>BLKR01000370.1:0-559997 GCA_011170035.1 Teleogryllus occipitalis
GCGGTGGCGCTGGCAGCAGAGGCAGTGGTGGTGGGGGCGGTGGCGTTAGTGGCGATAGCGATGGTGGTGGCGTTGGTAGCAGAGGCAGAGGCGGTGGTAGCAGATGCAGTAGCGGCGGGAACAGAGACCGCGGTGGCGCTGGTAGCAGAGGCAGTGGCGGCGAGGGCGACGGCGGCAGCGGTGGTAGCAGGGCAGTAGCGGCGGGGGCGGCAGCAGCAGTGGCGGAGGCGGCGGCGGCAGTGGTGGCTGCGGTGGTAACAAAGGCAGTGGCGGCGGCGGTCGAGGGCAGCGGCGGGTGACAAGAGGGGGTCGAGGAGTGCCGCAGATTGGGAAGGAGTAGCAGTGACGAAGATTCAGAGCGGTGGCGGGCCGCGGAGATGAGTGGGGAGTTGTCGAGCGCTAGGGCGCGTCGCGAGGCGGGGGCGGGGCGGGGAAGGGGAGCGGCGAAGAGTGATGTGTTACGGAGCGCGGAGGGCGCGGGCGAGAGCGCGGGGCGGAGGGGCCGCGAGAAGGAAGTGGCTTGTCGGAGAAGGGCGATGGCGGGCGCGGAGTGGTAGGACGTTGTCAGCGGACATGATAGACTGCCGCGAAGGGCCGGAGACAGCGTGGAACCAGCCGGGAAGTGACGCTGTTCACAGAATGTTCTTATAGAAGCGAGGAAGTGCGATTCAATGACGAATAGTGGTTGGAAAGTGTATTACGGAGAAACTGGAGTTAAGAAATAAAAAGTATTTTACAGGAATTTGATATAGATGATTTAACGGGTAATTTTGCTTATTCATTGATACCAACATTCAAATTGATATTTAATAGATTTCGTTATTAGAGTGGGGATCATTTTAGGTAGCAAAATACAATATACACTCAACAAACGACACTTTTGAACCCATGAAATGTAACGTTGGAAATGTTCTACTTATGTGATAAATTGACAATAAGGGGGAACACACAGTCCTGGGAGAGAAACGTACAAATAATTCAGGAGCGGATATGTAAACTTTCAAAAATAAATTTTGGAATTAATTGCTAATAGAAATAAAATTAATTTTTTCTAGCGTTCTCAGAAATATCTTAAACTATATTCTATTAATGGACATGTAGTTTAAGATATTACGTGGGAATATTTTATTTAATTCTTCTTGAGCTTTCAATTTACAATGTATATTTCTTTTCGTTTTTGTCAAATACACTGGAAAAAGTGAAATATAATGGAAATAAAATATGTATATTTTATAAAATAAGGCAAACAGTATCAAGGTGTTATTTATAAAATAAATGCCTTGGCGTAAAAATAAATTTACAGCGTTTATCTGAAAATCCATAAAAAATTCTTCACATTCATAATAAAAATGTTTTGTTTGGCCTATTAAATAGATCATTTTCATGTTCTTTCGCAATTCATAGGGTCAATAACCTCCACATATTCACTAACATATTCTCCGGAGATTTTTTCATGATTAAATCATAATACACATTTTTCAAGCTGCCAGTTTTCATGTTAAGAAACAGATCTGTCGAAGAAATGTGATTTGCGGGAGCACAGTCAGTGACAAAGTGGCAAATAGCGTGTGGAAGAGACATGACTGGTTAAAAAAACACTAAAGAAATGTGGCCATGGCGAACAATTGGACAAAAAGTGAAACGACAGAGCGGTACTTCGAGGAATAATGGCAAAGATATGTGATAAAATTGTAAATTTAAGCTGAAGGAGGAGTGGATGGAGGAGAACGAGAAATTGGAGGATGTAGAGGTTGTATGATGGAAGCGAAGAAGATTGACTTATTAGAAGCATGTGGAGAAAAGAAGGTTGACGGGAACCGAAACGTTTCAATAAAAGGTGAAGGAGAAGAATAGGACAAATTGTATGGAATAGACGTCGATATAATCGAGGATATGGAAGATGTTTATGCTCCGAAAATGCAGATGGTGACAAGGATAGAAAAGGGATGTTTTGAGTGAAGTGAACCTCCAACTACCGATCGTCATATCAGAAGTTTGAAACCGTGAAACCACGAAGGAAGCGGTAAAAGGTGTGTCGTGGAAAACCTGATTACTCCGCGAATATTCTTGGCAGCCGGTTTTTCCTCAAAACTCCACCTGCAGGATGAGGGATCCGAAGACAGTAGGGCAAACCACTGCACCACTCCACCGATGCCCAAGTGTTGGGAGTAAAGGGGTCAGAGTTAGGACCCAGTCGACGGATGGACGGGGCGAAGCCTGGGCGAGTGCGAGTGCGATTGTGAGGGCGAGTGCGATGGCGTGGGCGAGGGCGAGGGCGAGGGCGAGGGCGAGGGCGAGGGCGAGGGCGAGGGCGAGGGCGAGGGCGAGGGCGAGGGCGAGGGCGAGGGCGAGGGCGAGAGCGAGGGCGGGGGCGAGGGCGAGGGCGAGGGCGAGGGCGAGGGCGAGGGCGAGGGCGAGGGCGAGGGCGAGGGCGAGGGCGAGGGCGAGGGCGAGGGCGCGGGCGAGGGCGAGGGCGAGGGCGGGGGCGAGGGCGAGGGCGAGGGCGAGGGCGAGGGCGAGGGCGAGGGCGAGGGCGAGGCGAGGCGAGGGCGAGGCGAGGCGAGGGCGAGGGCGAGGGCGAGGCGAGGGCGAGGGCGAGGCGAGGGCGAGGGCGAGGGCGAGGGCGAGGGCGAGGGCGAGGGCGAGGGCGGTAGGCGTGGGCGTGGGCGATGGCGTGGGCGGGCACGGATCATCGCAGCCCGCCTGTCGTCCCCGGCGCCCAGCGCGGTCGCGTTAAGCGCGCGCGCGGCGTTGCCAAAACGCGCTGCATGAATAAGTGAGGCGGAAAAAGCGCTTACGCGTACGTAATAGCATTAAGCTTGCATGCGCGCCGCGCCGGCGCAGTGCGATTGCGTCGCAGCGCGGCCACCGCCTCGCGCTGCAGGGGGTGCTGAGGGGGGGGGGGAGGACTTCACGCCTGGGCGACGGGAAGCGCCCTTGCTCATCGCCCGTTGGGATAAAGTGCTTGATCTTAGAAATGTTGAAAGGCGGGGAGCGGAGAAGTTCGTTTCGGTGACTTTCTTATCGTAAACAAGATTCAGTTCGACGCTGCGAACCCGAACCTCAGATAATAAAATAACATCGCTGGTCTGTGAGGTGGTTTTGGAGAAACCTTCAGGTGGAAAAAGTAAATTTTGTCAATTTATTTGGAGAAACTTGAACTGAATTGAAGGGGAAATTCGTTGGTGTCTTTATTTACTATTAGAGATATAATTGTAGAACTGTGATTCCAGTCATAAACGGCAATTGTAATGTTTTGTACGTATTAGCGAAGATTTGTATTCTCTCTCCTCCGCACTTAAATTAGAATAGGTAGTTCACAATTCGTAATATAAAAAAGTGAATGTTACTGAAAAATACAGTATACAAATAATATTGTATAGATACAATATGTTTCACTAATCTAAATTATCATCACTAATCTAACTAATTTAACATCACTAATTTAAATTAATTAAGTTAGGTTTGTGTTATTTTTTTCCGATCACGCGTCACTTTCATCATCTATTTAATACCTCGTAAATGACCCCTATGTAGAAATAGTTATGTAGTATGGTAAATAGTGCTCTCCCATGAAGTTCTGGTAAAGTCGAGTACTGAAGCACTGCAAATATGAAGCATTTTGGCAAAAGTCAGTTTACATTAGATTTCGACTCCACGAATTACGTTGGTTACAAGGTCTGAAAATTCCGCTTCGATCATTATTCGTTTGGTTGCACGAACCCTGCATGTTAGGAGAATTGGACAATTTTTGGTTTCTCAATGGTTAGGAACAGAAATAGTTGGAACACATGCGTGAGGGATAGAAGTTTCATTTTATATTAGACACTCATTTTCAAAAGAAAACAAATTAAGTATTTTTGTTATTTCTAAGAGCGTCTTATCTAAAACCCATTAATGTATTATCAACTTCTTTAGGGATCTAATCAATGCCAATAAATATCACTTTTGAGGATTTCACTATGTATTTAAATTGTTCAAAATACTGTAAGATTTCAAAACTAAACCCTAATGAAAACCAACGAATTTTTAATCATTCTTTTTGTAACGGAGAAAACAACAATAGGCTAGATCTGGCCAGGTGATATTGTAAAGGTGTTTAGAAACAAGATCCTCAAAAGTAATTGTAATAGAAAGAAAATGTAGTTAATCACGCCATCTCGGGCTACAGTTGATATCGCTCATTAGTGTCAACATATATCATGGTTACGTCATATATATATATATATATATATATATATATATATATATATATATATATATATATATATATATATATATATATACCAATACGAATACTTTATTTCTTCACTAATCATGTTCGGAAAATTGCAACACAACTCACACCATTACTACGAACATTTTCTCGCAAATCTCTTCTAACCTACGCACAAACCTCGCCTCTCTACATTCATTTACAATCTACTTTCAGTCTCTTCTTTATTACTAAAACTTTCTAAGCTGTTCGATACAACTCTAATATATATTTGTTATTACCATTCTAATCCATCTTAATTCATTTTCTATTCCACATTATTATATACTTCGATGCAGTTAATGATACATAAAGACCTGTAAACCATAATACCAGTTCATTAGCATTTTATTTCAAATAAATTTCGGTACGTTACTCTTCGTATAAAGCAGAGGAGTCCACAAAAAGTGCACGCCGAGTAACCGGTGACCGGGAGCGGTAGCTCAGTGCATCAACTGATGTCACTGCAGCGCCTCTGACTAGGAGGTCCTAGGTTCGAGTCCTGACAGCGGCAGGATTTTCGACACTAGCTTTTCAGCTAGGTCGAATTCAGTCGCTGTCTGGAGGAGAATTCTAGACGCCGGATGCTCTGATCGGTAGTTTTCCGTGGTTTCTCCGATCAACACCAGGCGAATGCCGGAGCAGTACCCTATCGAACGGGCTACGGACCGCGCGCGATCTTTCCAACCTCTTCCTTGTCCTATCCTCTCCACACACACACTTACACTAACATGCACTACACAACCACATATTTCGGGAGACTGGTCGGGAGCTTAGAGCTTGTCCCGGCTGGGGCGGTTCCCCGCTGGTGGGAGAGTCCTGGTTAGGGGGAAACCCCACTAGCCGACGGTAGGTCGGCGACGGATCTCGCCATCCGGCGGGGGAAGATCGCATTCTCCCGAGAAAAAAAACATGCACTACACTAACGGGGCTAATGACCAAAGCAGTTGACGCGCCTGGAAATACGAAAAAATCAATCAATAAGTAACCAGTGAGCGAGTCAAGCTGCCCCTGGACGCCGTCCGTTGCGCATAGGAGACTCGAGCGACGTCTGGAGGAAGAAGGGAAAACTAGTGGTGCACCCATATACTTTTTAGTATTATTTTTAAATATGCAATTTTCAAATATTCAGAGAGCTTAACGAAAACGAGACATGCGCAATTCTTTTCCTAAAAGAAATCGGTTTTTATATTCGTGGAAAATATTGAAGAAAAATTTGGAGCGATTTTGGAAAAAGGTTTTTCGTAATTTGCATTAATTTCACGCAGAAATTATGCGAAAACTACCTGTTTGTTCAAACAATTGTACCTGCTTGTTTTTAAAGATTTGATTTTTTAAAACAGATTTTAAGTCAATCTCTATCTTCACTATTGTACTTTTGCAATGTTAACTTTTTGAAATTTTCGAAAATAAGACTTGCGTCACTTTTTTACCATCCAATAATAAATACGAAGGGAAAGTTTAAAGAAAAAATTTGGCGAAGTTTTTGGGAAAATAATTCTTTTAAATTTTTTCCAATTTTACAGAAAAGTAAGCAAAAACTACTCATAGTTTCAAAAAAATTGTACATGACGCTTTTTTAAAGATTTGTCTTTGAGCAACATATTTCATTCAGGATTATAGCTCTGTCTTCAAAATTGTAGTCGAAAGAAGACAAAATATTTTTTTAACTTTTGCAATTTTCAAAAATTCAGAGATTTCAACGACGATAAGACCTAAAGTATTCTTCCTTGTGTCCATGCATCCATCGCTTTATGATATCTGAGGACGAAGTTAAATCCAAGAATTTGAAGCTATTTCTGAGAACAGTTTAAAAATGTGTTTGACGCGTCATGTTCATTCATACTCTCGAAACTCAAACTCGCAGGGCCTTGAGTTTGTTCAGATCGATCGAGAATATCAATTTTGGAGAAAATCGGTTGAACGGTTTTGGTACTAGCGTAAGCCACAGATGGACGGACTGACAGACGTTTTATCCTCAATTGACTTTTTCATATGAAGATCCCAGAAAACACGGATTCTGACTACACAACATGTTAGTGCAAGTAATTTACTACCTATAGGGACATGATTTCTCCACTTTTGCTGCAGGGAGCGGGAGTAAGAATTTTGCTTTTGAGAAATCGACGTAATCTTGTTTTTTTTATTGATTGATTTTTTCGTGTTTCCGGGCGCGTCAACTACTGTGGTCATTAGTCCCGTTAGTGTAGCGCATGTTTTTTCTCTCGGGAGATGGCGGTGATCTTCCCCCGCTGGATGGCGAGTTCCGGCACCGACCTACCGTCGGCTAGTGGGGTTTCCCCCTAACCAAGACTCTCCCACCAGCGGGGCACCGCCCGAGCCGGGACAAGCTCTAAGCTCCCGACCGGTCTCCCGTAATATGTGGTAGTGTATTGCATGTTAGTGTAAGTGTGTGTGTAATGGGAGAGGACAAGGAAGAGGAAGGACAGATCGCGCGCGGTCCGTGGCCCGTTTGGAAGGGTACTGCTCCGGCATTCGCCTGGTGTTGATCGGAGAAACCACGGAAAACTACCGATCAGAGCAGCCGGCCGCTAGAATTCTCGATTGAATCGACAGCGATTGAATTCGATCTAGCTGAAAAGCTAGTATCGAAAATCCTGCCGCCGTCAGGACTCGAACCTAGGACCTCCCGGTTAGAGGCGCTGCAATGACATCAGTTGATGCACTGAGCTACCGCTCCCGGTACGTAATCTTGGGCATGATTACTTTCTCCTCTTACGAAGTAAGGAGGGACAAGCATAAAACACAAATGCATGCATTGCAAACCGAAAGCTTACATATGGAAGAATATTATTAATAACTTATTATTATAAAACAAGAAAACTAACCACTAAAAATGTTTTAATCTTCCAATGTTAATAATATACTATTTTTTGACTGAAATATAAAAAAAAACAGTAACAAATTTGTAATGTAAAATTCTGCATTTTTATACATACGAGTATATTGTTTACAGTTGCAGATGGTTCATATTCAGAGTTCAGATGGACAATATTTTCATCGATTTTTCATCGCATTTTGTTTACTAGATTGTATAGTACTCAAACATAAATTTACTATTTGGATTTTAGTAAAATATTATATTCCCGTGATGGTATATAATCATTTTCATTTTCGAGAATAATGGCTCGCAAAGAGACGTTACCAGAGCCCGAGCTAAACATTGAATTTATGCTAAACATTGAATGTTTGGCGCAATCATATGTTAGCACGTGTCACGATATTGGAGAAAGTAAAACTCATTGCTTTCAGTTGCACTTTGAAACTAACACGGGTAAGAAGTTATGCAAGGGTACAGAAGTTAATGGAAAATATTTGAATGTTTCATATTTTATATAATTGCAAGTCGTTCTAGATGTACTTGATCTGGAATCACTACGTAAACTTTATGTTGTGTGAAGTTGAAATCAACAACAACAGTCTTTGCCGTACCACCTATTTGTACTGTGTTCGCAACACACTGTTCATTCGCTTTGTTATCGTCTCTTACCTTTTGTTCGCAGCACCTCAATTACAATCGGAGCGCCGAGAGAAACTAATCTGGAGAGTAATGCTAGAGTCATCTCTTTTTCCCGTCCGCCTTTCCGCGCGCGCGTGCGTGTATCCAATGGCGCGCTCGTTTGACTGCGTGCTCGATCAAGCGTCCCCCGACCGACCGACCGGCCGGCCGACCTCCGCTTCGCCCGCCCCGCCCCCGGCCCCGCCCCCGGCCCCGCCTCCGGCCACGCCCCCGGCCAGGCGCGGCGAGCGAGCAGGTCGCCCGCTCCGATGCCCGCGTGCCCGCTCATGTGTTGTCGCCGCGCGTTAGCGCGCCTGCCGCCCGCAACCTTCCACTCACCCGCCCGCTCAACTTGGGCTCACCCGCCGCCGCTATCTCCCTATCTGCTTGAACCGGCGACCCTCCCGTTCATGTCGGTGCGCTTCGCCTCTGCTCCGAAGGGACAAGCTATGGCTTAGATACTGCGCATTAAAGGGAATTGTTGTTGTTGTTGATTATGATGACGATGATACTATTAGCATTGTTACTGGTGTTGCTGTATCCGCTGTTGTTTTTTGTATTATTGGGGTAGGCATTTTTTAGTATATTACCTTCATCTAAAGTTCTATTTAGGACGCCACACGTCTCCAAAGCGAAAAAATGTGAGAAAAACAGATTTTTTTACGAAGAACGACGAGAGAATATTGTTAAATAATCTTCAATTTTTGTTTTATTGTGCTATTAAGTAAAGAAAGAGCTACATAAACGCTGACTAATCCACTAGTGAAATTAAAACAACTACTAAGCAAACATATGAAATGCTCCATTAAGGGCGGTGTATCTTTAAAAAAATTATCATTTTTCTCTCCGCTCCTCCCTTCTGGCCAATTACAAATGCAAACATTTACAAATCCTCTTCCTACAATTTATCTCAGGAGGCGGTATGTATCGATCGCTATATCGATGTGCAATAAACCGCGTTTGTACTATAACATAACTTCATTGATTTTAATATGCTTTCAATTATTTTCAATATTTGACGCATTTTGGAACTCTTGGATTTAAATTCATTCGTAGAATAGTCTTATTAAATACATGTGTTTTGGAAATTTTCATATTAATCTCCTCATTGCTTCGCATTCGGGGATTTATCAACAATTTCCAAAGCAATCGTGGTATTACCTGTGATAAATATCAAATAGTTTTGATAACAATAAAAGTAGTCTGAGATTTATAGTAACTGACAATTTTTTTATTAATCCTTTCCTGTTCTATGGCTGGACCGCCCGCTACGGGCCTTGGGTGACTAGCGGTGATCCAGCCATTCGGCCATGGGATAAGGAGTTCGTATGGTTAGCACGAAGACATCCCTTCACCGTATATACTGGTCCTCTTAACCTTAGAGTGGGCTTTCTCATCGTCACACGCAATAGATACTGGGACATTTCTAAGTAAAACGCACAGTTATAATTTGCCCCGGCCGGGAAGTGAACCCGAAGTTGCGCTGTGAAAAGCGAGCACGCTAACCAACGAACCACCCGAGAGAGATTTTTTTAAGAGACGAGTTTTTTACTAGCAGACGAGATATAAGAATGCGATGAATCTGTATGTTGATACACAAAACGAAGCGATTGATCCATGAAGTTTACGTGCAGACTTGTGACTAAATGTTCATGTCTAATAACCACAAACGTCATAAGGCGTCGCTTCTTTTTCTTTGAAAGCACATACCGGGAGAGGTGGCTCAATGCATCAACTGATGTCACTGCAGTGCCTCCGGCCGGGAGAGTCTAGGTTCGAGTCCCGACGGCGGCAAGATTTTCCACGCTTGTCAGTTACGTCGGATTCCATTGCTGTCCGGAGGAGAACTCTAGCGGCCAACTGCTCTGATAATTAGTTTTCCAGGTTTTTCCCATCAACACCAGGCGAATGCCGGAGCAGTATCCTACCAAACGAGCTACAAACCGCGCGCGACCTTCCCTTCCACTTCCTAGTTCTATCCTCACCCCTTACACACACAGTAACATGCACTACACTACCACACATGCCGGGAGACCCGTCGGGGGATTAGAGATTTTCCCGGCTGGGGTGGTGCCGCACTGGTGGGAAATACCTGGTTGAGAAGAACCCCGTTAGTCGACGGTAGAATGGCGCTGGATCTCGCCATTCAGCGGGGAAAGATCACCGCCACCTCCCGATGAAAATATTCACTCCACTTACGGGACTAATGACCTCAGTTGTTGACGCGCCCGGAATCGCTAACGACCAATCAATCATATTTGAAAACACTTGCTCTCCAACATACATTATCATTTTGATCTCACTCATATGTGAGCTTCCATTTGATTTTGTCACACTCTCCATCTTCAGAGTTTCCCCGTTGCCATTTTCTCATCCTCGCTGTCCCATCATTCATTCCCGCCGTCTCTGCGCCGTCCTTGCACTTGCTCTTCTCAAGGAACCCTCCAATATTAATATCCACCATATTTTCGCGTCACCTCTTTTACACTGCCATCCACGCAATCGTTCCCGTTGCAGGAGCTGCTCGTGTCTTCGTTTCGGGGACTTCTATCTCAACCATATTGACACTTTGCCTTTTGCTTTTGTTTACTCCTTCATTCCGTATTTCACCTCTCTCCTAACGTTCCTTTCGTTCCTCTCGATATCCTTCGCCGTAACCTTGATATTGCTTACCGCTGTGACAGCTCAGCGGCACAATTTGCAACATCGTTGGCCAGGACGCCTTAAGGTTTGAGTCACACCAGAGATGGATTTTTGACACTAGCTACTTAGCTAGGACGAGGACAAATTCAACTTGTCTGGAGGAGTATACTAGCTGACTGCTCTAACGATTGTTTATGTGGTTTCTTTGATCAGTACAAGGCAAAGGCGGGAGTAGTACCCTAAAAAATGGTCATATGCCGTGTGCGATCTTTCCTTCCTTAGACTTGACTCCTCTCATCTCACACACACTCTCATGGATTCCACTACTACACACGCCGAGACACCAGCCTGCCAGCATGGCGCCTAGATCTTGACCCTGGGGAACGCCCTGATGGTGGAGACATTTGTAGGAAGAAAAGCCGGAAGCCGACATGTAGGTTGGCATCGAATCTCATATTTCAGCGGAATAGGTACACTGCTACCTCCCGGGATGTAACATGCCTGGGGCTGTTGACATAAAAAATTAAGTAAGGTGCCCGAATCCTCCCTCGACATTTCGCCTATAGACTCGCTGCCCCTCTTTTTACTCTTGCTTCTTCAGACTTCGCCGATGTCTACGTACCCAGGTCACTATCTCCTCCACCTTGGCACCGGGAGCGGGGCTCAGTGCATCAACTGATGTCACTGCAATGTCTCTAACCGGGAGGTCCTAGGTTTGAGTCCCGACCGCGGCAGGATTTTTGACACTAGCTTTTCAGCTAGGTCGAATTCAATCACTGTCTGGAGGACAATTCTAGCGGCCGGCTGCTCTGATCGATAGTTTTCCGTGTTTTTTTCCGATCAACATCAGACGAATCCGTAGCCTAATAAACGGGCCACGAACCGCGCGCTATCTTTCCTTCCTGTTCCTTGTATCCTCATTCCTTACTTACACACTCTTACGCTAACATGCACTCCACTACCACACACGCTGGAGACCGGTTGAGGACTTAAAACTTGTCCTGGCTGGGGTGGAAAACCCGGCAAGTCGACGGTAGTTCGGCGCCGGATCTCGCCATCCAGAGGGGGAAGACAACCGACACCTCCCGATGAAAAACATGTACTACACCTACGAGACTAACGACCTCGGTAGTTGACGCCCGCGTAATCATCAGTCAATCAATAAATCACCTTGGCAATCCCGACTTCGTCGTCGGTCGCGCTGATCCTGCCGCGGTTCCCGTCGTGGCTGCAGCCTCCATTCTCGCGTCCTGACTTCCCTCTCCACCGCCATCTCCTGCGCCGTATATTCTCGCGGTCGGTCGGTCGAGCGGGCGACGCCGATACGCGTGCGTCGCTCCTTTTGGCGAGCGTTTTCGCCGGCTCCGGAGGCGGCGGCGGCGGCGGCGGCGTAGCCCGCGCCATGCAGTGGCGGCTAGTGGAAATCGATAGCCCCTTGAACGCGCGGCGCCGAGCGGCGCTCGCGGCGGTCCAGCGGAAAAGACAGCGCCCGCCGGGGCACACCAGCGAGCGCGCCGCCGCCTTTTGTGGACCCTGCGTTCGTGGGGGCTACAAGATTTAGCTCCGAGGACCTAAATCCGCGTTCGTGGTCCTGGAAGAGGTGGTGGATTTGTGACTCTTGGTTTCTTTGGAAAGAGAAGTAAATACAGTTGTTCTACGTTGTAGATTTATGGGTGGCAGAAACTCAAGAGGATTGAATGTAATTTAATCGACGCGTACGTGAGATATTTATCGCCAAAATTTTCTCGTATCTTGAGTGAGGTATCCGCAGGTGGTTAAATGTAATTTACATAGAGAAATAATATTTTGTGAGAAGTACTTACTTGTTAGAAATATCCCGAAAAGGAAGATATTTTCTATGTCAATTCTTTTATCTCCGCGAGAAAATAAGGAATTAATTATTGCTTCTTAGGACATTGACATTTTTAGTTTCATTTATTTAAAAGAGTACTTGTAGACGATGGGAGTGAAAATTAAAGAATTTTTAAACCACGCTTTACCTCAACTTGAATATTACCAAACATATGTTTTTGAAGTTAAGATATGGCCTGTTATACTCACAGTGCCTACTGAAAATATGTGGGGTCGTTAAGAAAGCAAATGGCCTGTATATGCGTGTGTTTTGGCGTAGCGCAGTAGAGGTGTGCATGGCTCCAATTATATTCTATTAGGTGCAGAGAGGCCCGTGGCCACATCTTGGTGGCGCTCCGCTGTGGTACGTATTTGGCGCGCAATCTGCTGGCACCAACCCCCACTGTGGCCAGCGGGAAACAGATTCTAGGGAATGGCGAAGCTCAGGTGCAACGTGAGCGTGGATCACAAGTCATGCTCCTACGCCACCTAGGCAGGCAACAACCGATGGGATAAGGTGGACAGTCAATGCCTGGCGGTTGAGAGAGCTCACCATGCCACAAAACATAGGTAAATATCCATACTCATGCGGAATTAGAACTCGCAGCCCTTTCATCCTAGACATCCGGACCGCTCCCATCTTAGCGATCTTGCCCAACCGAGTTGACAATACAGTAGAGTCTCGGTAATTTGAAGTGGACGGGACCATGGTGGAAATGCATGGGTGGGTTCTTCCGATGCACCGATTTCAGCTGGTTCTGCGCATCACCAGTTTGTGCCTCCAATCACGTAACCACAGCATGGGCACTTCGTTTGAAAAGCCAGACAAAACGCTGGCCGCCATGTTGCACGGAGAGCGAGAAGTGTTGAGAAACATTTTGAAAGTGGTACAGTTTTCACAAGCAACCAACCAAATCTAAAACGATGGTGTACAAGATGCAATATTTAAAAGAAATGCTTAATAAATCTGTTTCAATGTCTTGTAACGAGTGATAATTTGGGATTTGGCTACATTTAAAATTCCCACTAATATTGAGCCGCACACTGGTGTCTGAAGCTCATTGGCTGAAGTCGGATACACTCGATGCGCAAGAGCCCGCCCTGGACTTCTTGTCTCTATAACCGAGCGTAACAAGTTACACATTATCATAATTTTTTATGGAAATCGTTTAAAATCGGTTATGGTTACACCATACATTTAAGAAAAATAACTTTTTGTCTAACTATCAACATATTTTTATTGCTTTCAATTTCGGTATGACGCTTTGCAGAAAATAAAATTCCAAACTAGCTGCCCTAACAGAAGCTCACTTCAAATAAATTAAACCATTTAAGAAAAAACATTTTTTAAGAAATTAGACCCTATTTAATAGTATTTAACGAAATGTGTGTATAAAGAGGGGAATAATTATATGAATGGTATGTTCAAGAAAACGAGCGACGAAAGGAGCGAGTTTTCTTGTATACCATGAGTGCAATTGTATTTCTTTGTACACATGTTACGTTCAATATTTTTTAGTTTCAATTTAAGAATAAATTAAATTTTGAAAAAGTCAAGCACAACTTTATAATTCGAGGCATGTGTTTCATGACGTCGTATTGCTTCTGAAAAAGATCTATTTTATTGGACCAGACATTGTTTTTGTTTCCACGAAATATTTGCAGATGAAAGATACTGAACATATTGTGGATAAAATTTTAGAAAAAGCTGACAAAGTCATGAAAACATTACTTCCCATGAAAAGTAAAGACAGGAATGAGAGAATACATGTATAAATATTGAAGAAAAACAAGGTACTTCTGACATAGTTTTGCTATAGCGTACTTTTTAGAACTGGTAAACACAATTGACGTTCACATTTTTTACATTCGTAATCCTAAGACCAAATATTTACACGTAAAACATTTAATGCATTCACGTTAAATATTTTATGTTGTTCCATAAGTCAGCTGACTTAACGTTTACTTCTCCAATTTAGTTTTATTCATTCGTTGTGTGTATGTAGTTGTAGGTACGTAATATGTGATGCATATTTTTGTTCATGTATCACGGACGACTGAAAATACCTTGGCTACGTCTGTGTTATAGTTTCTTAATTAAACGATTTCGCTTCTTTTATGAATTCTAATCGAAAGGTGTGAATATTTAATTGCACGCGTGCTATTAACATAGAGATAATCAACGATTTTTCATGGAATTAATGAGCAAATTCAGTTAACTAAACAAAATAAATAAGTTAATAAACATTAATTTGTAAGAGTGGATTATTTACATGCTCATTCAATTATTTAATTAATTGTTAATTCATTAACCATTTATTAATTCTGGCAATCTTATCGACAGCAATACCACTAGCAGAAGCTACAAAAACAACACTATTTTACATGCACGTCCTTCTTCTCGCACTGAGCGGAACGAGGATAGCAATTGTTCTACAATCAACGTTGAACAGATTCCACAGAACGTCGTGTGTGGCACGGTGACGAGTATCACGAGATGCGTGCGCCCAAAAAATAAATGAGAATTCGACTGACAGCGCAGTTTGCAGACAGTTGAACTCGCTGGCGGGAACGAAAGAGGGGGAACTGAAACAAATAGCTGCTGAAATTATGAAAATAACATTGCAGAAATAATAATTTATCAACTATTCGTTTAAAATAACCTGTGTATGAATTTATGAATCAGTGAAAGGAGTAAAATTTTGATTGCACAACAGAAACCTAACCAGAAAATCCTCAGATATTCGTACTATATAATTATACACCTTCATACCTTCACATTTTACATACATTTTGAAATAAATATCTAGGTAACTTATTAGGGTATGTATTATATAAATTATAATGTTAACCATTAACATTTACGAGAATTAATAGAATGTCACAAATACTTCATTTATGATAACTAACATTTATGATCCGATTACTTTAGAAACCACAACTCCACATTTTCACATTGAAAAACACTACGAATTATTTAATTTCTCGTTACAGTTAATTATTTTTTTCTAAAAACGATTTACAATTGCACAATTGTTTAGAACATACGAATGCTATACGATCGTCAAAAATAATTAATTCTCCATTATAAAGTTCGAAGCACCAAAAAAAAAACTGTTAGGAAGGACGGCATACTGATGTTGCGTTGGATAAAAGGGATTTGTAGTGTTGGGTTTCGACATAACCGATATTTCTTTGGTTGTTAAGTGCCTTAGAAGAATGCTGGATAACGAATACAGCAAATTGAAACAGAATCGTTTAAAACATTGTTTTGAAAAGAATACCAACTGCTCGAATATTCAAAATACATTTCTTAACAAATTTCTTGGTTTAATTCCTCGAGCTTGAGAGGACCTCGTTATTAAATATTATTTATTAATGCGAACAGTAATTTATCAGAAGCAAATGAAAATGGGATAGTCTCAGGAGGGCAAGTTGTCGTGAAGCAGCCAATCGAATTAAATTCAGGAAAAAACTAACTTTTTCCTAATTTATTACAGTATAATCACAGTATACGTAGCAATACAGTGGAGCAGATCATCCCTTTGTTTGGCTAGTTACGGATGCTCGGGCAAACGGATAGTTATCCTGGAGACAAAGTAAAATTACGGATAGTTGCTACTAGAGAATAGCAAGGATTTGTAGATGAAATTGCTTTTATTAAGAACTAGTTAAACACTTCAAAAATAATTAGTTTTGTTTCTTGAACTCGTTGTTTTATAACCCAAGGATTTCAAAATAACACGTAAAGTGACATAGAACTAACGTTTTAACTCATTTGACATGTATTGGAACTTATCTGAATTCATGTAAGTTTCCAGTTAACACATTAATAACAATGCACGTGTCCAAAGGGGCGTTCTATCCTGCAATTAAATACAGAAATAATAAAGGATTGTTTCATTTTTTTACTTTTCCAAAAGATCTAGGAAGGATAGACGGATAAGTGTTCAAAACACAACAGAAATGTTATTACTTCCTAGATACTCTTATTTACTACTTAAATTAATTACATTTGTAGAAATTTTCAGCAAGTTTAAAAGTAAAGAAATACTTTTTATTCCTCATGATGCCACTATTCACTTTCAACGAACAATATTTATTAGGTTAAAATAATTTCTTTCCTTATAAATTGTTCAACATTTCTACTTCACATGCTGTTCTACTTACATGCATAAGGAAATTAAAATATAAAAACAGATTCACTTTTTGGTCAGATTTATCACAACAATGCCGTATTACGAATGGTAAGGAGGCGTAGTGTTCCATTATCGCCGCACGGATCGCTAGGGTCGCTGACAAGCACGTCGTAATAGGGCATTTAAAACGAAACAATATATATCTCGTAACATTCGTATACAGTGTCATAACCCTACAAAGATGTATCTAGATATATATTTTTGCTTCTCTAAAGAAGAAAATATTATAAGAGAGAAATGCTACTGTAAGTTCGTATATCCTTAATTTACGAGAGTTACATTATTGGTTTTCTCAACATAAAGGTATGATATCACGTTTTCGGATGTTGACATTAGGGACGTCCCATTTTGGGGTCATCGCAATTGAGGTTCTATAAAATAATCTCTAAACTGACACTTCATCTTCTAAAAAACCTGAGCATTTTCCGTCAGATGATCACCAATATCATCACGATGGTGGAAAGCTGAATACAAAACACACGCGAAAAGGATGAGATTTTCGCCTTGTGCAACCCTACGAAACTCATACTGTTCCCGCTCGTTTGAACACTATGAGGAAGGTCTGTAGTTCACAATTCAGACGGCACGCCTTAGTGCCTCTTAACAAAACAATACACACTGGAAGTGGCAGCAGATTTTCTCTTTCATGAATGAGCGAAAGGGTATTTCTGTTGGCTGATATCTCTTCTTATGCAGCATTTATCAAGAATGACTCAGAATAGAACCAATGACTCACCCAGCTTGCCACGACGGAAGCTTGTCGTTTTGACATACCTTGACATACAGTGGAATCAAAAAGTTTTCTGAGATCACTATTTGCGGGAACTTACCTTTGGAAAGAAAATGAATAATTCACACATTGAGACAAGGGGCATCCCATATTGTCTCTTATAATTGGGATTCTCTTGTACGCGGGTTCTCATTAAATGAGATTCTATTGTATTAAATATCAAACTTGTGTCCCAGACCGATGATAGAATGGCCGTGAATGTATACTAAAGTAGAAAATGAAAAACTGATGTTACTTGAAGTCGAAGGTGTGAAGGAATCTAGTCTGAATAGAAGCATCAAAAGCGGTTGCAAAATTTGTATTGGTTATTGAATTCTACAGTTACGTGACTAAATGACTAAGGGTATCAAACTTCTGGGAAAGAAGAAGCGACTGAAATGCAAATGAGGTGTATATTTTCGATCATGATTTTTTCATGGCATTTTCCTCAACTGAATGTTGTCGTTCAAAATTAGGCTTATAAAGTCAAATTTGTGTCCTTAAAACAATTCTAGAAAATTACCAACGTCATTTTTAAAGAATTACTAATACCTACATTATTTATAGTGCGTTAAATTAACATTTTAAAATTGTATTTCTTTGGTAGTAGTTCCATTCTTTGAGAATACTTATTTATTGCATAATTCTTTCAATTAAATAATTTGAATTAATTATTCAAATTATCTTTGAGCATTAATGTTCTTATGAATACTGTCCTTTCTAAAGACTCATCATCAGACCATATGTAATGCGTCCATATTCGTAATGCGTCCGTATTCGTTGCCACAGTCAAATCAGACTCAGTGTTTATCTCATTTCTGCGCCTCCGCGCTATTTCCAATTTATATTCCCGCCTGCATCTCGCTTCCTCAGGCGACCTTGTATACGACGCGTATCTTACCCTTGCCATGTCAACTCCATTACAGTCGCAGTCCTTTCTCTTTTGAGTTGAGTCCTCTCCGTATCCTTTTACCGCGCTTGCTCGCTACTTCCATCCGAGTCTTTCGCGTCATCGTCTCCATTCTCCCTCCCACGCGCCTCTTTCCCCTCGCTCTCCCCCGGCCTGGCCCCCCCCGCCTCCTGCTGGCACTGCTTCTCGCCCGCGGCGGCAGGGGCGGCGGGGACGGAGGTGGGGGTGGGGCGGTGGCGGTGACGGCGGCAGCAGCGGCGGGGGCGGAGGCGGAAGCGGGGGCGGCAGCGGTGGGGGCGGAGGCGAAGGCGGGGGCGGCAGCGGCAGGGGCGGTGGTGGAGACGGCGGCAGCGGAGGCAGTGATGGTGGCAGCGACAAGGGCGGTGGTGGCGGCGGCGGCAGTGGTGGCGGCGGCTGAGGCAGAGGCGATGGTGGCAGCAGCGGCGGTGGCGGAGGCGGAGCTAGTAGCAGCGGAGGCGGTTGTGGCGGCGGCGGCGGTTGTGGCGGCGGCGGCGGTTGTGGCGGCGGTTGTGGTGGCGGCGGCGGTTGTGGCGGCGGCGGCGGTTGTGGAGGCGGCGGCGGTTGTAGAGGCGGCGGCGGAGGCGGCGGGGGCGGTGGCGGAGGCAGAGCTAGTAGCAGCGGAGGCGGTGGTGGTTTCAGTAGTGGTGGCGGCGGCGGCGGCGGCGGTTGTGGCGGCGGCGGCGGAGGCGGCGGGGGTGGTGGCGGAGGCGACTCCTCCGCCTCCGCCTGGGGTCTCACATTCGGCTGTCGGCGCATTGATCGCGAGGCGCGCGAGGAGAGACGGGGCGGGTGGGGCGATGAGGGGCGGGGCGGGCGGGGCGGGGCAAGGCGGCAGCGCGATGCGAGACCGGCTTCCGGCGCGCGATACACCGCCAAACGAGGCGAGGCGAGGCGAGGCGAGCCGCGCGGCGCCGCCATCGCTACCGCAAGGACGCGCGCGGGGCGCCAGTCGGAGCGAGTGGCGATGCAGGGGCGGAGGCAGGGACGAGGACGAGGACTAGGAAATAGGGCGGGTGCCGGGTAGGGGGAACCACGAGTGGCCGAAGGATGCCAGGAGGAAGGACACGAGCCGATAGAGGTGGTGAGTGATTCGAAGTTGGTGTGATGGTTCGGAGGACTAGAGCGAGTATGAAGATGACAAAGGAATATGTGCGGGTACCAGATTTGGAGACCGCCGGAGAGTGAAGGAAGAACACGCATAACTAGTGGTAAAATGTGATCAACGGGTTGTAAAGTGGCAGATGGGACGGGGGGAAGTGGCGTGTGCGTTGCAAGTGGGAGGGCCATGCTGATTTGGAGGGAAAAGACGAAGGGGAAGGACGTGATGATTCGGAGGGGCACGACCAGTGGGAAGGACGTGGCGAGTTGGACGGGCATAACTAATGGGAAGAACGTGACGAGTTGGAAGGGCATGACGAGTGGGATGGGTGTGTCTTGAAGCAGAAAACGGGAAAGATATGACAGTGGGAGGGGAGTGACGGGTGAGAAAAACGTGACGTATGGGAGAAACGTATGGGATTGGAAGAATGGGATGCGTTTTACAGCAAGATGAGAGGGTCGAGGGGCAGGGGAGTGACTGATGTATTGGGTGGAAGAATTGATCAGGAAGGAAGAAAGAAGGAAGGTGAAAAGTGAAGGAAGGATGATGGGATTCAATTCTGGGCGAATAGTTTGAGACATAACTAATGGAAGGAACGAAAAAATTACGCCTGATCGGTCGACGCTCACGTAGGGCAAGACATATTAAACAAGAGTGTTCTGGAATAATTATGGCAGTTCAAGGGGAATGAGCGAAGTTCACGTTGTTATACAAGGCGTGACTAAGGGATCGGTAGTTGGAACTGATGAAATCAGGATTGGGGAGCTGGACAAGGCAACCGCGAGGAGCATCTTGGCCAGGGATTGTGGTGGCAAGGTGGGAGCGAAGGGTGGAGGGGGCCCGACCGTCCCCCGTGGATCGAATCATGCGCCCCGTTTCCCTGTTTTCCACCTGCCGCGCGCAAGCGGCATGCCATATCAGGAGCGAAGTTCTTCAGTTCGAAACGCACATGATCGATTCGGTTTGGTTGGTTGGTTAGTGATTCCGGGCGCGTCAACAGCTTAGGTCACTAGACCCGTAAGTGTTGTGCATGTTTTTACTCGGGAGATGGCAGAGATCTTCTCCCGCTGAATGGCGAGATCCGGCGCCGACCTACCGTCTTCTAGCGGGATTTTCCCCTAACCAGGACTCTGCCCCAGGACAAGTTTTAAGTCCCCGACCGGTCTCCCGGCATGTGTGGTAGTGTAGTGCAGGTTAGTGTAAGTGTGTGTGTTTGTAAGGGGAGAGGATATGATAAGGAAGAGGAAGGAAAGATAGCACGCGCGGTCCGATTGTTAGGATACTACTCCAGCATTCGCCTGGTGTTGATCGGAGGAACCACGGAAAACTACCGATCAGAGCAGCCGGTCGCTAGAATTCTCCTCCAGACAGCGACTGAATTCGACCTAGCTGAAAAGCTAGTGTCGAAAATCTTGTCGCCGTCAGGACTCGAACCTAGGACCTCCCGGTCAGAGGCGCTGCAGTGACATCAGTTAATGTACTGAGCTACCGCTCCAGGATCGTAAGAGAGCAGAAAAGGGTAAATAGAAGTTTGAGCTTTAAAACATTACTTTGCTTTGTATGTCAATTTCACAATTTTAGTTGGTCAGTCATATTTGCACATAAGGAAAGGAACTCTGGTCATCATTAAATTTCCATGCTATCCTCCGGGTCTTGCGTGTAGTGCGCCCGTACATCATTCTAGTCTTCCTCAATAACTGACGGACGAATCTCAAACCACCACACTCTCGTCTCCTCTCCATGAATAGTTACGTATTAACTATCTCCTTTCTCCCATCGACCGACAGCCCTTTACCAGTCGCCCCCAGCCCGGCGATATAATATTCGGAAAATACGCAATACACTAATGAATTTAGTTAAAAAGGGCGACTGCCAGTGATTGAACATGTAACATATGGCGCCAGTACCGATACGTATTTGACTTTATGAAAATGTATAGTTGCATTTTTAAATTCTTCAGTTTTGTAAGAGGTGTTTACGATATTACAAAAGTGCGTCATATTTTCCCTTTAATACAACTTTTGAAAAAGAATTGTACCATCACGTGCTAAATGGGAGGCAAAATGTCATTGCCCCTTTTCCTTTCATTCCAAAACGTCGTACACAAACAATGCTTCACCTCCTCACCATGGCGTATAGTCTGCATCGACCATCAAACTCTCCCGCCTCTGGGCCAGTAACACATCGCCAGCTTGACGCGAGTCGTCGCCCATCGGTCAGAATTCGTCGCCTGCGCAGCTGGAGCTGTAGCGGGCGCGACCCACCCATTTCCATCGCTCTGCTCTATTCCGCTCCACTCCGCTCCGCTCCGTTGCGATCGATTTCGCGTCGCGCGGGTTCCGCCGTTTCTCGTTTCGGAGGCTGCTGCCGCCGCCGCCGCCGCTGCTGCTGTGGTGAGATAAAGCGCTTTATAACAGCGTTTCCCAACCTTTCTTCTGCGGGGCCCCGCCAGTACGAGGACGGCGGACCTACTCGGATTGTGCGCAGTAAATGCACAGGGTCGATACGGCTCTAGCAGAATTGCCACAGTCGTAAGCAGGCTTTGGGGAACCTTAAGTGGAAAGTCATTTTGGCCTCTCTTATCATTATCACCATTAATGACGTTGGTTCAATCGTGGCAATTGAGTTTTATTTTTTTAACAGAGTTACAATCTTCTTTGTTGTGAGCTGGATTGATTAGCCTGGTGTATTTGAAGTCTTTTTCAAACTCAGTCAAAGAGGGAAGGGTGGTAAAGGAGGCTGTTCCGCTAGGCTGAAAGAAGAAACGATTCACAAGATACCAGTTTGAATTTATTTCATCAAATCAATGTGACTATGCAACGACACAGCTATCCAAGACGATCAATGTTGAATAATTGAATGGTAAGCCTTGTCAAAACGTTGAACTGAAGGTGAATAAATAATTGTAAATAAAAATAAAAAAATCCCATTGAATTAAAATGAAATAAATATTTATAATGAGTTTCAACTTGTTTTAAGTATAAGAAAACTACGAGTTCGAGATTTAGATAAGAGAAATAAGCCGATACATATTATTTTATATTTATCCTTTTTTGTATAATTAAATGTTTACAAATATTTATATATTTACATGTCGTAGTTTTAATTCCATACATGCTCTTTTTTCACCCATAAGATGTAATTTTAATTTTTCATGAAAACTTCATTCAAAATATTGTCTATTCCTTCCCTAAACAAGCATTTACTAAATATATGTCTGTTGATAAATGCTTTAACAAACATGAATAAAGATTGGAACACCATTAAAATTTATTACACATATACCATAAAGGAGAATGATGTGGCAATTACAGAGTTCCCAGTAACCGACACAATGTATTATGTTTCTAATTCCGGTTTCCTACTTTATTACTGTGTACATGTTTTAATTAAATGAATGGGAATCAATACAATAAATTGATTGAATATTTTATTGAAAGCTGACCATTAATTTTAACTGTCAGAAACACTCCACCCTTAAAGAGTGAAGTATCTGAACTTGATTTATATGTACACAACTGGAAAACAGCGATAAAAGTATATTGTATCCAGTTAAATATTTTTCTGCGCTAATGGAAATGAGATGGTTTTACTTTAATATTGATGCCGCAGATTTAGAGTCTTATACCCATTGAAGAAACTCTTGTACAGGAAAAAGGTCATGAAAACAACTAAATGAACTTTTTCCATGCACTAGATTGAACTCCCCTTGATATTTAAGTGATTCAAATATTTTTACATTGCAAGCAAATAAACATATAATGATGACCTTTCTAAGTAACACATCCAGTAAGTCATTTCACCCTGGATGTTTTTGGTAATTCCATTGGTAACACGTCATCTTCTAGTGTTAACAAATCAAAGACAAAATATGTAATCAGATATTAAAAAGGCCATCTTTTACAAGTAATTCTTGGTTTTGTTGCGCGATGGGAAGTCGACAAATAACAAACTCAGCGAAACTTTTCGTTCAGTATTAGTTCCGGAGAAAAATATTTCTTTTTATAGGTGATTACTTAATGGTGATAATGCCAATAAGGAAAAGAGGAGATCGGGTATAATTTTGAAATTTGTAATGAAGTTAAGTTTTATTGAGTTGATTCTTTGTTATAGACAATTTAACTACGCAATATAAAAAGCTTTTTTGCTCAAATACACTTAAACCATTCGTATACAAAAATTATTCACTTCCCTATTTGTGTATTGTTTTCTTTATCACACCACTGTTGTTTTCTTTCCATTCATAGATTTATGTCCCTTCTAGATGTTTCGCTGTAATTTCTACCTGACGAAAGTTTGCATCGTGTATGAAAAAACAATTCCTCTCAAAGATAAGCGACAAGATTTATCTCTTGTAAGATATACAAAAAAATCTTCCGTCGCTACAGGTTGCAAAATCAACATTAATATCCACCACTATTCCGACGCTTACGGCTTAAAGTCGCGAAATGGTCAACAAAGTTGTGACCGTTTGATACACGGAAATTACGAAATGTGCCTGGCCTCTTATCATGATGAAAGGTAACCAAACGGTGACCAAACGATAACCAATCAACAACCAAAGGGGAATAGTACTTGTCAATGCCTTGTGAGGAAATAAATCCCTCTGACGTAAAAATGGTTTGGTTGTATTCTAAAGTACCGTTAACATTGCGTGCGCACCGCTATTATGCTTGAAAACATCTTTTGTTCATCACAGAACAGAATTTTTGAGGAAACGAGTGACTCTCAGTCGCACTATACTTCGGTTTTTATACCATGGCGCGTCAAGGCCTTTCTTCACGATGGAATATGGCACGGATTTTCGCGTCTTTCTCGGTCGTACCGCTAAACGTCGCATGATCGCGACCGTATCAGGCGGTGCTGCAGATCAAGGGAAATTTAGCGGCATGACTGAGAAATACGTGAAAAGCCGTACCATATTCTATCATCAAGACAGGCCTTGACGCGCTAACTTATAAAAACCGAAGTAAAAACTCTAAACTGGTCGACATTATGGCGGCTCGGTTCTCCTCGCTTAAGATCTTGGGGTCTCCCGAAGTTCACTCGCGCCTTCTGTTGATGATTTCTTGGATTTTTTCGGTTTGATAAAAACTGAACCAAGCTATCCAGTGTCTTTTCGCTTCTCATATAACTTTTTGCTTCTGTACTTAGGTGGAATAATCTAAAATATGCTAAGTTTTAACGTTTCTCCAATTTGCTTCCGCAAAATCTTTCACTTTACTATTTTAAAATGTTTGGTTTACCTAAATTTATAAATTTATTACCTTAAAACTGCTGTATCGATTAGTTCAATGAAGTTCTAAACTCCTATCTGAACCCACCCTGCTCAATTATGCAAACGCATACACGTACAACTTGCACGCTATTATACGCCCAGGATAGACGAATTTCATAATATATTAGCTTCTCGGCGCCCGAATCCTTAGGCCATAAGACTTAATGCGGTCAACAAAAGTATATTACTGACTCTAGCGGGATGCCTTATGATACTTCTTTTAAAA
The DNA here is from genome assembly GCA_011170035.1 of Teleogryllus occipitalis. Taxonomy (NCBI): domain Eukaryota; kingdom Metazoa; phylum Arthropoda; class Insecta; order Orthoptera; family Gryllidae; genus Teleogryllus; species Teleogryllus occipitalis. The sequence continues at coordinate 24,772 of BLKR01000370.1, forward strand.
GTCATTTTCACGGCAAAAATGTCCGTTCATGAAGGCGATAGTTTATTGGAGGTAACCATTTCAGCAGGTTTCACTATGGTAGTATTTGAATGAATATACAGATGTTTTGGGGGACAGATTTCTCAGAATAAATATTACAAACTTGTTAGGATTTTGTGGGCGGAAGATAACTCTTTGCTTGTGAACGTATGGTGAGAAATCTCATATAATGAAGATGCACATGTGATATTTGCCTCTGAATGATAGAAAACTCATCTTGTACTGCTGATTGGAAGGAACACGAAATCAGATTCCGTCAGAACATATTCATGCGTCAGATCGTGTGTTTGGCACCCGCATACCTTTTCGCCTTCTTTTGGATGGAAGTGAATTGAAAGTTAAAATTCTCTAAGTAGCAGTAGCTATAGCAGTAGTTTAGCCTACAGACTGGTGAATGTCAACAATATAATACGATTTATGTAAGGATAAAGGCTGCATGCGATACGTAGCAATGGTAGTCCAACGATTTTTGAGGTTTTCTTAAAGTTTTACACCTATTCATGTGACTTCCATATCAAAAAATACACTTGTTGTTCAAATACAAATAAAATTAATAATGAATAAAGTAAATGTTTCAAACCATTAGAGATAACGGCTTTTGACTTCAGAGTCCTTATGGAAGGTAGAATGTTAGAAAAATGGAATCTTGAGGTATATATAAAATTTGAAGGAGCTTTTACAACTTGAAAATAAATAGCTTTATTTATTTCAGCAAAGGAGAATGCCAAATAGGACATAAAAGTCGTTAATTATAATCTTATAAATAATTAGACATTTTCAACATAAATTTTTCTACAAGAGTTTTCATACCCCAAATTGTAGTTTTGGTAATCGGAGGACGTTTAACAATGACATTATCTCACCGTCCAGTTCCATGCCAGCCAGCCATAGCTCGCAAGGGGACCTTGAAACCTATCAGATGAACTGTTGGGAGAGTAGCGCCAAAACGCATTTGTATTGATTCAACAAAGGAACGCCTGTTTAAATTGTCAGTCCATTTACGCATTGCGATTTAAACAGCGTCCAGTAGCCTTGGCCAGAACGGAGGCACTCTCTCTCGCATTCACATCGATGGGAATGATGCGTTTCCGATAATGGTAATTAATGCAACGGCACGTTAATTTGTGAATGCATGTCCTTGAAAAGAACTCCAAATTCTTTCGCTCGTAAATGTAAATGACTAAACAGAAAGGGTGCCTCTCTACTTAGTTCACAGAATTTGTTTATCGAGCGGGATTTCTCCTAAACATGAAATTAAAGCGTTGCAGTCAGTTCTCTCTCTCTCTCTCTCTCTCTCTCTCTCTCTCTCTCTCTCTCTCTCTCTCTCTAGTCGACCTAATGACGACAATTACTCGGTAAAGATACATTTGAAAATTACAAATACTGACTAATATATGATAATAATAATAATAATAATAATAATAATAATAATAATAATAATAATAATAATAATAATAATAGGTGCTTTTGGCGGCAGTCGACTTACTATCGATAGCAATCTCGAACCTCTGCGCAGTCAAGTTGCGCAAGCGCAGAAGCTCAAAGGTAATATAGAGTGGACGAGAGAGTGTTGCCGGATATGCAGAGCAAACAATCCGTAATATTAGCGATAAATCAGAAAGAGATCTCCAGATAGAGCTAGAAAGACTCTGGAAACGGCTCCAGTCACATGTGCTCACATGTGCTCCAGTCACATTTGTTTCAGTAGTAATTGGGGACCTGGGGGCCATATTCAGAGACTTGTCAAAACATCTGAACACTACAGGTGCACTTTCTGCGAGTATTGCATACGAAATGCAAAGACTGTTCTCTGACTGTTTCTGAGGTCTTTAATCTATTAAAGCATCAAAGGACAATGGCTGCATTTTTCGATATAATAATAATAACAATAATAATAATAATAAAGTAAAATGTAATGAATAATAGAAACTGTGAGAATATGTTACAAATGGATTTTAGGTAATAAAGATCTGAACTACGTAAACGAATGGTTCCAAAAGAAACGGTAAATGTGTTAAAAGCTACTACAAAACATGTTTGAAAGTTGAGAAATTAAATTTTAAATATTATACTATATTTTTATTACAACGTTTGAATTTAATTTTCTGTTTCAACTCTTGAAAAACTTGTCTATTTGTTATAAAAAATAACAGTTGTATTATCATTTACATCATCATCATTTACATTAATTACACAAATATGTAGGAAATCGCGCCTTGGTTCATTTAATGGACCAGTTAAAATAGTGTATTGAACATGTGGAATATACAATTACTATTGAACTGTTAGTAGATAGATCTCATAAGGAATTTCTGTTTTGTAATGCATGACTAACTAGATTTAATATGTATTTGAATAAATACGTCGTAAAAAACATTTAGAGAGAAATTGACACATCCTGTAAACATGCTACATGCGTATTAGCTCCTTAGAACAAACTTTGTAGGGTAATGTTTTGAAACATTTTAAGGAACAATAAACGTCTTTATATTTTTATGTTTTGCGAGAAATTGTCTGACTCAACTTAGCAGTTTTAGTTCCAAAACCATATAAATAATAATAAAATGCTTCTAATTTGTGTTTATTTGCACATATTGCAATATATTCGTTTACTAATGCCGATTAGTAAATTCTTCAGTACCTGTCATTACCTGCGGTCGCATAATACATCTAAGTTTCTAATGCTATTGCTCAAATACATTCGTTACATTAACCAACATATATAGGTTTGTACAAAAAAATTCTCGATAGAAGATCATTCTAGAAGCTCCAGTTGCATGGACAGTTTGAAAGTAATAGAATAATATAAGAAATACGACAAAAAAGCAAAGTATTTCGACGGAAGGGATATCCTGAAAACAGAATATTCAAAACCCGTTTAAATTAAGCAGATTTGTTTTCCGTGTTTTACTACAAAATTCAACTTCAACAATGAACAATGGGAGGGAATCGCAAAGACTCAAGCACTGAGTAATATGAGAAACTAATATAATAATAACAGAATAAGTGTCTGACGCGAGGGCCGTTTTGAAGTCAAACTTTCAATTGAACACAGTGTTGCTGCATTTGTATTTTGAAAACCTATCCCATATGGTTGTATTTATGCAAATTACGACACTTTTTCTCGCAAAGAAGTGTAATTATTTAAGAAATTTTGAGATCTTTCAGAAAATCGAATATGTGTCAGAATCCTGCAGTTGGGTTTTCAACATTTGTGAAAATCGTCGGCTGTATATCATGGATTATATCATTTATTAATCAGCAAAAACATAATAATCAAACTGTATGTGGCGTATGAGGGAGCTGCGCAAGTTTTCTTGAGCTTCCAAGTCCTTACCCAACTCTTTATTATACAAATTTAAATTACAAATAGGGAGGAAACGAGTTGGAGACATTTGAAAACCAGAAATTCTCAATTCGAGTAAAAGGAAATATATTTGCATCTGCAAACGAAAAATAGATGAGATTTAATGGTATATCTAAAAAAATAGTTACACCTGCCACACTCTCTCCGAAACTAATGAAAAGAGATCTGAAGAAACCCTGCGCACAGTGATGCTACACTTACAGTCCAGAAGCAAAATAAGGGTCCTTCTCAGTATTAGGGATCAACTGAAATTTGTGGTCAACTTATTGTTTGGGACCATCTCAACATTTGGCACTATGTCAGTATATCTGGCCGGGTATCATTTGGGATCATCTCATAGTTTGGTGGTCATCTCATCATTTGGGAGTCATCTCATCATTTGGGGGTCATCTAAACATTTGCGGATCATCTAATTATTTGGGATCATCTAATAATTTGGGGGTCATCTAATAATTTGGGGATCATCTAATAATTTGGGGGCCATCTAATAATTTGGGGGACATCTAATAATTTGGGGTCATCTCATCATTTGGCGTCATCTCATCATTTGAGATCATCTAATCATTTGGGGCCATCTCATCATTTGGGGTCATCTCAGCGTTTGAGATTGCGGAGGGCGCGCTCGCGGCGGTGCGGCCGAGGCGCGGCCGCGGCCACTCACCACGTTGATGAGCTGCACGAAGGCCAGCCCGAAGCGCACGTCCACCTTCTGCGTCATGTTCTGCACGGGCCGGATGAGCTTGTTGTAGCCCCGGAACAGGTCCCGCACCAAGCGCTCCTCGTCCTCGGAGCACCAGCCTGCGCAACACGCCGCGCGCCGCGTCAGCACAGCCGCGCCAGCTGCTCGCGCTGCATGCCACCCGCCCTGCCTCGCCCCGCGCGACGTCACGCGATGCAACGCGGAAACGGGGCGGGGGGAGCGGTGTTAGTGGACGTCGAGGCGTGGGGAGTGGCGAGTGTTGGACACTAGAGCGATGACAGTAGAAATGATTTGACGAAGATGGCGGATGTGAGGGAGATGGTGAGGGTCGAGAGAGATGGCGGAGGTTGAGGGAGATGACAGTGGTCGAGAGAGATGGCGGAGTCGAGGGAGATGCCGTGGGTCGTGAGATATGTCGGGCTCGAGTAAGATGGCTGCGATTGAGAGAGATGGCGGGGACGATGGAGATGGCGGACGCGAGGGAGATGGAGGGGATCGAGAGAAATGGTGGGGACCGAGGAAGATGGCGGGGTTGATGGAGTGGCGGACGCGAGAGAGATGGTGGGGGTCGAGGGAGATGACGAGGATTGAGGGGGATGGGGATCGAGAGAGATGGCAGAACCAAGGGAGATGGCGGAGGTCGAGGGAGACGGAGGGGGCGATGGAGATGGCGGGGACCGAGGGAGATCGCGGAGGTCGAGGGAGATGACAGATGGAGATCGCGGAGGTCGAGGGAGAGGGCCAAGAAAGATGGTGGTCGTCGGGGAGATGACAAGGTTGCAGAAGGTTACGGGATTGTGGGTAATGGCGAGGCACGGGATGGCGGGATCTAGGATAACCGAAAAAATTGGAGGAAGATAACCGCTGAATTCTTGAGAAAAATCGTTTGTGCCTGCAGAATGATGATAAAAATGGAGGCGAGGAAGATCGGGAAAGTTACTCAGACTCTGGAAATGCCACTCCTTTGTACACTCTAGGTAAATCAGCCAATCTTTTTCCACGAATAAAATCAAGATATTCTAATGACCTACTACATCCTCCTTAATTAGCTGTAAAGCAGGTTACAACATTTCTAAATTAAATATTTATGTTTCTAATTCAAATATTATATGTATTTTCCTGAAGGACCCTTCCTGGGTATCCTTAGTTGTTATTGTTTATAATGTAAATATTAGTCTTCTACCATTGTTCATGTATGAGGAAATGTAATTACACAAAATTGTATACTATGTATCATAAAAACCCTTGAACGGCATAATAATGTCGAACAAGGAAATAAAAACTTAAAAAAAAAGACTCTGGAAATGGCGAGAAAGGAAGAGTCATTGATGTCTGTCTTAAGGAAGGGAACGGCAAAATTGATGAATGCTGCAATGAGTGGGCATGCAAGTGAGTGTGAAAGAGAGCACGAATTCGGAAAGTGTTTTCTTGTAAGGGGTTACAAAGTTTATTTTAGAAATGACTGTGAGGATGTTAGTAACAGCAATTTGCCAGTTATAGCGGATTTGGTAGTGCCAGAGAAATTGCGAAAATAAGATCTAAGGCACTGTATTCTTTGATCTCGGAAGCGAAGTTTGTAAATGAATCTTGGATTTAAAAGAAGTAAAATGAATTCTAGAGATAATTTTCTATTGAAATGATTACTCATTGCTGTAATATACCTCTGTATATTATCTAGATTTTCGACACAAAAAAATGCATGGAAAATTATCGTAGTCATGTGCAGGAGAGTCATTCCAGGTGGAAAAAACACACCACCCACACTTTTCCCAGTTATAAAAACATTTTCCTGGTGTCATTTTGCTGAAAAAACGCTTCGTTACTGCACTACAATTTCTTGACGATTCCTTTTGTGCTATATTGTTCAGAAGTTAATGCTTAAAGTGAATCGAAACGCAAAGGATATTTATAAGTATTACCGGATATAATATACTTTTGGGGGTATAAACGAGGAAAAAACAAATTTGTGAATTTACGACACTGGGGAGCATATTACGTTAGTGCTGTATGGAGTTCGGGTCTGCAATCGCGCCCGACCTCTCCAGCCAGACGTACTAACATGCACTACACTACCACATATTCCGGGAGACCGGTCGGGAGCTTAGAGCTTGTCCCAGCTGGGGCGGTGCCCCGCTGGTAGGAGAGTCCAAGTTAGGGGGAAACCCTGCTAGCCGACGGTAGGTTGGCGCCGGATCTCGCCATCCTGAGGGGTAAATTCACCGCCATATCCCAAGGGAAAACATGCACTACACTTACGGGACTAATGACCTAAGCTGTTGACGCGCCCGGAATCACTAAACAACAAACCTACCAAATCCAGCCAGACGACGGAATTGCAATTGATTCGCTGTTTTAAAATCGTATTCCGAGTTTTCCTTCTTTTCGACAGTTTGAAATGCGCGCAAATATTCTGAGGTATACAGGCTGTAACGACATTGGAAAATTACGAAAAGCCCTTCCTAAGATATCTGAGTTTCTGGGGCCCAAACAGTAAAACAAGTATAGGACGACATCGCTGCTGTGTTCTTAATCTTAAATAACTCAACCTTTATGACATAACGCAATGATCATTAGAGACTAGTCAAGCCGATTAGTACAAAATGTTTAGGGATTCATTTTATGTACTACACAATTTTTTAAGATTAAGAGGTAAATGTATGCTCAACACTCTTCGCAAAAAGTTTTGTTCTGCGAATTCATGTTACAGTAGTTGCCGGCGGTGTTTATGGTAAACGAAGGTTGAGTTTGGCGTATGCGAATAGATGCAGGTAGGGCGACAAGTGTAGTGGAGTTTGCAATGGAGGTACGGAGCCACTACTGCTCTGTGGACAATATAATCAAAGGAGAAGCTTCTTTGTGTTTCCGCTGTCGCCTTAAGCTCATTAAGGAGAAATAAAACTGTCTCGCTAAGAAGATTCAAAGGAGATTTTATTGAAAACGATTGCTTCGTTGGTTTTTGGTAATGGGCAGGTGAAGGAAAAGAAAGCAGAAATGATGGTTGTATTATTTTTTTCTGTCTACATTGTGTCCTTGCCTAACTATTTCTAATTGATACATCCCTTTGTGTTTAATACTGGCACTTCTATTGTTAATATACAATATTTTTTGTGATAATGGGATTGGCAAACACAATACAGTCTCATATTAAATGAAAACGAAGATTCTGAAATTAAGAAGCATAATTGAAGCTTTCGCGATGTTGTTATCTAGGAGGAAGTTCTTTGAACTCGCAGGTACATGAGAATTACCAATGAGGTAATGATATATGGTGAAGGCCAATGTGATTTCTGACGTCAGCTGTATAAATGCATGCCTTAAGAGAAATAAATAAATGTCAGAGTGAATCAAAAATCTTCGAAGTCAGTTATAACTTATTTTATTTAACATAAAATGTTTTCAATACAACTGATGTCAGACTTACAGGAAGAAAACAAAATCAAGTCGCTAATCGACAAACTAGTTACCTAGTGTGAGATTATTGGTTTTAATTACTCTCTTATGACTTGTATTCTATTGAGAATTTAAATTAATACTAACTTTGATTCTCAATAATAAGTAAGTAAATAAGGAATCGTCACACACGGAACTAGAAAATGTTTGGTTCAATTAAATGGTCGAATGGTCAGTGAAATAATACAAAAATGAACAAAAACGCAAAAATATGAGTTCATACGTATTTTAATAATATTTATATTGATTACAAATTATATACAAATAAAGATACAAAAATAATGCATGCATTGCATACTATAATGTATTAAATTGAAGTTGTTCCACAATGTGCAAGAGTCAGTATTGAGTAGGAGTGGGGAATTCGAGGGAAAAAAGGTGAATGGGATGTACATCTCGAGGTCAGATACAAGTGGGTTCAACTTGAACTAAATCGCTAAATCACGTCGTATGTACACCATGGATGGTGTTGCAAATCATGCGAAATGGCTGAAATGTGTATTGTATTTCTTTCAAGAAATCGTCTTATGAGTGTATGGGTTTCTTGTATACCCTCAATATTTTATATATTTTCAAAGAAATCTCCTAGTGAGTAATATTGCAAGAACAGGGAGGAAACAATCCGCGTTTGCTGGATAGGTGCCACATCGTTGTTTCTTCATAATTTGCTGCAGAGAGCGAGGATGAATGCGTTTTACTCGTATCTGTACCTGGAAAGTATCTCGGTCAAGAGGAAGCAGTTACAGTAACTTCCGTAGGGCTTAAGTGACAGCGGTAGCTCAGTGCATCAACTGAAGTCACTGCAGCGCCTCTAACCGGGAGGTCCTAGGTTCGAGTACTGACGGCGGCAGGATTTTCGACACTAGCTTTTCAGCTAGGTCGAATTCAGTCGCTGTCTGGAGGAGAATTATAGCGGCTGGCTACTCTGATCGGTAGTTTTCCGTGGTTTCTCCGATCAACACCAGGCGAATGCCGGAGCAGTACCCTAATAAGCGGGCCATAGACCGCGCACGAATTTTCCTCTTCCTTGTCCTATTATCATCCCTTACACACACATTAATATGCACAACACTATCACATAAGTCAGGAGATCGATCGGGAGCTTAGAGCTTGTCCCGGCTGGGGCAGTGCCCCGCTGGTGGGAGATCCCTGGTTGGGGAAAAACCCGCTATCTGACGTAGGTCGCCGCCGGATCTCGCCATCCCGCGGGAGAAGACCACCGTCATCTCACGAGGGAAACACATGCACTACACTTACGAGCGTAATGACATAAGCAGTGGACACGCCCGGAATCGTTAAACAACCAAATTAAGAGTCGTGAAAAACATCGCGACAAGGGAGGGCCGCTACCGAATAGCAAAGTTTCGTCGGCTACAAGTGATTTCCATGGCAGTTGACGTCACATTTCCTTGATTGATTTTGGTCGTGATGCAAAAGCCTGACTTTCAATTATACTCCAATATAAAAGAATAGCTCGATACATATCCAAGACGGTTAAACAGTATATATGTCCATTGTAGAAATCACGACCGTTAATAAGTAGTAGGAAAATCACGGGATCGGTCAATTAATGGATTACACTAGTTTGCCAACGTTTCGGAATATTTTATTCCATCATCAGGGCTTACTAATACATATAATGGTCAACCATGTTTCTCCACAGCACAACTCCAATACAGAGTTGCTGAAGCACCCACGTCCATAGCAGGTCCGACCATGGCCACGGCCCGAAAGAAGGTGAATGATTCACCTTCACCATCCATCAACAACCAACAACCACCAAACTAGTGTAATCCATTAATTGACCGATCCCGTGATTTTCCTACTAGTATATATGTCACAATTAGATTGACCCCTCCCCAATTTATGCAATATATCGACATGTGAACGAGCAAATTGGGAAGTTTTCTGTCTATCTGCATGTCTAAACGGTACCACAATGTCTAACATTCGCCGTTTCAAAACGCAACGGAAAGGTGTCTAGTGAATGTTGTGGACTCTAAACGATTGATTGATTCATGTTTCCGGGCGCGTCAACTACTCAGGTCATTAGTCCCGTTAGTGTAGTGCATGTTTTGTTTCTCGGGAGATGGCGGTGATCTTCCCTCGCTGGATGGCGAGATCCGACACCGACCTACCGTCGGCTAGTGGGGTTTCCCCCCTAACCAGGACTATCCCACCAGCGGGGCACCGCCCCAGCCGGGACAAGCTCTCAGCTCCCGACCGGTCCCCCGGGATATGTGGTAGTGTAGTGCATGTTAGTGTAAGTGTGTGTAACGGGAGAGGAAAGGAAAAGGAATGGGAAGGATAGATCGCGCGCGGCCCGTGGCCCGTTTGATAGGGTACTGCTCCGGCATTCGCCTGGTGTTGATCGGAGAAACCACGGAAAACAACCTATCAGAGCATCCGGCCGCTAGAATTCTTCTCCAGACGACTGAATTCGACCTAGCTGAAAAGCTAGTGCCGAAAATCCTGCCGCCGTCAGGACTCGAACCTAGGACCTCCCGGTCAGAGGCGCTGCAGTGATATCAGTTGATGCACTGAGCTACCGCTCCCGGTACTCTAAACGACAATCGACTCTGCGAAACACAAGTTTACATGAGGCAGTCTAGAAATGGTGAAAAATACATTTGTTCCATACGGAGTGTGAATGATGTAGAGAGTGTAGAGCAGAGATTTGCGTCCCCGTGGCGAGTTGTTTCAGTGGAAAGTTGACGTAGAGCGTTTAGAAATTTGCGACTCGTTTGTTTTGTTATAAACAAGTAATTTCAGTGAAAGTTATTTCGTTATATTCACTGTTTGATGCAAATTCACGATGACACACCGAAGAAAATTGCATCGTTACATTAAAAATATTTAGTGTCACTATTTCTATTACTGAAGAAATTACATCTCAGTTGAATACGCCCTTACCCTGGAATAACGTGATTTTCATAGTGAAGCAGAGAAACGTTTCTGAATTTGTTGCCTTTCGCAAACTTACCGAAACCGTTAAATAAGAGAGAAGAACGGCCTCGCCGAGCGAATAGACGCACATTGATTAAAAAACCTAGTGACTATATGTTTACTGTGGAGTATATTTTGCAACTTCACACGTCATACATTTATGCCCTTTTAAAAACCGAAAATGTTTAAATCTGCCTGATGAATGTTGCTATTCATGAAAACATACCGATGATTTTTTCTGTGACTTTGAATGAGTCTATGGGCAAAATGTGAACTCGGTACTTGGAACATGAGAGTAACGTAAGAGAGATTCGCCCGGACGTTTGATGAATGGGAAATTCGACCAAAGGTGTTCACCAGGTTTGTAACAGTATCGTACGCCTTGCGGCTTGGTGCTACCCGGTGCCGCATCACGAACGTTCGTGTACCTACTATTCGTACGATTTTGCCAGATTTTATACTCTTTTGTGTTGTTAATTATCAAATACCGGCTTATCTGGCATTGATGAATTTGTGTTCTCAAGACCTTTCTGTTCGTGTAAAAATAAGTATAATGTTTTATTAAAAAATGATAATACAATACGTTTAAAATTGAAAAAAAAATTGCTAACTAAAAGCTACTACTGATGAGCCTTTATAACTCGAATTGTTGGGTGAAAATTGCATTTCAATATCTTCAACAGTTTAGAAAATATTTGAGGTGTACATTTTTATTGACTAATCCTACACTTAATGGCATTCTCTTCTGACAATAGTAAACTGAAGAGGCGCAATATGATTTGACATAATATAGTAAATACATAGGAGAGTATATTAATATATTTTGGAAGTGAAAATGGATAAAGAAGACATACAAAGCTATTCATATCATAATGATTCATATGGATTCAGTGATAAAGTTAATGTACGAGAATTACTGTTACATGTGAATGGAAACGAGCTGAACGCGGTGACGAGGAGTAAAAATGAGAATATCCTTTCACGCACCTACTTTACTCTCACGCAGTGGCTGTAAATAAACCACACACGAGGTGGGAAGCGAGCGTACTGACCTCGGGTCGCCAGAGTCGTCAAGAGGGACGAGCAGAAGCGTTCCGGTGCCGAGGGCAGAAGTGCAGGGACTCGTGTGCCCTGCACGTGAATGGAGGGAAGTAGGGCACGAAGGGCGTGCGAGTGGAAGGGCCTTCAGGCAGGGGAGCGCGGCGACGTGGCAGGTGTGAGGCATTAGGCCGAAGGGTCCCCGCGACAGGAGAGGCCTCCAGGGAGAACAAAATAGGGGAAGCGGTATTGCTTACGAGGGGTATCAAAAATTGAGGCTCTATATACAGAGGGAGGTTCATAAATGGTATTTTGACAAAGGAAATGATAATCCGTATGCATATATACAGGGTGAGTCACGTAACTTTAGCACCTCCTGTAACTTTTGAATGGTTGAAGATGTTGAAATGCAGTTTTCACGAAAGTGCATGAGAAAATAGGGCTAATTGATGCGTGTATTCATTTCTATTATATCACTTGTATTTTACGAGATATTTGAGGTAACTTTGTTTTTTCAAATGGAACTATACATATTTTTTAGACTATTATGAAGAGCGTAAAAAGACGAATCCAATGATATACATAGCAAAATTATAATGAGATACAATAAAAAATGATGAATGATATACAATACAAAAAAAAGTATATGTAGCTCGTTTATAATGTTGCTTTATTGCTTTTGTACAAATTTGAAAACTCGCTCCGAACGTCGCTCGTGTTCAAAACATGTACTCATGCAATAAGCTTAACATTATAATCTAATTGCATAAACTACTATTAACAATATCGAGATACAAATATCAAGATGATTAAAAAATTAAATGTTTTTATTGGTGGCGAGGCTCTGGTAGTTGGACTCGCTCTTCCACCAGACCACTTTCAAAAGTTTAATTCAATAGTACCTAATAAAAATGAGATCATTAAAAAAACTACGTACGCAATTAGGGGAAAAGGTTTCTCATAAGTGTGTTAGGAGTAATCAAGAGGAAGGAAGGAGTTGATAGAAAAGGAATACTGTCACCGAATTTGCGTGATTAAATACATATAATAATAATAATAATAATAATAATAATAATAATAATAATAATAATAATGATGATAATAAAAGTTTTTGTATTTGTTAAGATCGATCTAGAATTAAATAAAAATGTGTCTATATGATGCACAAAATTGAAATATACCGTGTATTTTTGAGCAATTAAATTTTATTTTATAACAAACAATTTTCTTTACTCCACTTTTATGCCATAATTGCATACATCCTGACGATAAATTGTTGAAGAAAACTGAATCACGACCTAACATCATTGAGAAAAATCTGTTGATAGTGCGAACTGATTTGAAATTTGACGAATTAACAAGATTATTGTTCGACAATGATTCAGAAAGAGACTGCTCCAAAGGATAAATGTAATAAATGTTTAAATGGCCATAGTATTCGACCGTATTCTTCATGATGCAACGTTGAGCTTTAGTTTTATTAGCGCAAAGAGCATTAAGAGCTTCGTTACAATACCTTACATTTAACACTTCCACTGGCGACGAAAAGAAAACGGATATTTTTGACACTCGCTGGGGGCATTCTAGAGTTGCAGATATTCTTCTTTTTACGCCATGATTCAATTTTAAAATGAAAAGCGAAAGACTCATAGCGCTCGTGTATTGTCGACAAGTTCTTAGATTTCAACTCTTTTCACGGCAAAGTCACATTGTTGGAAAATCATGGAAGCCGAGCAGTTTCGTGGCGACTCGCCTTGCTCGTGTAAAAAGCTAGTAATGCATGTATATGTATCGAGTGCACTGACAGTTAATTCGATTGCGTGAGGTTGGTGTTACGACGCGAGATCTCTACGATTCGCAAAGCAGAATGGTTGGCGCGTAAATTAACTCACACGCACGAATTTCGAGAAAAACATGAAAACGATTTTCTTTTCTCCCAGACAGGCAACAGAGACAATTTCTTCAATACTAAATTATTCTTACGTCGAGAACTACTAACAGTGTAGATATTGTCGTTTCAGGGTCACCCCTCATAACAAGACTGCACTAAAAGAAGCACGAGTTTCCTTGGCGCAATCTCTTCAAAAAGCTTTCCCAATATTTCGCAGCCTCAACAAGGTGTGACGAACGGGTGCATTGTATTTCGTTGACTTTGTCTTTTGCTGTTCAAGTTGCGTGTGTGTGACAACATGGGAAACAATTTCGATGCTGGACTTTTCTACATTGAGTTTCTCATTCCTTATCGGATTGCAGTCGAGTTCGGACGTGCTTCGCAGCTCTACTACAGCCCTTTCAGTTCGAGTGCAGTTGTGTCTCAAAACAGTGTTATCGCCTACCAGAATTCTCTAAGTAGTAGTGACACATAGTGCTCAGCCAGTGGCTCCCGCTACTCGCTGCTCCGCTGCACAACGTCTCCTTTTACTCTCTCGCAGAAGTTTAATATTATGAAAATGTACTGAGTATTTGTGAAAATCTAAAGAGTGAAGTGTCTTGCCATATGTATTATTCTTTTCCGAACTGCCAAGTGCAACATCGTGTAGAGAATTAATGGCCTCCGCCATCGCACTGCTGACATCATTACATCGAACACCAACGATGTATCTTTCATCTCTTTCAATTGTGTCACTCAGGAAGATATGGAAGATATATACTAAGCACCTACAAGTAAGTCGGAGGTCAGTGCCTTGACCATGGACATACAGCCCGGCCAGCTGACAAACCAGCCTCATAACCCGGAAACAACTTTCGCCCGCAAAAGGTTAGTGAGTTTTAGTGCTAAGCAACCAGACCATAAAAAGCTCTCAGTGCCTAAAGCAGTACAAGTGACTTGTCACATAATCCTAATTAAATGGTTTATAATGTGCCAGTACAAAATACATTTGAATCCCTGGAGAAGAAAGGTCCCAGCTTTCCAGACAACATATTTAGTCACTTAAATTCTGATGATAAAGTCTACGAGCCCTCCTAATAGAATTCCACCCATTCTTGTCGCACACATTTCCAATTTAAATGCATTTGTAAAAGAATTAAAATGTAAGATCTCTTCGAATTTCGTAGCTGACTTAAATAATGAGAATGTTAAGATAAACGCCCAATCAGCCACGGAAAAACAATCAGCACTATTCGCAAAATTGTGAAATACTTTCTCCAAACTCAAAGAAACTTTGTCACTTATAAAGACCCGGAAAATAACATTTCAGTTGTATTTAAGAATATCGATCAGCCGATATCGGAACTTGAAATTTTCCAGGAAATTAAAAAGAAATTCCCTGTTCTAATTAAAATCAATATGTTCACAAAGAACAACGCCTCAAACCCCGTTGGAGCAGCAGTATTCAATGGTAAAGACTTGAATGAAAATGTTTCAGCCATAGATCATATCTGTAACCTAAGGGTATCAACAGAACGAAGGAAAAAGTCTCTGACCGGGAGGTCCTAGGTTCGAGTCCTGACGGTGGCAGGATTTTCGATACTAGCTTTTCAGCTAGGTCGAATTCAATCGCTGTCTGGAGGAGAATTCTAGCGGCCGGCTGCTCTGATTGGTAGTTTTCCGTGGTTTCTCCGATCAACACCAGGTGAATATCGGAGCAGTACCCTACCGAACGGGCCACGGACCGCGCGCGATCTGTCCTTCCTCTTCCTTGTCCTATCCTCTCCCCTTACACACACACACACACACACACACACACACACACTTACTCTAACATGCACTACTCTACCACATATTCCGAGAGACCGGTCGGGAGCTTAGAGCTTGTCCCGGCTGGGGCGGTGCCCCGCTGGTGGGAGAGTCCTGTTTAGGGGGAAACCCCACTAGTCGACGGTAGGTCGGCGCCGGATCTCGCCATCCTGTGGGGGATGATCACCGCCATCTCCCGATGAAAAACATACACTACACTAACGGGACTAATGACCAAAGCAGTTGACGCGCCCAGAAACACGAAAAATCAATCAATCAACGAAGGAAAAAACACGAGGACCTGTGCAATGCCAACGTTGCATGGATTTGGACACACTAAGAACAATTGTAACCACCAAACAAGTTGTGCCTTTGGTTATCACAATCATTACTCAGTTCTTTGTCCACATAAAAGTCAAATTCCCGTGTGCTCGTAGGGCCCGTAGTACCATCTAAGGATGTTCCCTTCACAGCTAAACTGGTATTTCTGAACAGTTAACATTTCGTAACTGTTACACAAAATGACAGTTATTACGTTTATCCTGTTATCGGTTGAAATTTATTTCAACCGACAATTTATTGCAATCCTTTGGGCCGAACTTCAACAAGCTTTCGCGGCAACCATTTTGTACGAAAACAGTTTCATTGCAGATAATCAATTGTAATTAGCAAGTGTTCAAATTACAGATTCATTAATACATAATTCGTCATTATTACAGACCACTTGCCATAATATTTTTATATTTTATTGTATACACTACAATAAGAAGTTTGTTCTTTAAATTAAATCCGTTCAATATGTTTGTTAATTTCTTTCTGCCCCATTGCTGCTTAGCTGAAATCCACTAATATTTCCCTAAGTCTGATAAAATAAAATGAGCTACGGTCAAATAGCTCACACTACAATATTTGATATTCAACAGTCATTACCTGTTTAGCTGATGGTAAGCATATCTTCAGTATTTCCTTCTCATTATTTTTAACACTCGTCATTTCACTATGCACAAATTGTGTAATAAGAATATTGTGAAATTGTGTAAAAAGAATATTTGAAAACTGAACCCGAAGCACGAATCATTGTTATTTTAGTAATATTCTGTACAAATCTTCTGCTCATCATATCAATTACTATTCTTCCATGGCCGTTCATCCAGTCTCGTTAATATAAGCTGTTTCTCTGTCCAAACATGTTTGGGAAAGTAGTGCAGGCAAACGCTGTAAGGTAGCTGCATAAGCATTACGGTGCACCGTTATTCGTTTTGCGAGGTTTAACTCTTAGCAGTCACAACAACTGATTTAACTCTTAGCAGTCGGTCAAGTTAGGTTGCTGATCATGGAACTGTTATTTCTCAATTGTTATTAATAACAGTTATTACGAGTTGACTGTTATTGAGATAACAGTTATTGAAGAATAGCTGTTATGCTTATCTCTAGTACCAACCTCATGACCCCTTTCGCATCATGGTTCCTAGTCAACATCCACTCCACTCCTCAGTTCCCTTCCCTACCGGTATCACAAAAAACTTCGAAACTTTACACATATCAATTTTTCCTCCCTCACAAAACCCTCTTCCGCTAAATGCAATACTAGCCACCCCCGTAGCACCCCAAGTATATTTCGTATATCAAAAAAATAACTCCTTTCTAAATTCAATTATCGAAGCAGTGACATCTAGTATAATCAATTTCATTAATTCATTAAACTCTTCCAAAATAAACGCCATTTGAAATCCTTAACTTCAGTCATAACTAGTAATAATAGGAATGGCAGCAAATAGATAAAATGAATTTATCTACATGAAATGGAATGCGAGTTTTATTTCCAAAAAATAGAAATGACGCGATTTCTCCATACTTGTAATGTTGCACAGAAACACATTTAAAATCCAGCAATAAGTTGTACTGCCTAGAATTTGTCACAAACAGAAAAGATAGATCACTTAACAAAGTAAGAGGAGTCTTAATTGCAATCAAATTCATCCTAAAACGTTTTATACCTGTGCCTAATCTCAATGAAACTGAAATAATTACACCTAATGCTGAAATAATACAACAAACTTGGACGATTATGACAATTTACAAACCTCCCAATGAGAAATTAAACACAAACAGCACAAACACTCTATTTCAAACAGGGTATAATATTTTAATACTAGGAGATATGAACGCAAAACATACGTGATGGGGCTACAATAACAACGACCGTGACCGAAAATCCTGGCACATTTCTTAAATAGCTCCACATTAAAAATAATTACACCGGAACCTATACACTACCCCCAGGAAAATTCAAGAAACCCCGACATATTAGACATTGAAATAACAAATTCCATCAATTCAAGAAACCATTAGACAGTGGAATAACATCTCACAAAATTTACACTTCCACAATATTTTAGTTTGATTCAGACCATATTCACGTACTCATAATCCACCAACAAATGCCTCATCCACATGCTCCATTTCCCAAATTTAAAATATGTAAAATCAATTGGCCTAAGTTTCAATCAGAATTAAATACTTTAATCTCAGAAATTAAAACACTAAACACCCCTCTCGAGATTGACCAGTCAGTACCATTCCTAAATTCTATCATCCAAATGACAATACAAAAGTCGGAATTAAAACATCTTCTAGGAAGAAAACAAACTACACCAACTTTTCCCCAGAAATCATGAATATGAAAAATCAAACCGGAAGATTGTGGACACTTAAAAAAATAATATCAAACATGAACTAAATATTCTAAGGAATATCTTGAAAAAAGCATTAAGGAATCATAAATATAACCTATAACATGAACTCATCCAGTCTCTCAATACACACACACACACACACACACACACACACACACACACACAAGATAATTTACAAAAAGGATTATCAGAACAAAAAATTATAATTTCTCCAATCAAATCAGCATTAAGTATACTTCCTAACAAAATGCAGAAATTCTGGCCAATTATTTTATGTCCAACTTTCTAACCAACATTACGCAATATCATTCATCTCACCAAATAATCAATAATGGATCAAATATTCCCACTTACTGACTACACCAAAGAATTAAGTTAATATCACCCAAAGAAATTCAAAATATCATATCCAAATTGTCAATCAAAAAATCCCCTGGACACGATAACATAAGCAATATAATAGTCAAACACTTTCCTTCCTCTGTTCTGGCGTTCATCACAAATATATACAATTCGTGATTCAGATTCGGATATTTTCCCATAACCTGGAAGCGCGTTGTCATCATACCGATTACCAAACCAAATAAGAATCCTTCATTGGCCGAAAGTTACCGTCCTATCAGTTTACTCCCTACCCTTGCAAAATATTGAAAAAGCTATCCTGACACATTCAAATGCATTCCTGATTCAAACTAACGCAATTCCCAATTTGGCTTTACCGAGAAGATCTCGGCCAGTCATCAACTTTTACAATTGTCCGAATACATTCACACAGGCTTTCAAAATAAAAACAAAAACAAAACATACAGTCGGGATTTTTATTGACATCACATAGGCCTATGATAGAGTATGGAACAAAGCAATTATCTACAAGCTAACAAAAATAGGCACCCCACATTATATTATTCAAATAATATACACCTATCTAAATAATAAAACGTTTTCAGTATCCATCAGCAGTCATCATTGAAATTCGAAACCAATAAGTGCAGGTTTACCACAGGTCTCACCATAGTCCTCTACCCTTTTTAATGTAAACGCATCGGACCTCTCGAAATTAGACAACATAGAAAGGGCCTAATTTGCGGACGACACGGCAATCTACCTGACTGTAGATTCCCTAACTAATGTCAGAAATTCCCTCCAATTGTACCTGAATCTTATAGGCAGCTGCGCTGCTTCTTTAAAAAGCAAAATACACACCACAAAACAGCTCTAAAAATATTTATTCTCAGATCATATACACCCCTAGTACAGACCACGATAAATAATGAACTCATTCATTAGCTGCCCCCCAAAAACGTTCCATAAAATATCTCGGTCTTAATATGGATACTAAACTCAACTGGAACCGGCATATCAATATCAAAATACAGCAAGCAAAAGTAAGCTACAACAACTAAAACCCTTCATTAACCGATCTTCCCACTTCCCAATCCCAACACCGATAACCATAATTAAAAATCATCATTAGAACACTCCTTACGCCTGTCCAGTTTAGATCTCCGCTACAAAAACAAACATCAACAAGATTTAAATAGTTCATAACCAATATCTTAGAATGATCACAAATGTTCCTTAGTTTATCACAAACTTACAACTTTACAAAAAACTCCTACTTGACTCCATTAAACACCATATAGCATATCTTTCTCCCCAGTTCTATTACTTCATACCTAAAATTTCACATCTAACCAACTTCAGACTCCAGAAAAATCCCTCTCACAGAACCAGTCTTAAAAATAGATACCCATACCAGGCATTCTCCTTCAAAATTTTCAATCTCGATTCTTTTTGAAGGCGTTTGAAGAAGATTTACTCACCCACAATAGTTAAGTTAGTTAAAATAGTTTTTTAATTTCATTTTAGATAATTAGAAAGTTAGCCTTCACTACATGTGTCTATTTTGAGTCTATAAGTATGTACTGATCTATTTATACTCTATAAAAATATAATAATAATTACAAAACATTGAGTGTCTAGAAACAATGGGTCCAGAAGAAGCAATTTTTATAAATTGTGCGATTTTAAATTCGTAACCAGATACATAATGACGAAGGTTATAATTTTTGAAAATTTGAGAAGAAAATATTGTGTTTGAAATATTCCACAAACAGAAAAAAGCTTCTAACGCCATTGCAGCAGTTGTTGATAGCTTTAAGATATTATGTTACAGGACCTTTCCTCCTTGTGATCGACGATTGCAATGGAATTTCAAAATTCATAGCGTGCCGTTCATTGAAGGAAAAGACATTTATTTTCCAATTTTCTCATTACTACCCAGTAAATGGCATTTCCAGGAGGTGTCGAAACTTCAGCAGTAAGATTGTTTTTAAATAGCTAACTTTCGTGGAGTTATTGGAACCACATTCTACGCACATGTGCCAATTTTGAGTATGGAGGATATTAATTAGAACGGTACTGAAACAGAAAAACATTGTCCCTAAATATGCAAAAAATGTCTCCCTAATTATACGAAATGCATACGGGATCGGTATTCAACAGCCAATGCGGACGGAACCGCGTTGTAAACTTACATTGTAATCAACCTCTGTCCGAAGAAAAAACTGTAATATAATCATTCGCCCGTTCCTTGACGAATCGTCGGAGTTAATGGAGCATCACTTCTACTGCAAATGTCGATGAAATGTAACAAGGCATCAATAATTTGACACGATTAACCAACTTGCAGGAATATCTGGTAATGCAAGTACAACTCTTAAATATATTCCATTTTTTCACTGTTCATCCAATTAAAATGTTTTGTGTTTTTTATGTACTACGTATAGTTCTTGCCTTTTTGAGAATGAATCTTTATCTACTATTTTGTTTGTGTCAGATACTGCCATTACATCGGTAGTTGCGTAGTCATTTACATCAACAAAACTAAACAAATATTGTCAAAGTATAGCGAGCCATCACTGTCACTATCACTGTCGTATGAGGGCAGCTGAAGTTAAGTTTGAGCTAATCTCCAAAACTATTTTTGCTTCTTAATAATTTTTAATAATGTTATATAAAAAAATCAAGTACAACTTATTTATGTAACAATGTTAATCGATACATATATACAATATCACCTTGTGTACTACACTACCAGAAATTCCTACAACAAAGTTAAGAGGAATAGGTAATGCAACAACAGCCGTTTGCTTTTATTTATAGTCTATTCTCTTTTATCTGCAATACGAGCTTATTTTAGCTATAAAGTTGCTGAATGATTTGCGCAATGAAAAGAAATGACAGAAAGTGAACTTAAAGGAAGACAACTAAAATACAAAGGAATAATATCTCAATACTTGTAATTAACGTGGCATGTAGTTTTTTAAAACCTTTTATCGATTTTATTTCCTGAATCCATATTGACAGACTAAAGGCATATTACTTTTGCTGAGAAAGTTTTCCCCTCGCAAAATATCAGACACTCTATTTAAGATTCGCTTTCCGTCTCTGAAACTGAATGAATCATCTCAAATGAGGCGTCATTAAAAGGATAATTTCTTGGAATTTCGAAGGATTAAATGTAATGTTCGATTATTTTTTCTTATGAGAGGGACGTCGGGTAAATACAGAAGCGCCTTCTTTAGTAGCTATGATAAAAAGATTGACAAGCACGAAATGTTCACATGGATTCCAACTAGGTATCTAATATTTAAGATAACATTTCATTACTTTTGACCAATAATGTCGTTTTTTTGTACTTTTTGCTCTCAACAGTGATAATACTGTAATAAAATCAACACCAAATGCTTTGTCAACATTACAAGTGTGTAATATGATAAAGGAAGATCACCAGTGGGTGACCATTCCATGCAAGTTTGTAATTTCTAACAGCATATTTACTTATTGTTCTTGTTTTGAACAGATTGTAAATTTACAGATTTAAATAAAAAAAATTATATATTTGTATCGCTTGATTATATTTATAAGTGATATTATGATTATAATAAATGTGACATTAACTGCAATGGAGAAATTCACTTAAGATGTTTTAAAAGACACTTAAAGTTACTTACGATTGCAATTACATGACAGTTAGCAAATGGAACATCAACCAAAATAGTGTTGCTACAACACCTTATATAAGTATCTGCAGCTTCTTCAAACAGCAAACGAAAGTGCGAAAGGTGACAGTTTGCGTAGGCCTTATCGGAGTTTGACGCTTATCTGACATCAGAACGAGCTTTTAGCGGAAACACCTGCGGACGGGCCGAAGTAAGGAACTTAAGAAAAGCTCTGACAGCCGACGACGTGAAAGTAGAGAGGAACGGAAGCGACTGGAAGTGATGGCAAGAGAACGAGGTGGAATGACCGACTGACGGGGTCAGTGTAGAATCAAAACGAAAGAAGTATTGAGAAATAATACACGAAGTGAAATAAATTATGATATTTTGGATACATTAAGTGAGGAGAGATTATTAGAGTATTATTAGAGAAACACTAAAATAATTACAGGATGCTCATAGGAAGTTTTTATTTAGTCTTATGAATTTTTCCAAGCATGAAAAGATCACGTAGCATCTGTATGAATAATTTCGAACATACTCTTAAATTGACGGAAAACTAAACTCTCCAAACATGCGAAGGTGTCAATGGTTTAGTTGGATACCCAGGAAGACTGATAAGTATAATTAGTGGTGCTAGAGAAGTACATATTTTCTCGCCTTATTTCTAAATTTAGAATTTTCGAAAATTCAGAGTTCAACGAAAATGAAATCTGCACCATTTTTTAAGCGTTTCTTGTTCAATCCGTGGAAAAAATTAAAGAAAAAATTAGAGTGGCCCTTGCGGAAATGTTTTTTTATGAATTGCAGTATTTTCAAGCACAAATTACGCGAATACTACTCTTCAAAAAAATGTCATTAATTTTTTAAATAGCTGATGTTTAAGAACAAATTTTAGTTGAAACATGCTGATAAAAACATTCTTATTATGTTTTAAAAATCTCTATCTTCAAATTTTTAGATATGAACTGTTAACTTTTTGCAATTTTCGTAAATATAGATACTTTGTCGAAAATGAGACTAGTATCGCTTTTTACCGTCTTTTGATAGATATGAGGAAAAAATGTAAAGAGAATATTTGGAGCCGTTTTTGAGAAAAAAATACTTTAAAAATTGAAAACTTGCTTATATTTTACGCAAAATTATGCGAAATCTACTCATGTTTTTGAAAAATTGTGCATGATGTTATTTCAAGTTCTGACTTTGAACAACAGATTTCATTCAGGAAAAATCGCTATCGCCAATATTATAGTTGTAGGAAGAAGATGAAAAATGTAAACTTTTGCCGTTTTCGAAAAATCAGGTGTTTCAGCGAAAATGAGAGCTGTGTCTTTCTCTTAAGCGTCTTCTGCGTTATTCTAGAACAAAGTTTAATCCAAAAATGTGGAGCCATTTTTGAGAAAAATTTGAAAATATTTTTGTGGCTTCATGTAAATTACTTCCAAAAATTAAAATATCCTTTTCAAATTCATAAGATATTGAGTTCATATACATTAATCAAGAAATATCAATGTTGGAGAAAATCGGCTGAACGGTTGCTTCGGCTACAGTCGGACGGACGGAATGACAAGTTTTTTTTGCCGGCCATTGATTTTTCGGTATTAAGGACCAAGAAAACATAGAATGTGTACAACATGTTAGATTATTTACTATACATGGGAGGAACAACTATCCAATTTTCCGTTACCAGGGTTCGGCAATAAGAGTTTTCTCCCGAAAATTTGTTTCCGCCGTTTTTCGGCGCAAGATTAAAATAATTTATCTTCTCACGAAGCAAGCGCAAGATAGTAAAAACAATGAAAAAGCTTCGATTTTGGCTGATAAATGTGGTTACTCACTGTTGAATATCTAAATACGTAACAACTGATACCTAAAGTTACGACTTCAGTATTTTTACACTCAGTGTGTCACTACTTACGATAATCTAACGTCATGCGAAGAGGAAGAAAGAAATAGTATTTACGAAGAACTTTATTCTCATCACAATCACCATTTCTTTTAGCAGTTATGTTAGAAGACTCAAAGTCAGAGCAATCAGGCTAGAAAATCACGTCAACGACATTCCCATCGTGCTATTAAAACAAGGCTTGACAGCATCATTTCCGACACTGGCCATTGTAGTGCCTATATTTTGAGCATACTAATAACATATGTCGTTACTAATCTTGCCAACAAAATGCACACAAATGTTGCTCGAAGACACCCCACCGAAATATATAATCTGATCTTCAAGAAACATGGAAACAATTCACGGAGTAAACGCAAGATACTGAAGACTTTACATCTCAGTCAGCATTCTGTTAGATATCCCCTTCTCCTCATACGATAATCCTTTGGCACATTAAATATCATCATAAACGTTTAAAGATGAATGCACGTACTTTCAACAACATTTTAAATAGCATCCTAAACCACTCTTTTAACCCAAACACAACTAGCACAATTTCTGTATTCACCCTACAATCTCTGAAAATTTCCCATTTCAAGCAACCTACTTCCACCATTGCCCACTCTTTTCAATCTCTTTGAACTTCAATTATATCTCATTTGCAGAAAATCGTGGGTATCTGTTGACTAACATCGTCAACCAAACAAACTCTCTCCCGCAAACATTGAACAATGGAGATCTAAGAAACTGTACATTCATGAATATATAATTCCTCTCTCCTGATATCTCATTCCATCTCTGCTGCAATCGCCAACTAAAATACTTATAATTTTAACAAATATAAACATACTGAAGAAACCCAATTTGGTAAATCTCTAAAGCAGTTGTTTAAAAAAGTGTATATTCGAGTAATTCCTCAAACCATCAAAAGAAAATTCTCATAACAGGTTTTATAAATAAACTTAAAAACTCGAATAAGCTGTAACGTGGTCGCAGTCTCAGAAAAGTGGGTGAAATGATTTATGAGTACTGCAGAGAGGCAATGAAATAGGCAATGAACTCGAAACATACATGAAGTAATAAAATAGCACTCCACTTACATTTTTCGCGCATTACATATCTTACTCGCAGAATTTATGTTAGATCTAACGACGCTCAAAAATGTAATCGAGTAGTAGCGATCGTTCCGTGTTAGTAATTAGCAAATGAAGATAGATTGGGTATTAAGACGTTTTAGGGATTGTCAGCAAATGTTGTTCAGCCTTGTTCGGATAAAAGTATTGTCTTCCCTACGGCATTTGAGAATAATATATTCTTTTGTATTGAGAACTATATAAGTAATGTTCGAATTCAGGACTGTTGCAAACATTCTATGTATAGAAGATATTAGTAATTCATTGATTTGCTAACATTGCGATTAAATACTATTTTAGTAAGAGACATCCTACTGACCCCAATGGTTCACGTCAAAGAAGATAGGCGAGTGTTGGGATCTCTCCGCCATGCTTGCCTATTAACGCCATTTCTGGACTCTAAGAATTAAATGCGAAAGTGACACCGAAAAATAGTTAAATTTCTGCAAACATTGCACCCTTTTTGACATTATACTTCCTAACTAGAATCTCCTGTTTGATTTACTATGCCTTCTATGGCAGTGAGAGGTCTCTCAACTGAAACCACTGCTGCTTGAATCGACGAACTGATTTATCACATTGGCAGCTCAGCGAAAGTACACAGCCTATCGTCAGAGGGTAGGGCATTTAAGTGCACTGTTGAACGCAGACACCCTGGAGGAAAAAGTGGTTTAGGGAATATTTTCACAGCAAGCACTTGGATCCCATTATTAAAATACAACAATCACTGTCAAACATCTACAAACTGGATGTTATTGAGAACCAAGTTCATTCGTTCATGAAGATGGTGTTACCTGCTCCCATCTGTCGATTCTAACTAGTGATGCTACAGCAGGATTTTTTGTTTCCACGCATTATTTGTAACTGCTTTGCAATGTAATACTTCTACATGAGCATACCATGAAGTGTTTGGAACCAGCATGCGTCTTACTGCTACATCACGTACTCTCTCGGCCTTACTTTTTCCGACGCTTAAAGCATTCCCATTTCACTCTCATGACTTCTACCTTTCTCAGTTTCCGAAAACTTAGAGACTTCAAGAAAAATGAGATCTGCAAAATTTTTGAGCGTCCATTGTTCTATTCTTCGAAAAGTAAACTAGTGGTGCTGCAGCAGAATATACTTTCTGGTATTATTTCTAACTGCTCCGCTATATTATACTACTACATAAACCTGCAAAATTACGAAATAAACGAAAATTTTTCTTTACTTGAAATGTTCCAAAAATCAAGAAACAAAGTGCTGTATTCTGTTCAATGTGTAGTTTGAAGGAATCCATTATGAGAGTGTGGGACGGAATATTTTAAGAAGAACAGTTAGCCTTGAATCGTACCGTGGTATACTCTTCTGATCCGAGTGAAATTTACGGGCTGAGATGGTTCATAATATCAACTGATCTCACTGCAGTGCCACTGACTGGGAGGTCTTAAGGGTCGAGACCCGACAGTGGCAGAGTTTCGACACCAGATAGATAGATTGACACTATCTATCTATCTATCTATCTATCTATCTATCTATCTATCTATCTATCTATCTATCTATCTATCTATCTATCTATCTATCTATCTATCTATCTATCTATCTATCTATCTATCTATCTATCTATCTATCTATCTATCTATCTATCTATCTATCTATCTATCTATCTATCTATCTATCTATCTATCTATCTATCTATCTATCTATCTATCTATCTATCTATCTATCTATCTATCTATCTATCTATCAGAAGATTCGGATCAGAAGAGTATACCACGGTACGATTCAAGGCTAACTGTTCTTCTTAAAATACTCCGTCCCACACCCTCATAATGGATTCCTTCAAACTACACATTGAACAGAATACAGCACTTTGTTTCTTGATTTTTGGAACATTTCAAGTAAAGAAAAATTTTCGTTTACCTTACTTTAATTCTGATTATCTGAACCTTTGCGATTACAACGGACAAAAGGAAGGACTGTTGAAATATTTCAACAGAAAATGACTACGTGTTCATTAAACGGAAAATCGCAATTCCAGAAATATTGTTTCTTGCCATTCAGTACGTATTAATAAATACTAATGAAAAGAGATAAGTTTACAAATTCTGGTACAATTCATCAATATTTACTGTGAACACACATTTAAAAATGTTTGAAAATATGTAATTGAAATATTTTTTCATTAATATGGTAGTAAACTACGGCTTAAATCCGGTTATTCTTCTTTACTTAATAACATCATGCTATACATATAACTATAATTTCAAAATATTGTATGAAGAGACATGTCTAAGACGATTACTGGGCATTTTATTTATATACACTAACTAAACTTTAGTTTAAAAAACTCAATCTTTGATCTTAAAATTTCTCTACCTTTCCTTCGTTAACAATAACCTTACACTAGCAAGATTGCTTGCCATAGACGACAAAATATCATCTGCTTTCGATAGATCGATTGCAACTCGCACTACAAATACGACGTATGATCATATCCAGAAAATAATTACAATATGATTATATATATGTATATATATATATGTATATGTATATATGTGTATATATATATGTATATATGTATATATATATATATATATATATATATATATATATATATATATATATATATATATATATATATATATATATATGTATATATATATTACATGGACTTTTCCACAAATTAAATAAATCTATATTACTGGGAAGAATCTCTGGGGTTACAAAGCTTGTTGTGACAGCTCAGTTTTTTTACTAAGATATTTACGTAACTATTTACATATTTAAACTTTTCTTTCGAACTGTGTACGAGAGTGTTACTACGTAACTTAGAATTCTCTTCGAGGGGGAGCAAACTGCAAGTATCACCCAGCTCTTTCGGTCGACCTCAACTTGTGAGCTTCCAGAAGGATGTAAAAACAGTAACAATTTGATGCGCGCAGCGGTTTACCTTTCCATGCCCTACGCAAGTGGATTCATAGCTTAAGATATTGTTGGATTCACTGATCTTAGAGTTTCAGTTCTGGTGATGTTTGCGAGAGTAGAGCGCACATAACAATGTGTTAACTTGTTGGACCCATACGAAAATTTGCATTTCTTATATCACATTTTTAAGAGTGAAAATACCTTTTACGATAACACAACTTTGAACGACCATGTTCTAATCTTCGTGTTACTTCATATAGGCACATGAACATACTGTAAGTTGTATATATCATCACACGTTTAAACATATTTACAGTGCCGGAGCTAGACAACTTTGGGCCCGGGGTAATGCTGAAACGGAGCCCCCTCCCCGAGAAAATAAAAATGTGAAAGTTGTATCAAGAAACTAAATGAGTTTTTATTGTTTCAACAAATAACAAAAATTACATTTAAGCTAGAAAAAGTTTTGTAAATATATTTTAAATAATAGTTTTAAGTAAAAGTATTTAGTGGTCAAATAATACAATATCATCGGTAAACTTAAAACGCTAAAGATTTTTGTGTTTAGGGTGTATTAAACACATGTAATAATAATATGAATTTCAGTAGACTAAAGTTAGCGTTTTATTCATTGAGTTCTACATGATAAGTAATGACTATCATTAAATATTTAAGGTAAACAAATAATTGAAATTTTTATGAAATATCAGACTACTGTATAGCGACTTAAAAAATACGGTAATGATTTTTCTCAAGTTCTCATTTCTTTTTCATTTTTTAAATAATTTTTCCGAGTTCTATCATCGGGCACATTGGCTTGCAGCGCCCCGGGCGATCGCCCGGTCTGCCCATGCCTAGAGCCGACACTGCATATTTAGATATTCTGCCCGTTACTGACCCCCAGCGTATGGGGATTTCAGGAGCGCTAAATTACCAATAATACCTGCAATAATACTTCAACAATCCACGAGTCCACAAACGTCAAGATACGTCGATCATGGCCAAAGACTTGTCACATTGACCTCCAGAGGAGACGAAAACGGCTTTCAGGAATTAAAGACAGTTTTTAGTTACTTGTTATAATAACATGTATTACTCCTTGACACGTAATGCGGAATGCGTATAGTTCTTAATAATAGGAATCTGTATAGTTCTTAATAACATCACATAAAAAAATATTCATTTTAAATTTAAATTTGTTTGATAGGATATTTTTACCTACACATCATTAGTAGCTTATGGTATTTTAGCAAATAGCGTTTTGTAAATTTTATGTAACTGTCCGCATGGCTTTGTCAATTGAATAAACCTAGAGGTTTTGGTTTTTATTTTCTCTACTACCATTTAATAGTATACGTATTCCAGCTGCATATTTAATCGACAAATAACATCGATTACACATCCCGTGGGTTCCATTTCGGAATCCACGGTTTGTCGACCAATCAGATTCCTAGAATTTTTGGAATCAAAGAGCAGAATTGCATTTTCTTTGCAATTCGCGGTTCTTTTGAACCGCGGTAGACAAGTGAATGATTTCGCTGTCACATGTACTACATAACCTTAGCTCGTAAAGAGCTGTTGTGCTAGGGTACATGTATACATAAATGTACTACATAACCTAGACATTGTTGTACTCGTACTTCTCGTTACATTTTGCATTGATCATTCAACAGAAAATGAATCTTGAAACCAGCGACAGAGACAACGAAATTTGTACTCCACCTTAAATTCAGGAAGTAGCGAAATCGACAACTCAATAATTATTGCCAGCAAAATCAAGGAAGTGTTTATGAACAATCATATGCAACATTTATAAAGTGAAGAAAGAGTAAAAAGGTGAATTATTTGAGCGAGAACGTTTTCTTGGCTTTCTTTACAAAACTTTCTCAACAGAATAAACCTTCTAGTTTATGGAAGATTTACTCAATGTTAAGAAGCACATTGTACTTACTATGTTTGATATAGGTAATCCTTATACTTGAATTTCAAATAAAATAAGATCTGTTCACAATCTATTCTGAATATTTCAAGGTTGTAAGAAAAGTATAATCTATTAGCGCTTAATGACTATTATTCACTCGTAGAAATTACAAAACTCGCTCCTGTGTCATTTGTATCGTAAACATCAACTCGTGAATAATAACCATCGTTATGCGCTTGTTGAAGAATATTCGAGCTGCCCATTACAGCCCACCCATTTGAAAAAGAAAAATGTTCCGGAAAAAGACAGAATTTGAATATGCAATTATTGTGAGAGAGTTTCTATTTCAGAGGAGCTCCAGAATGGAGGACGATCTAACTTTAGTACATATAAATGGTTCAATCGAAAATATTAAGTTGTAATTTTTCTTAATGGTTAATTTCCCTTAACAGTTGTGTTAGTGATCGTTCCCGTATTGCACTAACAAAGACGCAAGCGGCGCAACTCACAAAAAATAACCGCATTTGAAATCAACAAATCAATATAAATATGTGTTCTTTTTGTTCCTTTTACACTTAAATAGTTTTTTACATAAATACTAAAAATTATACGCAGTGGTACATGTAAGAAAAATTATATTTTATTCATTAATAAGGGACTTTGGGTCTGAATATTTTCTCATTTTGGGCTTTCCTGTAAGGACGTTTCCAACGCAGGTACTGAGGCTAAACTGCTATCAAGCCCCTACGCAGCACAGACGCAGAGCAGTTGCATTACTGTCGGATTAGTAGTAAAATTAAAGAAACTGTGCAAAGTAAATCTTTTAATCGAATCAAAATATCAATAGAAGTCTCAAATAACGTATTCAAAGAAGTTATGTTTCTAAATACTATATTAACTAGCTGAATATGGCGTCGACTTCGCATTAAACTGTTTTAAAAGTATTTTCATGTGTTGAAAATTTCTAAACTTGATGCATAGCTTTCTTCAAATGAGTTCTTACAGTGTCTGGCATTGGATTTATTAATCAATCTTTGAAGCTGATAATGTTATAGTTCCATTCAAAAATTCCCAAAATTCAATGACTTTTCAAGTTATCTCCATACGGGATATGAACTGGTTTAATGACTTGAAATTTGGTGACTTGAAATTTAAAAACTGTAATCACCGTTACAAAATACTTGCCGGTATGGATGATGAAAATAGAAATTAGTACAGAAACATTTTTACTCTTTTTTGCTAATAGGTGTAAAAACGCACATAAAAGATCACCTGAAAGCTGTTCTTCAGCGTTATTCTGTAATCCTATAAGATATTTCTCAATTAGAACAGGAAATTTTGTTACAAAATATTCTACAACTACATTTGGTTTTTACTCGATTTGCTTTACACTTCCATACATTGTTGTTCCTTAATTTTTAAGAGTTTAAAACTCCACAAAATCAGTCTGATTTGTGTTCACTTCTATTTCTACAAAATTGCTCTATTAATCGTTTTGTAGGCAAATCTTAAACAACAAGTAAGCAACAAAATATTAAAAAAGTGTCTGTTTTGTATGCTAATGTGAACAAGGTATTATTTAAGTTTAATAATAATAGATTGTTGCTCACATTCATTTGAAAATAGATATTTGCATCGCCATGTGCAATGTTGAATACGGACGTGCTTCCATTTGCGGTAATTCAAAATTCTGGTTTCTCCGTATTCTCTTCGCGTGTTTCAAATTTAATACGTTCCATGGTAATATATAATATAGGTGTTTGTTTATGTTTAAAGCAGCATCACTATTGACAGTTCTGACGTGCTTTTCACATGTTCTAGAACAGTGTTGCCATTCGCGTGGAGGAATACACAATCACACTCTCAGTTACTCAAATACTGAATAGAGATATTCAAAGCAATGTTTCCGATCAAGTTTATTTGTATGTTAAAACCTCGACAACTACCGAATTAATTTCAGTCACAATTGTATAGAATGTTTATCTCAGAAGATTGTGGTGTACAACACAATTACTCTAGCACCTAGAAGAAAAAGTGTGACCTCTCTACGGCTATACCACGCATTTCAGCCAACAATGAAACCGCGGCAAAATTGCGAAGGAGCAGCGCTTCGAGCGCGTTGGTACAATGGTAACAATGCGTTTTAGTGCATTGGCGATTTGAAGAAGTTTAAAGTACTTTTTATATGCAGTTATTTTCTGAGAATGAAATTATTTAATTATTGCGGTGTGTAGAAATAGTGTATTTATATCCAGAGAGCACTTACCATTAAAATTTGTGGGAACTTTTTCGTGAAAGTAAAGTGACGCCGGAGAAACGTCAGGATACTCAGATTTTATTTATTTTTGTTTATTTTGACAGTGACAAGAAGAAAAAAATGCCAAATTGTTTTGATGTGAGCTACAAGTGAGGCTAAAAGAAGTCTGGGAAATTCTACGGAAAAATTTGATTGAAATCTAATAAAGTTAGAACGAGCTGAATGAAAAATTGGCGATGTAACTTGTGATGATAGTCAAACTGATAAAAGGCTTTGGAATTATTTGAATACATATAGGAATATATTTCATAAATATTAGAAGAAGGTCCATTTTGTAGATGTATCTTCCGCTGTGTTTCATACGTTGAACTGTCAAAATAGCACTTCTTATGCCTAGCAATTGTTAACGAAGTGATAAAGTATGATAGGAGTTATCACAAGTTATACGAACTGGGCCAACTAGATAGTTAAAAGGTGAAAGGCAGGGACATTTACCTGATGAAAGAAAGTATTGTAAGCAGATGTACGAAGTTGTAGATTTACGGAAAGAATGAAACTAATATTTCATGTTCCGTGCTTTGATGAATGGTTTGGTAGCTATCGCTATTAAATGCTCCAAACTCCAAGAAACGCATTTTCATTGTGATTTTGTATAAAAACTGAGTAATAGCTATACCTCTTTCAAGAACGTGGCCATTGAAAATTTTTTACTTTAGTTGCACAGCTCGGACCACAGCTCACGACAACAGCTGACAAAATGTCTCGTTGGCTTTGTAAAAAATTCTGCAGGCATTTGTCATGCCTACATCTTCTGGTGTTTCTGGAAACTATTTTCTGCAATCTTTAGCGGTAGTTCATAAATTATCCTGCCATGAAATAACACATACGGTGAAGAAATGATGGTTTAAATTTTGTACTTCCGTGCGGACGTTGTAATAAGCACAGTATTTCATGTTCTGTACTGTCGTGCTGGAATGAGATACAGTATTTTTGAGTAACTGCGATTGTGCGTGTGTGCAAGAGTTCGTGTGAATGAATCCGTTATTTAAGGCTAGACCACTTCCCGTGCATCAGTCAGGACATAGCAGGTGTCATTCGACGTGTCTTGGTCGTCTGGTAGGAAACTGGTAATGTTTTAGGATCCGTCCAGAAGACTAAGAAATTTCCAAAAACGTATTTTTGCGTGTTTTAGCACTGCAATCTTAGAGTAAATAGTAGAAATCTTAGTATACATTTTCATCATATGAAAGGAAAAGTTTAAAAATATTTTGCAGCCTCAGCAATGCCATATTCAACTAGTCAGTAAAATACTTTGATTCACAACTGCAAACATACAAGGAAGAAAATAATGCAACCCGCAATACAGAGTTTCGCAATTTGAAGTGTGGAGATAGGTACAATATAGTCGGAGCGGGTCGGAGCGGGTCGGAGCGGGTCGGAGCGGGTCGGAGCGGGTCGGAGCGGGTCGGAGCGGGTCGGAGCGGGTCGGAGCGGGTCGGAGCGGGTCGGATCGGGTCGGAGCGGGTCGGAGCGGGTCGGAGCGGGTCGGAGCGGGTCGGAGCGGGTCGGAGCGGGTCGGAGCGGGTCGGAGCGGGTCGGAGCGGGTCGGAGCGGGTCGGAGCGGGTCGGAGCGGGTCGGAGCGGGTCGGAGCGGGTCGGAGTCGGAGCGGGTCGGAGCGGGTCGGAGCGGGTCGGAGCGGGTCGGAGCGGGTCGGAGCGGGTCGGAGCGGGTCGGAGCGGGTCGGAGCGGGTCGGAGCGGGTCGGAGCGGGTCGGAGCGGGTCGGAGCGGGTCGGAGCGGGTCGGAGAGAGCCGGGATGTAGTCCCAACTTAGGGCGTCACCGGTCGAAAGTTTGATGAAAGGCAGAAGATAGTGTTGACATGAAATCTTCGCTGAACAGGCTTAGAAAAAATGAAGTAGAGGGAGCGAAAGGAGAACTGACGTTGCGTGCATTACAGAGAGCCGGAGACAAATATTGCAAATTAAATGGATGAGATCGGTTGAGGGATTTTATTAAGTTGTGGGAGTTGCAGGAAATTTTGATTGATGGAATGATAGTCTTCAGAAAAATGTCTGTATTCCATATTATGAACAGAAATATATGTTAAATAAACGCGATTGGAGAGTCAATAGCATTCTGGGTGAGGTTGTGTAGACGTTATTGGGTTGGAGGGTGGCTTTGAAAACGCGGGTGTCGATGACAGTGTCGGTGGCAATAACGTCGCGTTCAGCGGGTTTGCCGGGAGTGGGGGATGAAGAATGTAAGACGTCGAGAAGCAAGGGCGGCGTGGTGGAGTTGGCAGGGGAGGAGTGAGATTCGATGGAGAGAAGGGGATTGAAGCGATTCCGGGAGCGACAACTGTGGTAGTCGAGGGCATCGTGTTTTGTGCAGAGAGGCATGACGATGAGGTGTCGGTTCACTGATTATTTTGTAATTCGGGAAGCGACACTATTAGGGTAGTTAGTTCTGTACGTTTAGCGCATAATGTATCCATGGAAGTAACTGTGCTCCTCCCTATCTCGAACGCAATACCCGGCGCCGACCTATACGTCGTCTCCCGGTATCTCCACCGGTGGGAAACTACCGCACCCAGGACAACCACTAAGCTCCCGTCAGATCTCCTATCACATTTGGTAGCGTAGTATGTATTTAAGGGAAGAGGAAGGGAGACGAATAAGAAAGATAAGATCGTGTCTAGCTCGCGACCTCTGTGCAAAGGTTTTGCTTCCGTATTCGCCCGTTTTTGATCAGAGAAACCATGGAAAACTACAGATCAAAGCGGTCAGCCGCTAGAATTCTCCTCCACACAGTGACTGAATTTGACACACCTACTGTGTAGCTAATGTCAAAAGTCCGCCTCCGTTGTGCCCTCCCGGTCAGGGACACTGCAGAGGCAACGGTCATGCTGCCTCTGAGACATCGCAGATGGGGCGGTGGAGAGAAGTGGATGGAAGCGTCAGTGGGGAGCGACAAAGGAGGAACAGTTGTGAGCGGCATGATCTGTGGCGATAGGGGTGCCTCGAGTGGCGAGGTGACGGGGGTGCAGCGGGTGGCAGGATGGCGTTGTGTGGAGAGCAAGAAAGATACGGTCAATGGGGGCGGGGGCGCTGTGTCGGTGAGCTGCGATTTCTTCGCAAAGCGCATTACCACGCCCGGGCAGCCCGCACCTCTTCCGGACCGCCGCTCCGCGTCACCCCGCGTCGCCCCGCATCGCCCCGTGCTCCGCTCCACGCTCCGCTCCGCCCCGCCCTCGACTCCGCTGCGTTCACGCCTCGCGGCGCGCGCCTGCAGACGGGCTGCTCGCCCCTCCCCCTCGGGGACCGTTGCTCTTTTTCCAGGCCTCGCTTCCCGCCGCCTTCCCCCGTCGATACGGCGCGGATCGACAAATGCGGAACTTAGATTGAGAGTACATCAAGGAAACAAACACGGAGAACTGGAACTACAAATGGATACACTGGTAGTATCTGGACACGCAAAGTAACTTAGTAACTAGGCATCAATACAGTAGCGCTGCTCAGACCATTTTTTGGTTAGTTAGGGTTGCGCACATACAGCTAGTGATCCTGGTGGAGACGAAGTAAAACTACAAATAGCTGCTAGAAAAGTATACGGACTTGTTTGTGAAATTGCGTTTATTAAGAGCTGGTTAAAAACTTAAAAATAATTCGTTTTGTTTCCGGACCTCGTGGTTTTATATTTCTAGGATTTAAAGGGTTAAGTCATTAAATAACATGTAAAATTACATAGAACCAACGTGTTAACCTTACATTTGTCATGTATCGGGGCATTTTTGAAATACACAATTTGAATTGTTATATTTTTCCAGTTTACATTAATAACAACGCGTGTGTCGAAAGGGGCGCACTATTCTGCAATTGGAAGCAGCAATAATAAAGGAAAGAACTATTAATTGTGTTTTTTAAATTTTTCCAAAAGACCTCGAAAAGAAAGAAGGAAAGTTGTACAAATGCACAACAGACATGGTCTTACCTCCAAGTTACCATCTTTTACTACTTAGATTACTCACATTTCTAGATTTTTTTATAAAAAGAAAAAAAATACGTGTTCTTCCTCATAATTCACATTTAATGAACAACATTCATTAGATTTAAATAATTTCTTTCCTTAAAAGCTCTTCAAAACTTCTATTTCACATGTTGTTTTAGTTATATGTATAAGGCAATTAAAATATATAAAATAAAATTAATGTTTTGTTCAGAATTAGCAGAACGATGATGTATTACGAATAGGCGGCGTAGTGTTCTTTTGTCGCCGTGCGGATCGCTAATGTCGCTGACCACCACGTCTTCATAGGGTATTTAACACGGAGCCGTGCTACTGTATTCGTTCGTATATTGTGATTTTACTTTTGTGGAAAGTGATTTTTTCACATAACGAAATACGTAATCGTCGTCTGAAAAAAAATGCATACCCCTTAGAGTATTATTTTAGATGTTCTGAATTTCGACTACAATGATATTTAAATAACACGAAATTTGCATTATTAATATAATACATGTTTACGTAAGAAACACATCTGAGAAATCGTAGCATGAAAAAAAATATATTCCAAAGATGTTTGAAGCGACAATTTTTTAACATGATTTCAATCAATAGAAGTATTGTTTTAGAAACTGATTGGCCTATGTGGAAAAATTTTCCCGTTAAATAAAGTAGTGACTAGAAAAATGATTTATTTCCTAGAGAACTTCTAGTTCTTATATAAGAAGGGTGTTTAGGGAGAGACATCCCAGTGAAAACCCTGATTAATGAGGTACAAATAACAGCTTAAAAGCAAAACATACAATTGACAGGAAAATTAATTATAGGATAAGTTTAAAAATATATCAGTTCAACAAGTATCATATTTAATATGTAAATATTTCACAATAATATTTCAGCAAAGAAACAATAGATAGGAAAAAACCTTTCCCACTCTATTTCTCAGCAATCCACGAACGTAAATAGAAACGGTGAGAAATGACAATTTTTCTAGAGTTTATAAGATTCTAGCTCTATGACATCGTTTGCTCTGTTGCGAAACTTGAATTCCCAAGCAATGAGATGAGATGGGAATTTAAGCTGGTTGTTTACATGAATTCATGACTTTTCTTGATCATGTAAACTCATGCAAAACGAACAGGGAAGGAAACCGTACGACACTTTGTATCGCCAATACGACTCCAAGTAAAAGTCTTAGAGCCGGCCCGGTGGCCGAGATCGCTAAGGCAGTAGTGTCATAGTGATCTCGGACCGAAGGGTCGCGGGTTCGAGTCCCGCCTCGGGCATGGTTGTATTTGTGTTCGTCCTTTCACCCCTTATCATCAAAAACCATGTCGTTTCATCCACATAGTTACCATACCGTTAACAGCAATAGTGGTCGCTAATGACCTAAGATGTTGATGCGACCTTAAATAACACAAAAAAAAGTCTTAGAAACTGGTGAGAACTCTGGAGTGAAGAATATCGAGCGAGATAAACGCTGAACGCACAAATGAAAAAGAAATTGCATTCATGCTTTCGCTTGCACAAGAGGTAGAGAGTGACTAACTGAGAGCGTGATAACCGATACTACCAATCCTCAAACAGAATGTGTTGATTAAATACATCCATGTATACATGTATGTACGATTGATAGTAGTGAAATTGTTTAATTTTAGTATAAGAAGATGATAATTAAATGTTTATTACGTATGATTATAATTAAAATATTTATTTGTTATTTACCTCTTATTAGTTCCAAAAAAATTATTCTGCGGGCGATTCAGCTACTGGTGATGTTTATCTGGCTTGATCGGTTTCGCGTTTCGTAGTTATTCATTAGACCTATTCGTGATTGATAGGTTCATGTTTTATTGTGTTTTGAGAAACAATAGAAAATAATATTTTGAAGAATAGAAGCCAGAAATTGTATAATTTTTAAATTTATGTACGGATAATTTTTTAATTTTTTGTACGGATAATTTTTAAATTTATGTATGGACCATTTTTAAATTTATGTATGGATCATTTTTAAATTTATGCTCAGATACATTTTTAGCTTATGTATAGATAATTTTTAAATTTATATAAGGGTAATTTTTAAATTTATTTAATTTGAAAGTAGGAAAAATATTTCCTTGAAATCGATAATCCGGTTATTAAGCAGACTTCCAAGATTATCTTGTGATTATCGACGGGGCAGCTTCTGCTGCTACTTCTTCAGACACATCAAGTACTTTTGTTGTTGAATAGTACTCTTTGAATAGTATTTAGGTGGCACGAACTCGAAGGAAAGATATTTAAGGGAACGCAAAATGGAATAGAAAAATTTTGTCTATAATTGAAAATTTACGTGAAAAGAAATATGAATATTAAACTTATACTCGTCCTTATGCATTCAGCTCGAAGTACTTATTATGAAATACAAATTCTGTTGCCTCTGTCTATTTTAAATCTTCTAAATTTATCAATGTTTTCCAGTCAGTTAAGCAGATACCCAGTGCGCTGACAAAACAGGTTAAACTAATAAGATATCTTTATTTAGTACTTCTCGGTAGCTATATCTAGGTTGCGAAAGTGCGAAAAAACTGGAAATGAAAATCTCTTTACCATAAAAATAATAATGCCAAAAGTACATGCTCGGTAAGCACAACAGTACGAAGGCGAGACAAAAGCATAATTTTGAAATATTTAGCTTAATTTTAACGCTATACTCTACTGCTCTGGTGTTTACCAAATGCAGAAGAGGAACTCTTCCTTTAAATAATTTGCCATTTCTTTCCTTTGCGGTAATGAATAATAGAATGATCAATAGACAAGAATCGTACCTACCTCTCATTTGAGATCTCATTTATTCGTACATGATAAGTAATTTAGTATCAAAACCACGAAATAATAATTGCCATCTTCATAATTTGAAATTCAATAGTACAAGGTGCACTCAGGAAGTAAGTTTAGATTCTAAAGAAAAAGAAAACACTTTCCTTGGAAAAACTTTATAGTAGCAGATATAGCACATGTTGCAATATTTTCACACATAATCACTACCGGAATTGAGATTTGTCACACCGCGTTACCAGCATTTGTATTCTAGGCTCACAGAAGTCTGCAGCCTGGGATAGGTCCCAGTGTTTGACATCCTCCTGCAACTCTGTGCCACTTTGCTGACCAGGCGCAAAGCTGACCAGAGGTTGACAGGTGGAAGACAGAAGGGGTTGGCAGAAAAAAAAGAGAGGGGTTGACAGGTGGTCATACGCACGAAATATACAGGAAGGAGACTCAACTGCGGTGGTGGGGGTATGTACCAAAAACGTCGGCAGCTACTTGAAAAAAAAAGAAAAGCAACAAAAAACATGGCCCCCTCTTGCATCAGCAGCATCATGCGGCGAATTAAAGAACCACGAAGGAACCTTTCAAAGCAGCCAATGGCAGCAAAGCAAAGCCCTGCCGCGAGAATAATATATTTATTTAGTTTTAAAGGTGCGCGCTCTTGATAATAATAATAATAATAATAATAATAATAATAATAATAATAATAATGATGATAATAATAATAATAATTATTGATAATTATACTTCGTACCGGGGCCAACTGACCCAACCTGGACCCAACGAATTTTGTAGATATTGGCCCACATAAGTTCCTTCTCTCACCTCAGAAAAAGCCCACATAAGTTCCTTCTCTCACCGGGTGATGTCGCTGAAGCAAGAGGGGTCTAACTTTCTTTTATTTTTTAAGTAGCTGCCGACGTTTTCCGTACTAACCCCTACCCTGCCTCCGACACCGGAGGTGAGTCTCCTTCCTGCATACTTTGTGGTCATGCGGTCGGCCACAAAAGGCTCGAATCACATGTTCTGAGCAGTTTCGTTGTGAGGTGTTTGACCATCCAGAGTATAGTCCAGACCTCTCGCCGTCAGAGATTTCCATATTATCTTACTCCTCAAGAAATTCCTGTCCGGTCAGCATTACGTGTAATTACAATGGCGCAAAGTCGCAGGTGACTGTCAAACATTGCTATCTCAGACCAATAACGAGACAGGGAAACAAACGTCGATCCTACGGTATGAGAATGCCTTAATTCTGTTGGTGATTATATGAAAAAATAAGGCAAAATTTGCTGTATCTGCTACAATAAAGTTTTTTCTTTAATTTATTTCCTTTTTGTTGACGTCCTAGGGAGAACTCTTTCTGGATGTGTCTCGGTACTGTATTGTTATTCCAATGGTACTTTATTGAAGTCAGTAATTGGGTTCTATGGAATTTTATATATTTTAAAGAGGAAAACTGGAATTGGGATTTTACTTGACAAAAACAAAATATTATAGAAATGAAAAGAAGAGGATGGTATTGAATATGAATGATCGAAGAATCTGTGTGAATATTGGAGAGACATTTTCAAAAAATTGTAGTTTTTGAATAATCCAGTCTGCCTAAATACTAAAGAAAAACTATATGGAATATTCAGTGTGAAGCACAACTATTTATTTTATAATTATTAGGACTGAAACAAGGTATTTATAATTCATATGAACCAGCCATAATTTGAATGCTTGAATTATTGCACTGATGAAGCTTTCAAAGAGGATTACAGAAGTTTCCTCTGAAACGCAGAAACACGTGGAAGTATATTGTTTATATACAGCAATGAGCATTCGAAGCAATAATACTATAAAAACATCCACCTCATTTAGCCAGACTCCTACATTCCACTTCTACAAATTGCTCCGAACGCAGCGTTGTCTTAGCGAAAGGTCATATGGTCTGTTTTCAAAGGCAACCATTTGGATATCTTCAGTATTTGAACAGTTGGTCGAGAACGAGCGCGAAGCTTATACAACACGTGTTTTGAGTTCACGTGGGAGGTGAGCATCCGTGTATGAATTATACATAAGGGCCCTTTTATAGGCATGGGGTGAGGGGAACAAAGATGGAGGCGGTGGGCGCAGCGCTGGCAATATCCACGTTTGAGGCGTCCGTTTGCATGTTATCGATCACGTGAGTTCCTGAATAATATTTCTTTTAAAATTCGTATACTTTTAAATATCGTCCGATTTAATGCCGAATTTAACATTATACTTATTTACATAAAGCTTAGAACATTGTTCCTACATGTAATTATTGATTCCGTATAAATGCAAACATTTTTTTAAAAGCTTCATCTCTCTGTGGGTTTATTTCTTAAAAGAAATGTCTGTTTTCGTGAAAACAATTTTTTGAGCGTTTTGAATGTGATACGTGTATATATCTAATATGCAAGTGGTAGTGCTAGGTTTGAGAGAGTAATAGTTAATTAATCTAAATAAAAAACGAAATTTATATTTAAAAAATACTAAATGAGAAACATTTCCGGAAAATAAGAGTACTGAGATTAATCAGATGACGAGAGTAAAAGAAACGAATTTGATACTGATAAAATGAAAAGAAGGCACAAGTTGACTCAAAAGTACGTTTAAAAGGGGAAGGGAATGGGAGAGAATTGAGAAAAGAATACTGGTAATGAGACAAAGAAAATTTGTGAGCTTAGCTTTCACTTGTCTCGTATTACGTATCAGATATATTAGTAACCTCAAAGTTAAAACATTTAAACCAATGTTTTACGAACTCAAGCTGAACAAGTTCGATTGCAAATATATTTTGGAAAAAAATCAAATAATTATTTGAGGGTTAGTATCATTGACACTTTGACATTAAAATAGTTAGATTAAAAAATTGTTAATTTCGGTATCAAAAATGTCCAAATATATAATTCTGAAAAAATATTTTTCGAAAATTGCAATATACTTTTTAACGTAAAAGAGAAAGTGAAAACCAAGTTAATTTAATACGCAGGGAATACTAATAATTCAACTTACAATAACTTGGACATTTTAAAATAATATAAAATGCAGTGTATCATTGACATGCTTAAGCTCATTCACGAGACGCCACAATGGAGCGTTGATTCGCGGCCGCGAAGCGTCCTCGTGGCGAAGTACACAATCGAGGCATCTCCTTAATCAGCGCGCTTTGAAGGTCGCCGAGTGTTTGGAGTGGAGGCAGTGAATGGGCGGGGCGCCTGAGAGACACTTCTCTCTTTTCATTTCAGCTTCGCGACGCAGCTCATCAAAGTCCACTCGCGACGTGTGGGTGGGGACGCCGAAAGCGGTGGCAGGGATGGACGCTGAGAAGCTGAGCGATGATGCCGGGGAGGGAAGGAGCTAGAGGAACCCAGGCAAGAAGGAACGCAAGAAGCCGTGCGAGATGATCTTTGAACAGGGAGAAGGGATAGCGAAAAACGTGTTACTCATAACGGAATTAAATGCAAGCAAAGAAAAAGGGAAGATGAGATAGAATAGAAAAGTTGGGTTTTGAGTGTCTCAGAATGCGAGAGAAAGAACGCGAAATCAAGGCAATTGGCGATTGATTTAGCTTCTTAGCTTGGTTGTTGCCTTAATTTCAGACATATTTCCAACTACATACGGAGAGCATTTTCTACCAGTTAGTTTAAGATTAGAGGGCGTGAAGCCTTACGTTGTAGGGGAAGCTTCTAAGGTAAATCGTCAATTTAATTTTTGTATCTTTAGATAGAAAAGTCTGTTTAAAAAATATCAAATCCTAGAGTCTCGCCATGAAGAGCAAATTTATTTCAATCGACTAGAATCTTGAGAGTAGTTTTCAAGTGATTGAAAAAAAGAGGATTGTGTAATGATAGAATATTGCAAAGGAAAGAAATAAATACATTAATTTCTGCATATTGTATAGATAATTGTTACAAGATGCCGTTAGTTGAGCAAGATGTTGCGAGATAAGCATTTCCAAAAATATTTGCTGGGCCGGGAATATCTCAATTGCAGGTACCATTGCACGCAAAAAGGTTTTTATGACTTTGCAACCTGGAATGATGAAAAGAGACGTCTTACGGCTATAGCTAAGAAACAATAAGGATATTAGAATGATTATCACTGACAAAATGCTAAGCACACGATGTTTGAATGATGGCAAATTTGAATGTTTAATTCAGGATTAAAGAAATGATAAATTAATTTGGAAGGAAATTATTCATTAATTAGTGTTTACGGACGCGTCAACTCTTACGGTTATTATTTCCGGCAGTGTAGTGTATGTTACATCCATGGATGTATTCCTTCTTCGCTGGAATTTAAATCCGGCGCCGACCTACTCGACAGACTGCAGGTTTCCCCTCCCACGTGTGT
The DNA here is from genome assembly GCA_011170035.1 of Teleogryllus occipitalis. Classification (NCBI taxonomy): domain Eukaryota; kingdom Metazoa; phylum Arthropoda; class Insecta; order Orthoptera; family Gryllidae; genus Teleogryllus; species Teleogryllus occipitalis. The sequence goes on from BLKR01000370.1 coordinate 67,973, forward strand.
CCCCCAGCGGGGGTCGCCTCAACATAGTTAACCTTTGGTCTCTGGACATGTGTGGTAGTACAGAGCACGTATGTGTAAGTAGAAAGAAGAGGACAAGATGAAGGAAAGTTCGCGCGCAGTCCGTGGCCCCTTGATTAGGATACTGTTCCGGCAATCACCTTATATTGATCGGAGATACGCAGGAAATATACCAATTAGAACAGATTGCTCTAGATTTCTCCTCCAGATATTGGTTGAATTAGACCTAGGTATGTAGCTTGGGTCGAAAATCTGTCAGAGCTTTGATTCGAACCCTAGGACCATCCGATTAGAGACGCTGTGAATGTAACGGCAATACTGCTCTTCTATTAAAGCCGGTTTGGCTAGAGAACTGGAACTACTAAACATGAAGGAGGCAAAGAGGACGTTGAAGAGGATGGTGAAACGTGTCAAGATTATAATAATTATAGTGACTGGATGTCGCGAAGAAAAAATGTTCTTTTAATAAACAAAAATAACAAACTTTACTAAGACATTTACAGACCTCGAAGATACTTTTGCGTGTCCTCGTTTGAGAGACGAACACGCACTTTGAGACAGATCTTGTAAAACGCAAGAATGAATTTAATTGGCTGTCACTTTTCATATATTTAAATTGACATAATTGATATTCATGCCTATATAAAATACATTGAACGTGCGATTTTATCTCTTATTAATTGTAGTTTTTTCTCTGTATTTTGGATTTCGATAGGTGAATTTTCTACAAAAATAAATTATTTTAATTGCAAGTAAACGGATCTATAGATGGAACGATTTTAAATTGAAATTTCAAGACTTATTTGTGTTCCGAAACATATTGTAATATGCGCATTATCTTGAAAATGTCAGTCTTAATATGGCGTGGATTTTGTGTCAAAGTAGAAACACAAAGAAATTTTAACGATCTTAAAACAAAATTTTCGTTTGACGAAAAAAGTCTGTTTTCTCGATATAGAATTATCTGTTCTATAATTATCCTGACGGTGCCTGTGTTCTATTTATTTTATTTAGTGTAAATCGTTGAAGGACTGAGAGTAAGGAGGGAAGGGGACTCAGAGAGAAAACAGTTTGCGAGATTTACACCGAGAGTAGCAAAAGACCGAGTAACAACATTAAGAAGATGAACGAGTGAAGTTGTCTTCCCGCATGCATTAGAGATAGTATGCGCATCATGAAACAGAGGCAAAGTGTTGAAATGTCTTTGTACTCCACAAATATCGGCGCCAGTTCCTCTGCCGACCGCGGAATGTCTGCAACGAGCCGCCGTGCTGAATTCGCGCGTCACCCATTTGCCTCATATCTCTATGATGGCCTGTTTGCGCTGAGAAAGCTGCGTGACCAGGATGGATACAAAATTCGGTAAGGGAGATGAGATACAAATAAAGTAATAGACAAACTACGAGAGCAAACTGAACTTTGCTTTTGACAACACAATTGAGTGGTAGGCCAGTAAGTCGAAAAATAATTATCGTTATTATTATATTATTGTTAACAGAAATATGTATTAATATAATTTATAATGCATATATTATAAAACAAAAAGTAGGATGAGGTACATACTTATTTGTTATGATTTCCTGTTTTAAGCTTCTGCTGTGGAACATAATTGATTTCATCACTAGACAATGTGATAGTGATATTGATGAAAATAGAACTAAATAAGTTTTAGTAGATGTGAGAATGAGAAGCGTTTCAAAGAAAAAAAACATACTGCAAACTTTTCCAACCACAAATTCTGCATGAATTTGTCGATACATGAAACACGGTACTCTGCCGTGGGCAGCTTGCGCGCTCGTCATTTTGCTTTGCGATGTCGTTGCTTGTAAGGTAGAGTTGCAGTTCCGTTCCTATTTCGTGCCAATTTCGCAGGTGTGTGTGTGTGCTCGGTTCACGCACAAAAGCTTTGGCAGGTAATTGAAAACATTTGTGCAATGGCCCTGGTTGTCGGTGTCATTCACATCAATAGCTCCAAAGTTGGCCGCAATAGGAGGCGGATGGGCTTCCCCCCGTGAGTTGCTCAGCCCCAGTGGCTCACAGGTGGGTCTCGCCTTCGCTGTGGCAGCGCCCCCCCCCCCCAATCTCAAGGGAAATTGAGTCCCACGCACGTAAGTAGCGTATGCCTTCACTACGAACCTTAGCCCAGGTTAATAGTTAACTGTTCTTAAGCGAAATGCGTTTTAGCTTATTCAGATGCCGACTAGATGATGTGTCTTTTTGCCCGTAATGGGGTGAGAATAAGGTGAAAGCTAGAAATCCACTCAGGGATTGAACCTCCACCTCCCTGCTACTTAGATCGCAGCAATACTATAGCTAAATATTGACAAAACGTATCACGAAAAATTGTTTTCAGAAGATATCATAAAAATGTAACCAATTGTTGTCATTTTATCAAATTTTCAGCTAATTTTTCTGATATGTGTTGTTTGAATTCGGTAGATTATCTTATATTTCAGGTGACATTATCTCAATGCGTTATAATTTTGAGGTACGTGTTTTTAACATTTAGCCATCGCATAGTCGCTGCCAACGCCTACTACCACTACCTCCGAGCACGGCGAGTCCTGCCGAAAGTGAGCAACTACTTGGGTTATTAGCTCCCTGAGCGCAGTGCATGTCATAGCAGCGACGGGGCGATATTCCTCCCCCTCTGGAATGTGAAGTCCAGCGCTGACATTACACGACAGCTTGCGGGTCCTCTTCCTCCACCGGGGCACCTCTCCAGCCCCGACAACTTCTAAGTTCTCCACTAGTCTCCCGACACGCCTGGTGGGATAGAGCACATCAGTGCATATGTGTGTGTGTGTGTGTGTGTGTGTGTGTGTGTGTAAGAGGAGGGGAGACAAGAGTCAGGAAAGAAAGTGCACAGCGCATGGCCCATTTCTGAAGGTTCTGCTTTAGCATCATCCTGTGGTTGATGGAAGAAACAATGGAAAAGTACTAAAGAGAGTAGCCGGTCTCTAGAATTTTCTTTCAGACTGAGGTTGAATTCGACTTAGCTAATAGCTAGAGTCTGCTATATTTGGAATTAGAACTGCAGTACCTACTGGTCGATCGATTATTTTGTGATTCCGAACTCGTCAACGACTGTGGTCATACGTCCCGTAAAAGTGGTGCGTGTTATATCTTGGGAGGTGGCGGTTTCCAGCTGGAACATGGAACCCGGTGCCAATCTATTTGGTAGCTTCGAGTTTCCCTCTCCATATATCTCCGCCAGTGTGATACCGCCCCAGTCGGGGCAGACGTTAAGCCCCTGACCGGTGTCCGACATTTTTTTAGGGCGTACAGAAATGATTGGCACAACAAGTATTTTGTTTTCACACGTACCATTTCCTGAAGAACAAATACAAGTTTCATTACAGGTAATCCACGCCAATGTCAATGCATTTCTGCCGTCATTCTGACAATGTCAATGCATTCTGACAGCGTCCATATTTGCTTAACAAGCCAAACTTTGGTGTATCTAGGCGTCACTATTGGACAACTGCATGAAGTTTGTCATTGGTGGTGAATTTCTTAGCATGCATGACCTTTCTCATTGCGTCGAATAGGGCTTAGTTGCTTGGAGCGAGATCCGGCGAATATGGAGGATTTGGAGTCTTGAGGAATTACCATGATTCGTCGACGGTGACCAGACGCCGAATGAATTCCGATGGATCTGCACAGTTCTGTTTAACCAACCGTTACATCTCCACACGCTTCTGTTTCTGCGCAATGGTTAGGGGGTGTGGCATCCATTGTGCACACAACTACAGTCACCTTGAACAGGTTCCTACCGGAAGAAGAGCGTCTTTACGGCGGCGGCAGCGGAAGCGCAGCTCGCGTCCTCTCGGCGGCGCCGCCCAGCTCGCCCTCGCCGACGCGACTGTGCGGCGGAGCTGCGCGGCGGCGGCGGCGGCGGCGGTGGCGGCGGTTGGGCGTGGCACGATCGATCAGCCGCGGAGCGGTGGCGGCGGCGGCGGGAGCACCATGTGTCCGGGCGGCGCTCCAGCTGCCGTCCTCTGCGGATGCGCCGCCGCCTACGGCGCCCGCCCCGCCCCGCCCCGCCCCGCCCCCTCGCGCGTCCGCAGTCACAACCGACCTCTTACTGACGCAGTGTAACGCGGGGGTACGTGAACTGGGTGAGCGATCAGAGGGCCGGCGTTTTCTCGCGCGACTTCGAGACGGCATGGATGAAATAAGAAATGTTTCGTAGGAGTGCGTTTTGTGTTGCGGAACTAGAGGAGATCAATGATGTAGGGTGTACTGCAAAAACGAAAGTGGTGTTTGTTTGAAAGCTGACAGCAAGCCTTCTACAATACGACTTGGCATCAATATATATATTGATTAAGAAACTTTGTTGAGTACGATATGTGTAATAAGATATCTACAATACAAGCCTAATCCAAACAATTATTTCACATATTTACCACCAGAATCGAGGCATTTGCCAAATATGGGATCGACACTAGAAACGCTGTATCGTAGAAATCTGCAGTCTGGTTTAGGTACCAGTGTTCGACTACCATCTGAAACTCTGCATCATTGTGATAAGCGTAAAGCTAACCAAAAGGGAATTTCTTGAGATGTAAAAAGAGAAACAAATAAGAACAGAAGATAAACCTTGTGTCTGGATGCACCTCGTAGTAATAACATTCTACACAATGAGATTTTGTCTTCCGATGTTAAGTTTAAAAATAGTTTGATCTTTAATTTACAATTGACGCCGTCGATGAAATAGTGTAAATTTCGTGTGTTCTTATGTATACCAAAAACTAATAAATCTAGATAAAAGAATAACATGAATGAGCCAAAGGTTTATCGCGGTGACGAGTTTTGTTCTAAAATAATTTACAATTTAAAATTGAATTGAGCTAATTATATGAAAAGTTTCACTACTTTTAACGGCGTATAATTTTGTCACATTTTGCTGAAAGGAGCGCTAACTTCCCTTATATGTAGTTTGAGGCCACGACCATTTGTTAGAGAAGTGAGCGTGGAGCGAAAGGCCAGAGATTAGCGTGACTCGATGGCATGAAAATAGCCATCGTTGGAATACGAACCCTACCATCACCTTTTCTCATTACAGCTATTCATCGCCGTTTTCAGTCAAACCTTACTGAAGTTTCAAGATATCCTCTCATGACATTATAATGGTGGTAGGTGTTAGTAGTTCATGTTGTGACACCGTAAATTGTATTCTGTGATAATTGCCTTTGAATATCGCCCTCTCTCTATATAATACACTACGGAAAGGTGGTGGTTCTTTGCCATTATGACAGAAACCAATGACACAAAACCCCGCGTGTTCTACTGCGGGAGAGACAAATACCCACAATTCAGCATCAAAAAGAATTACTTTACGATTGAGCATAACTTGAAAACGATTATTTTTAAGCTTTGGTAAACGCTTTTTGACATTAAAGGAACAAAAGTTGTATTTTTTATTTCGTAACCTAGACAACGAAACCTTTTTGGTGTCTATTACATTTTTGGGGGGTACCCTCAATTTGTGGCATGGAGTGATAGACAGAACATTAGAAGTTGGGTTACAGCATGAAGATTTTTCAAACTATGTTATTTACTATGTGTGGAAAGGTCCCAGGGTCCACTAATCTATATTTATACTAAAACTAACCGATTTTCATTTTCTCGTTTACTGCAAGTTATTGAAAGAAATATAGCCTTAAGTAGTATAATTTGAAAAATATATTTTGGGTACCTCGCTGGATACTTATTTTTGTTATCTCAAATTAAGATCGAAAAAAAAACAACCAACAAAAACTTAATGAATAAAATTGCACTTTTAAGTGTAGCACCAAACGTGGTAGGAGCATATGCAAACCCGCAACACATCTTTCGCTTTTATTATGCATAATTCAGAAACAATGCTCTTAAACACATACTTTGAGGTGCGCTGGACCATTATCTACAAAATGAGTATTTTTTTACTTTAATTTAAATTTCTAAAATTTTCGCTCTTCTTGAACATCTGCTCCGTGGAACAGCCGTAATATTTACAAATCTATGTAAAACAATTTTATTACGATAATCGTGCAAGTCTTAAACTTTTTTATTCATAAACGCTCAAAAGTATTAGTTTGTCTGCTCGCGCAGAGTGACGGATATGTATGATGGAATCCACAGTTCCGAGCCTGGCCGTTTGAAGTGAAAATCCCATGAATCTCATTTTACTTTTAAACTAATAATTTACTAGGGGCAAACTAGTCTAAAAAATTTTATGATTATTTACAAAGGTATTTATTACTACATCCTATACTTTATATGTTTTCTTTAATTAATTTTATAAATGTATTAACTGCACTTATTAATCTTGAAATCTAAATAACATGGTGATAGCCTTCACTGTATATCCTGTTCTTTTAAGAAATCTTCTTTTCTTTTAGATTATATTTTAAAAAAAATCTGATTTTTGGCTTATATTTCTTTCTTTTTAATGCCCTTAACTTTTTGTGTCAGAATTATACTAGTATAGTAATTTTGATTCCATTTATTAAGTTATTCATTCTTCGGGCGAAATGAGCAAAATGAAAAAGCACAAGCAATTCGCTTAAAATTTCTAACAAGAGACGAATGCATCTGAATGGTCGCTCAACTGGTGAATACAATACGCCCTCCGGAGTTCCCACGCGCAACGCAGATGAATCGCCTATTTTGCATGAAGCAGGGCGCCGCTTCCTTATGAGCGCGTTTAGTCCCCCCGCCTGCCCCCCCCCACCCCTCCGCGCGGTCCTCTATCGCAGTGGTGCCATCGCATCCTCCGCGCTATGCAAATGGAACGGCAGCGGCGGAGGCGAGGTTGTCGGGGTCGGGGCGACGGCTGCAAGCGGGGATCAGCCGGGCGGCGAGATAGCGCGCGCCGCCGATCGGTGGCAATTTCCACGTCCCGCCCCCTCCCCCGCCGCGCTGCAGCCGCGCGGCCAGATAAAGGGTGCCGATAGCGGCGGAGGCATTCTGCAGCGAGCAGGTCCAAGGGGACGCAGCGGCGGGTATGTGATGGGCGCGCTGGGAGCAGACGCGGGCGGGCGGGCGGGCGGGCGCGCGCGCGCGCGCTTCGCAGGCGGCGCGGCGGGGCGGGCGGCGAACGACGAAGAGGCGGAGGGGAACAAGATACGGTAGGGGCGGGGCTGATGAGGGGCGCTGGGGTCTGCGCAGAGGGTGACAAAGTGGCACACGAGGGACGCGCTTGGCGCAGAAGGGAGCGGGGAGGGGCGTCGAGGACAAGCGAGGATCGAGGGAAGAGGGTACGCGCCCGAGAGGAGGGAGACGGGAGGGGCGCAAACGAGTAGGATAATATCGGAAGAAGGGGGAGGGGCGTGGGAAGTTACTGCGTGTGGGAGGCAGAATGGTCCCGATGCTAGCGCTGGCGATGTGTCTCTTGCGAGCGGGCGTAGACAGGGTCGGTGTGAGATTGGCTAACACGCACGAACGCGAGCGCGAGCGAGAGGGGGGAAAGGGAAGAGTGGGGATGAGGAGGAGGTTGGTGGCGGCTTGCGAAGAAAAAACGTGCTTTGCCGGGGTGAAGGCGGGAGATATACGGGTAGCATGAGAAAAGGGAAGAATGAAATGTTGTGAGGGGACATTTACGCTCTCTACGAGCTAAAAGGTAGCTTCAAAATTGCTAAAGAACTCCTTTACACGTTCGACCCTTCAATGTTAGTCGTTCTTAGCGTGCCTGAATCATTGGGGTGCTTTTTATGATTCTATTCGTAAGCATTTTCCACTTACGTCTATTTGTCAACTTACGAAGTTAATTATTACCCGTTATATACAAAAATAATTGGAAGAGGAAAAATATTGGTAATCACGAATCAAAATTGGGGAAATTTAATTGAGAGTGAGAGAAATGAAATGGGCTGTGAAAATGGCACAGCTATTTTACAGCGTGAGAAGAGAAGTGATCAATTGAAATGATTTGATAATAAAAACTAGGGGAATAATATGAATAAGAAGTAAGGAAAGTTAATATCGTAGAAAGGCAGATGAAAAGAAGAGGGATATATGAATTAATGAAATAGTACACGGGGATTTTCCAACGAACGAGAGTATGTATTGAAGAATTAGGCAGTACGTGACAGCAAGAACAGCTGAAGGAACTGCAGAAATGGAACTTTTTGTAAAGGAAATGTAAAATGAGATTATAATTACATAAAAAATTGATATGCGATGAAGTGCAAATTAAAGAAGACAAAGCAATGCACAAAAGAATAAGGAAGAGGGGAGAAAGAGATAGTAACAGACGAAGTAATGAGTAATGAAGCGAATCTAGAACGAGGGGAGCTCTTCGACAGGTGGTAGTGTGAAACGATGCAGCGGGGGCTGTACACGGATGAAGGAACGAGGGAAAAGAGGGTGAATATCACTTTGCCGCTAGAACACGCGATCTGGTGCCTATCTTACCTGTCGGCATAGTGAGTTCTCTCATTCTAGGTATCTGTCAGCGGTGCTCCATCCTAATTAGAAGCTCTATGCTCCCGGCTGGACTTCCTACATATGTGGTAATGTAGTGAATGTGTGTGTGTAAGAAGAGAGGTGGGGGGAATATGAGAAAGAATAGATCCGCGGTCCGTGGCCCCTTTACTAGGGTACTTCTCCTGAATTCATTTCGTATTGATCGATGAAACCAAGGCAATCCAACTATCCGAGCAGCTGATCGTTAGAATACTCCTCCGAGCGGCGGCCAAATTTGACCCTGCTATGCAGCTAGTGTCGAAAATCCTACGGGACACGAACACGTAAGACCTTCCAGTCAGTGACGCTGCAGAGGCATCGGCAATGTCGGCAACTGACCTGTTGCAGACGCGCGCGTCAACAGATAAGGACATTAGTCCCGTACGTGTAGTGCATGTTTTTATTACTGGAGGTGGCGGTGATCTTCCCGCTGAATGACGAGATCTGGAGCCGATCCACCGTCGACGAGTGGGGTTTTCCTCAACCAGGTATCTCCCACCAGCGGGGCACCGCCCCATCCGGAACAAGCTCTAAGCTCCCGACCATCTCTCGGCATGTGTAGTAGTGTAGTGCACGTTAGTATAAGTGTGTATGTAACGGTTGAGGATAGGACAAGAAAGAGGTAGGAAAAATCTCGCGCTATCCGTGGCCCGTTTGTTAGGGTACTGCTCCGGCACTCACCTGGTGTTAATTAGAGAAACCACGGAAATATACTGATCAGAGAAACCGGCCGCTAGAATTCTCCTCCAGACAGCGACAGAACTCGACCCAGCTATCTAGCCGGTGTCGAAAATCCTGCCCTGAGCCACCTCTCCTGGTAGTCAGGTGTGAAGGGAAGGGCCGTAGCAGGGGTAGCACAAGGGAAAGGAGGCGAGGCCCTCTCCGCGAGGCCGTTGGGCGCGATGAAAGGGGTGAATCAGTGGCCAGTGCACAGCATAGCACGTAGGCGCGATGAGGGGCGGGGCGGCGCGTGGCGGGGAGCGCCATCACCGTCCGCCGCTGCTAACGGCGCGGCGCGGGAAGCGGAAGCGCCCCGACAGCTGTCGGCCGCGCCGTGGCCCCCTCTCGCCGCCCGCGCCGCCCGCGCCCTCGGTGCCAGCGCTGCAAGTGTAACGGTCGGCGCTCCGCCCGCGCGCCGCCGCGCCGCCCACGACCGGCTTCAATGGCGGTGACGTCAGCGTGCGTCGATAGCGCGGCCGCCGCCGACGCCGCCGCCGCTGCCACCTGCGCCGGCGCCGCGCCGCGTGCAGTGCGTGAGGCGCGTGCCGGCGCCCTCGTCCCCTCCGCTCGCGGCGCTTTCCTCGCCGCTCGCCTCTGCTCGGATTCTTCGACGAATTGAAGCCATTTTTTTCGTGTTCATACTACTTTGTTTCTTTTCGTTTGTACCAGGAACGGGGGCTCAAAGCATCAACCGATGTCACGGCAGAGTCTCCTAACTGGAGGTTCTAGGTTCGTATCCCGACTACGGTAGGATTTTCGACACTAGCTTTTTAGCTAGGTCGAATACAGTCGCTGTCTGGAGGAGAATTATAGCGGCTGGCTGATCTGATCGGTAGTTTTCCGTGGTTTCTCCGATGAACACCAGACGAATGCCGGAGCAGTACCCTAACAAACGGGCCACGGACCGCGCGTGATCTTGCCTTCCTTTTCCTTGTCATAATCTCACCCCTTACACACACACTTACACTAACATGCACTACGCTACCACACTTGCCGGGAGACCGGTCGGGGACTCAGAACTTGCCCTGGCTGGGGTAGTGCCCGGCTGGTGGGAGATATCTGGTTGGGGAAAACCCATTTGCCGACGGTAGGTCTGGCCGGATCTGGCCATCCAGTGGGGAAAGACCACCGCCATCTCCCGACCCAAAACACTCATTATATTTACGGGATTAATGACCACAGTAGTTGACGGGGCCGGAATTTCAATCAATCTTTTTCTTTGTTTGCTAATTATTCCTTTTAATTGTATTTTAAATATTAAGAATACTTTTCCAACGCAAAAGGCTTCTACAGTATAACAAAAAAATTCAAAATATGTACCTGGCGTGTACTAAGTTATATTACTTGCCCGAATCCAATGTCCATTGGATTTTATGAGAACTTCGTATTTGTATTTAGCCATTATATGTCCCGTAAACGGCAACCGATCGTGGCGCCCTTAGATCTCGTGGCACCCTTAGACCAGGATGGTCGGTCACTCAACCAGGAACCTGCGATGTCGTGAATTCGCTTAACATTCGTGACTTCACGTAGTTAGCGAATGCGGGTATGACACCTGTTTCGCGGTCGGGCATTTTAGTAAAACCATTCCAGCATTCGCCTGGATGACATGAAAACCATGAAAACCACGGCCAGGATGGCCGGCACGGGAATTGAACCCGCCCCCCTCGAATGCGATGTCAGCGCGCTACGCCCTGAACCACTTCGCCCTGTTTATGAGTATTGGATATCTCAAATTCAAATAATTGAGATTTTAACCGAAAATATATATATAGCCAAAATGACGATATATACGAACGTACTCGAACTTGATGTGTTTTTATTTTAGGCATAGCTGTACCACCAAGTGTGAAAAGAATCCAGGTGAAATTATTGAAGTGTGAAAAGAAGATTGTTTACAATTTTTATAATATTTTTTATATGAAGTATTAGATTGTTCCAGTAAGATATCGTATTTATAAAACATGCGGATTGAAACAAAATTGAAATTTTTAAATAATTCAATTATGTTCAAGTTGAAATCGTAAAATAATATGTGATATTGAATGGGAGCGGACGAATTATAAACAAAAATTCTGCGTTTTATTTGAAGAAACTACTGTTTTCTACAATAAAGGTCGCAAAATTGAACTTCAATCTGTAATGTAGAAAACATGAAGGTTCCCGTCTGCGCACTCTTACGTTAAGTAAGACTAAAGACTTCTTAAAAAGTTTTTCGTTTCTCTCACAGGTAATAATGCATTATTTTTAAATCGGCAATGAGTCAGTTGAAACTTTCATTTCACCCCTAACTGTAAATATTTCAATTGGAATACCGATAAGTGATGCATTAAAGAATTATCTGAATATTTTTTTGAAATAAGTTTCAAATTGGGAGTTGAGACACAGTGAATACCTCTTATCTCCAATTAAAATTCTTACGGCAGTGAAGTCAGATTTTAGAACCCTCGTATATCCATATTTAGAAAAGTGCACTAATAAACTGATTTTCGTTGAAACTTCTGAATTTTAAAAAATATCTAATTTTTGATGGTCTAGCACGCCCCTAAATTTTTATGATATATCTTTAAATAAGAGAGTTTTTTCCTTAATAAAATCTATCTTCAGTGTTATAGTTGTAGAAAAACACCCAAAGAATTGCACTTAAGCAATTTTCAAAAAAGTCTGGGATTTAAACGGACATGAAACCTGCACCATTCTTCTAAGCGTCCTTTACGCTATCGGAGGACAAAGTTTAATAAAAATAATTGGTGCCATTTTTAAGAATATTTTGAAAATAGTTTTGATGCTACATGTAAAGTATCATTAAAATCAATATATTCGGTTGACCTCCCCTGGCCTCAAGTTGGTTCAGATTGATCGGGGAAAACCAATTTTGGAGAAAATTAGATGGAGGCTCTAGTGCTGACCACAGGCGGACGGACGGGCAGAGAGACAGACGTTTTGCCATCAATTGATTTTTCTGTGTGTAAAATCCGCAAATCATGGATTCTGGCTACACCAATGCTAGAGGAAGTAATTTACTTCACATATCAACCGGATTTATCCACTCTTTCGTTACCAGGGCCCGGCAATAAGTTTTGTTTGCTGAAAATTCACCATTTTCCTGGGCACCATTGCATTACTTGTCACTAGGCGTACTGTTCCTGTTCTTTGGCTCAACAGCCCGCTATGGGCATTGGTCGCAGCAGGCTGGTAACCCAGTCTCTCAGCCATGGGATAAGGGGTTCATGTGCTTAGCACAAAGATATCCCTTCACCGTCTATACCTTCATAACCTTACGATGGGCTTTCTCAGCGTCACACAGTAATGGCTACTGGGACTATGCGTATTAACTTGTAATAAAATTCTTCGACATAATATTTCGTTATTATTGTCTGTTTCTAAATATAATATATTGAATAATAATTCCGAACACACATATAAAAGTTCGTAAAAGTACATTTCTTGAATGAAGTGTCATATCAATTCTTTTACTCGTATATACTTTATGTTTCTGAGATAGTTTTATCGAGCTCCTCCAAATTTCATATTCCTTATTTTTGCTTGAAATACATCGGTAGTCAGTTGGTAGTCGTCATCGGTAGTCTTTCCCTGTCTGACGTACGGAGAAGAGTTGAGTACTTACTGATTTATCTTTATCGACTCGAAATAATAACGTAACTTTTAAGGCAGCCGCAATTTTTAAGCATATCTAAGCAATCTACGAAATTTGCAACATGCTGAATTGTACCAGAGTGTGTTGGGTTGTTATTTTCTTAGCAATGCAAACAAATAAAATCTATATTTGTTCGCTTGCCGATGAAAAACCTTTTCTATTACTCGGGGACAAAAATTTCTAATTTGCAAATAACGCTTCTTTGTTGGTACTCTCATTGATTATTCAAATAAAATTAGTAAAAGGATAGGGTACGGACTAAGGAGGATAAGCTAAAGGATATGATAAGTCAAGAAAAGTACGGGTGTTATACTTGTTCCCCATCCAGTTTGTTTCTTTTTCTGACGACAAATACATGTAAATCTTAATGAGACAAAGCGGCTCATGCACATTGTGGTGCTATTTGTAAGTTTGGCTGGCGCTGGTTGTAAATCTGTCACCACAAGAGGAACACAGCAGCAGCATCGTCGTATTTTTAACCGCCACAATTGAGACTTTGAGATCTATATTTTAAACTGTATGCGGACCTGAAGATTCCATTTGAACTGAGCAGTTTCAAAAATAGAATTACTATAGTTAAGGTTAAGGCCAACTTGTGGGAAATCGTCATGGGTAAGTACTAATAAACAGGGTTAGGTGACGTAAGTCTTCAATTGAGCCTCTGCAATGCCTACGATCAGGAGGTTCTAGGGTTCTATTTCCAACCGTGGCAGGATTTTTGATACTAGTTCGAGTGATAGGTCGAATTCAGCAGCTCTTTGAAGATGAATTCTAGCGGCTGGCTGCTTTGATCGGTAGTTTTCCATGGTATCTACTATCAAGACCATGTCAATGCCGGAGCGATACCATAGAAAACGGGCTACAGACCGCGCACGATCTTCCCTTCCCATTCCTTGTTCTTCCTCACCTCTTACTTACACCCACTTACACTTATATACATTACACTACCACATATGCTGGAAGATCAGTCGAAAGCTTAGAGCTTGTCCCGGCTGGGGCGGTGCCCCGTTCGTTTGAGATACCTGGTTGAGGAAAACCTCGCTACCCGACATGTTGGTTGGATCTCGCCATCCAGCGAGGGAAGATCAACGCCACATCCCGAGGAAAATACATGCACTACCCTCACGGGAGTAACTATCTTAGCCGTTGACGCTCCCGGAAACACTAACCAATCAATCAATCAACCTAGTGGCAACTCGTCCCACTAGTTAAGAGAATTACAAAAGCGGCAGTTTTGTAAACACAAGAATTGTAAATATTTTCCTTTCTTCTAAGACACCATGCTTTTGTTCAAAACATAATGAACCAGTATTTTTACGATAGTGAAATTCCTTCTTTTGTCAACATTGGTGATTTAAGAAAACATAATTGTGTTTTCGTGAATTTTAATTCGTTCATTTTGTTTGATCCTAAGAAGAATTTTCTTGCAGTAAAATACATTTGGGTTAAATGAACCAGAAATATGATCTCACATGTAATGTAGACAAAAATTCTGTTTGAAGTTCATTTATTTGGGATGTAAAAAATAGATATATCAACGTGAAAAGATATCCATTATCTATTATAATGTGCTTGTTTGCACAATCGTAACCTTTGTAAACATAAGTATAACCTCACACTCACTCACGCTGGCGCCCTGCGACAAAAATACGACCTTTTTCGATAGATCGACTTAATCTAGCACAATAATTCGTTCATCAGCCCACAAATCGAAAAATCAGGCCATCATTATATCAATCGTAAAATATGAGTGAAGTTTTTGAAGTACTATCAATCCGGTTAACAAGAGAAAATGATAACCCAACTGAGGCGTAATATCCCCCATTAAAAAAATCACGAAATTTGGTTGAATTAAGCTCAAATTACTTCCTACGTAAAAACCCTTAGTGTTCAAAAACATAAATACTTATATATTATTTACTTGAGAATGTGTAGTGTAACGAGCGTCTGACCCGTAATTGCATCTTTTCTGTCAGTTCATTGAGCATACTCACAATTACAGTTTCGGATATCATCTGATTTATAAACCCCAACGATTTTCTTTTCATTTAGAACCCTGTGCATATATTGAGCTGGAAGGAAGAACTAGCTTGTATCTGTGAGGCGAACGCAGCGTTAGGGCGTTGTCAAAGACCGCGCTCCTCCATACTTTCTCCACTGCGCAAAGGGCAGGCAGCGAGGGCAGGGCTTAGTGGCGAGGCGGAAGGGCGCGGGCGCAGGTCTCAGCGGCAGGAGGCGGCGCGCCTCGTGCGGACGGATTTGGGTCTCTCGGGTGACCTGCATCGGGGAGGGAGAAATGGCGAGCGTCGAGGGCGCGGGTCATGCGGAGAAAAGACCCAGCAGGATCTAAGCAGAGCTCATGCACAACTGAAGAGATATATTGTTACAATTTTAAAGTGGTATCGCTGTAAAAAGGGACAACTATATGGTCTTGGATTTACTCTCAGTTAATATATTTACAATATATAATATGTAATAGGAACGATTTTTGTTCAGTGTGCGTATACTAGAAAAATAATATTTGGGATAGGTTTGCTGATGTAAATTGAACTATGACAAAGGGAGTGGTGGTGTGAACAAAAACGTAATATGTACATATCTCTTGTGATACGTTCTGTTGAAGAGGAAATAATTATCAGATGATTAACGACGATGAAATTGTGGAAGTTTACTGCGAAGGAAAGGAGGTCATCGTTTTTGGTCAAATTATTGCTAACACAAGCAGTCTGATAGTGCGATCTATCACTAGATTAGATATATCATTACATAGGGAGTGAACTAAACAACTGGTCTAGTGAGAGATCCAGGAGTTCAAAAGGTCAGTTGGCCAGCCGAAAGATCATTTCAAAAATCGGACTGGGAAATCAGTGCGAGTGTATCGAAAAGACGCTGTCCGATTGTGTTACGCCAGAGGCCGGGTGAAGGGCGGGGGTGGGGGTGGGTGGGGGTGGGGGCGAGTTGCGAGGCGCAGCAGGGAGCCCTGCTCGGAGTTGGGCGGCAGTGCGGCCCCCGGGGACACCGCTGCGTAGTGCGCGCAGCCGGGGAGATCTGAGTGGACGAGGCCGTTGCGGCGAGCTGGCTGAACAGTAATGGGCTGGGAGGGAAAAGGAAAGAGCAGGGAGGACGGAAGCCAGGAGACGCCTAGGACTATATTGAGAACTGTTGGTAGATGCAAAATGTGGTTATTGAAGGGGTTAAATATAGGAAAATTTCCCAGGCAAATAATGTTGATAACGTCTTTGACTATCCTATTGACTGACTGTAACTGTCTTATACTGTTCGAGGATGCAATTACAAATCAATTTATAATTGTGATTTATAAGTTGCCTGGCCCAGATAATATCACTGCTGACTTAATTGTCAAAATTTGAAACGAAGAAAAAATACCGAAGGATTGGCCAGAGAGAATAATATGCCCTACATGTAAAAAGAGAGATTCAAAAGTCTGCGGAAACTAAAGTGGAATTACATAGTTAAATATAACATATATGATCTTCTCAACATGTTTGTAAAATGTATTAATGAAATTAGTTGAAAAGAGAATGGGAGATTTCCAGAAGGGTTTTAGACCTGATAGATTCACCATAGGCAATATACATATTGTGAATCATGTAAGAGAAAAACTATGAATATAATATTGATATACTTAACATGTAACTTCATTATCTGTGCGCGTCTTCTAGAATTTAGTGGGAAGTATATATTTAAATTATCGTTGTCGCGGCAGGAAGTATTATTCCTTGTCGAAGGACATCATGAATAAGAGATTCTTTATCCTTGAAAATAGATTTTATTACAAGGGAGAGGTTTTTTTCTTGTTCAAAATTCAAGTAGTATATGACTTAGTGTAGGGACCGCAGAATTTTGAAAATATGCACAGAATTTACTTCTTCCCATAGCACGTCATACGTAGTTTTAACAGTTTTTTTTGACGTAAAATAAATAAATAAATAGATAAATAAATAAATAAATAAAAATAAAAGAAGAAGATTGCATGCTCGTCAACTGCTATGTCATTAGTCTCGTAAATCAAGTACATCATTTTATGGCGGGGGCTGGCGGTGATCTTCTCCCGCTGATTGGCGATATCCGCCACCACTTACGTCGGCTTGCGGGGATTTTCCGCAACCAGGTACCTCCACCAGTTGGGCACCGCCCCACCCGGAAAAAGCCGTAGGCTCCCCAATGATTTATGAATTAGTGTCATAATGTTGTGCATGTGAGTGTAAGTGTGCCCACGCAAGGGGTGAGGATATGACAAACAAAGAGAACGGAAATATCGGGCGCGGTAAGTCGCCCGTATGTTAAGATACTTCTTCGGCATTCGCCTGTTATTGATCGAAGAAATCACGGAAAATACCGGTTAGTGTTGCCGGCCGCTAGAATTATCCCCCAGACAGCGACTGAATTCGACCTAGCCCTCTAGTTATTGTAGAAAATTGTGCCCCGTCTCGACTCGGACCCTCGGACCTCCCGGTGAAAGGCACTACAATAACATCTGTTGATGCCCTGAGCCACCTTTGTCGGTATATCTTGTAAAGAGACATGATAATTCGTCTTAGCAGTACACGAATAATAATAAATGAAAGAAAAAATAATGAACAATCTAAATTAAGATGTCATCTGCATAACTTCTTAGCAGTTTGCTCAGAATAGCAACTTCGCAACTACTTCTTACATAACATCAATGTGTTCAGTTTCTTGTTCGAAAGAAAATAACAGAACATATTTTATGTAAACTCGGGTGACGCCCAAAATTTGTATATAAATTCACTCTCCGCATCAAATTAATTGCCATTAAGATTTTGAAATGGAAATCAATGAAGAAGATGATTTAAATTTTAGTGGTTAGAAATAGTTAAATAAATACTTATATTAATACAAAATTGTGTGAATATTGGTACATATCAAGATTGTTTGTTTAAGAGGTAATCTTATTAACATATGTAACCAAAAATGAAAACAAATATTGAAATTAATTTAATGAGAGGAAAATAATTTTGTTTACGATTTAGACACCACAACGTTTTTAAGTCAATCTTGGGCGAATTTGATTCTATTTAAAAACTTTATTTTGTTGAAAGAACTGTTAAAACTCTAATTTATTTTTATTTTTAAAGACTTACCATCACCTAAGGCAATGCACAATGTTTCAGAAATGTGAGTAGTTTTTGCTTATATTTGCTTGAAATAAGTATATTATCATATATTCTAACAAACGCTTAATTTTTTACTTTATCGCACTTACAAATACGTAAGAAGAGAAAGTATTGCAATATTGCGCCAGAAAACTGTGAATTTTTGACACAAAATATCTTATTGACGGGCCCTGGTATGGAAAAAGTGGAAAACATTTTGTTCAAATGTATAGTACGAGAGCTGATCAAAATGTAAAGCACAATAATTTTTTGCCAAAAATTTAATTAGTACCCAAACACAAAAGATCTTACATCTTTGACCTTTTTTTTACATGGTCGCCAAGTTTGTCAACACATTTCAGCCAGCTTGCTACCAGTTTCAATATGCCCTGTTCATAAAAGTCCGTTTGGTTCAAGTATAACCCTCTTGGAAGAATGCACGCCACCTGGAGATATGGCTAGTGTTCACTCAGCCGTCCCCATACACGCCACGCAAGTCCCTGTGAACATAATTATGCCCTTTCGCCCACAAATTTTGCACTGCACTTCTCTGCTCTTCACATGTTGTCGGGAGTAACATGCGCGCCATTTTTTTCATCGCGACGAAGTATCTTGGTATTAGTATGAGGTCAATGTACACTCCACAACTAACTATAGAGTGAAAACTTTATACATTTTATTATGTAAGTGACTAAAATTGGTTTATTGCACTGGTATATTATTTGATCTATTAATCTTAGAATTTTCCAACGAGATATTTGTTTATATTCATATTGTTAATAAATATGTAATATATCTATGAAAGGTAAGCTTTCACTAATATTGTTTTATGATTACATAATGACTTCATTCATAGTGTTTGATTAATTTTTAATATTGATGAATTTTGTTCAAAGAAGTGTACCTGAAAAGGGAGACGCACAGATCTCTGAAACGTTGTACAAAGTTATGTCAAGACTTAGTGGCAAAGTAAACCAACTTTCCTAATTTTTATTTTGTGAATTATAAACTTAAATCTGATTGTCTATTATAAATGGAACCTTTTGTTAATACAAAACTGATATTCCACAATCGATATGGCTTATGTCGCAGCTCTTTAAATTTGAAACCGATATTTTAATTTTGGGGGGTACTTTACATAAAGCCTCAACATTTCCAAAATTCTCGAACAATTGTGTTTGATTAAAATAATTTGAAATCAAAAATTTTTTTGATTAAAAATTGCCTGCGAATAGCTTAAATGATGTTTACGAGAATGGGGTGGGAGTAATTTTCGTTGAAATATCTGATTTTTTGAAAATAACAAAAGTTCATTTTTTTCGACGCCTTCCTACAACTACAATATTGGAGATTTTTTGCTTTAAATATCCCCCCGTAAAAGGATGGTAAATAGTGGTGAATTGATCTATCTATTTTCAAAAGTTGCAAAATTTTTACATTTCAAAAGTACAAAATTGTAGAAAGATTTGTGCCTTGAATAAAATCAATTGCAAAATGTCAAGTCTTTAAAATGGTCAGGAACAATTTTTTGGTTATGTACCATTTTGTGAATAAACGAGCAGCTTTTGTGTAATTTTTTTCTTGAAATTAGTGCAATCCATAGAAAAAGCATTTTTTCAAGAGCAGCTCCAATATTTTCTTCAATTTTTTTCCACCCATAGAATAAGAAACGCGTAAAGGAATAGAGCAAGTCTAATTTTCGTTGGTAGTACAAGTTCCATTTTCGTTGAACTCTCTGTAGTTATTGAAAATTGAGAAAGTTACTATTAATGCGAGAAATTCTAGGCTGGTTTGCCCCAATTTTTTTATATACATTAGAATTAGATTGTTTTGAATCAACCTCATTTCTTTTGCATATGCAACCCGCGAAACACTTAAGTAAACACTTTAGACGAACGTATTTTCAATATATGCAACCCGCAAGACAGTCATGTTTTACGGAACAAACAGTTCTGCATTCAGGAAATGATCCGTTAGTGCGTATAGTAAGCATAGAGAAGTGGTAACAGTTGGAGATGAAATTATTTGAAACTCAAAAAATTAATGTCATTTTCAAAAAAATAGATATTGAGATATACAACATTTCTCTACATTAATATCTGGCAAAGATCTTAGCGTCCGGCTTGCTGGGTCAATGGGTCACGATATATTATAATCCTTATTACCTTTATAATGGATTATAGGATCCGCAGAATATACAGCGTAGCTGGGAATCTAAAATAGAATGATTCTATTCCTAGTTCATTACTGTTTGGATTGACTAAATGAAAGATCACTTTCTTTTCTAAAGAACAAAATTTAACAAAGTTTATTGTTACCTTTTTAGCAAACATTTTAGTGAATTTAATAAAATGATTTGATGTTATGCCTTTGATCAAGATATCTTTGAATTTACATTTTTATACCGCGGTTAACTTATCTATTCTTTGTTGATGTCCCTCGTGGACTTCGCAGTCGAAATATCTTGCGAGCTTGCCGTAGTCCAAAGTCCCAAGAAATCCTCTTCTGCCCCTATCCAAGCTGGTCTCAAACTATCAAAATTATCAGTCCCGATTACGTCCTATGACATAGTCCCGAAATCTATAGGGGAGAATTTAGGTACAGGAAGATGTAAGTATCGGAGGAAGAAGGGTATGGGATGATGTAAGTATGGGAGGATGTAGGAATGGGAAGTTGCAGGTTTCGGAAGATGTAGGTATGGGAGAATGTAGGTATGGGAGGATGTAGGAATGGGAGGATGTAGGTATGGGAGGATGTAGGTATGGGAGGATGTAGATATGGGAGGATGTAGGTATGGGAGGATGTAGGTATGGGAGGATGTAGGTATGGGAGGATGTAGGTATGGGAGGATGTAGGTATGGGAGGATGTAGGTATGGGAAGATGAAGCATGGGAGGATATCATTATGGGAGATGAAATGCATAGGACGATGTAGGTATCAGAGGATGAAGGTATAAGGGATGTGGGACGAGAAGATGTAGATTTGGGTGAATGCAGGTACGGGAATCTGCAGTTGGATGTGGGGGTAGTGAGGATGAAATTCGAGAGAATATAGGTAGGACAGTGGTACCTACCACCTACTTTGTGTAATATTAGCCGAGCAAGATTCCGTGCGTGTAGGTCGGCGGGCGCGGCGCATGCGAGGCGGAGAGGGGATTGCGGCGGCGGGGCGGTCGAGGGCGGTGGCCAGCGAGAGCGGCGCTCTGGGACGGCGCGGAGGCGGGCAGGGCCGCTCCGCCGCCAGCATCCCTGGCGATCGATACCCACGAGGGGCGCGGCGCGGTGGCGGCGGTGGCGCCGGCGGCAGCGGCGGCGGCGGCGGCGGGATTCGCGGCGACGACGTGATACGAGTTGCGGCGGGAGTGACGCTGTCGATGGCGATAACGGAATAATAGTACGCTACCGCGCCAATAGCTTCCACTATGATCCCCGCCATGACACCCACGGCGGCGCAGAAGCAGCGGTGTGGACAATGGCAACAACAATACAATAGCTTCAGAGTACACAACGGTGGCGCTATCAGTGTCATGCTAAACAGTTCGACATTATCGAACTTTTGAATACGAGTATGTATAAAATAAGGGAATGATGGATTGATTATTCCAATTGTTGGGGAAAATGTTTGTAATGCTGTTCGATGCACTTTGTTGTTAGAAAGACAGGAAAACAATGTAATCATCCTTATGACCATAAAATCAACATTTAACATTATAGTGTCATGTGCATGAAAACATTTAATAAAAATAAAACATTTTAGAGAATTATCTAGTACAACAAAAATGTAAAGTCATTAATGTGTTTCAGGAATTTACTAAAACTCTTGATATCGTCTTTAAGTGGTGTTGTGATAATTAAAATAATGAACAATGAGGGAGTTACTGCGTTTATGATATACGCAGAATGACAGATTAAAATTAACAAACACGCCCAAATATCGGATGGATGTTAATAAAAACAATTTATTATTAATACAGTGAATATTGGATAACAATCAAATGATTGGTTCAACAGCTTTTAGAATCTAGTGGTGTTACAAATCACACAATTACTCGCAATACTTGTTACCTTTGCAGTTTTTGAAAATTCATCGAAAAGTACATATGCTTTTGTGATTCGAGTGTTAAAAAAAAGAAGATCCCCGCCATTTTTATTAGCGTACATCGCTCTATTCAGAAACTCAATTAAAAGAAAAAATGGGTCCGTTTTTGAGAAAATATTATTTTAATTGACTTTACTTAAAATAAAAATTAAGCGAAAACTACTAATAGTTTTGGAAACTTGTACACGAATTTATTGTAAGTTCTAATTTAAAAGAACAAATTTCATTAAGTAAAGAATATCTTCCAGCAATACTGTACTTTTGTCATGACAATTTTTCGCAATTTTCAAAAAATATAGTGTTTACTGAAAATAGTACCTGCGCCAATTTTACAAGTACTTTCCTCTATTCGAGAAAAAATCAAAAAATGGAGCCTCTTTTGAAGAAAATATTTACTGAACTTTTTGAAGAATATATTTACTTCTGGCAAAATTACCAAAAACTTCTGATATTTAAAAAAACACAATCTTATTTCAAGTTCTGTCTTTGAAAAACTTACATTATATTTCATAATGGAAAATACTATATTCAATATTACAATTGCAGCAAGACGCAAAAAAATATTTTAATTTCCGCAAATTTAGAGAGTTTAACGAAATCGAGACCTGTGCCAATTTTAAATGTACTTTGCTCTAAGAAAAATATTTAATCCAAAAATTTGGTTCCGTGATTTTTGAAAATTTGAAAATATTGTAAAGGCTTTGTGCAAAGTAATCCAAAAATCAAAATAATGTCTTCAGATTCGCAAGGTCTCGAATTTAGCGAGATCCACGAGGGAATATAAATTTTGGAGAAAATCGTCTGAAGGGTTCAGGCACACCCGAGGAGCAGTCTGAGGAACGAACGAGCAGACGGACAAAGAGATAGACGTTTGGCTGTAAACAAATGTTTTGGCATTAATGGCCCTCAGATCTTCAATTGTGGCCACAAAACGCATTAGAGGAAGTAATTTAATAATATAAGAACAAGATTTATTCTCTTTTGAATATCAGGAACCATCATAATATGAGTTTTTCTGACAAAAATAGCCACACTTGCTGAAGCTTTACTCTACTTTCTCATTGCCACCAAGTACTTAGTAGGCAAGAAAGTTGATATATCCTCTACGCGATAAGAAGTAATAATTATCCCCTTTACAAGTCATCATAATCACAAAACCCAGAGATTGTATTGACGCAGGATATGGCAATAATCTCAGGAGTGCATCAAAGAGATTTTAGAAGAAAACGTAGTTCGCAGATCAAAGTATATTTGAATTATCAGGCGCACATGCAACCCGCAACATATTACTTCACAAGATTTTGACCTTCGTGCGTAGCTCGAAAATTATGCGGCCAAGAGCCTCGAAACCTGTTTTTTGTGTCCCTGAAAAAGACAAAAAATGTTTTATGGAGAGAAATTTATAAAAGGAGAAAAAATTAAAAGGAATACAAATTTACTTTCCATCACTCTCAAACGATCAGTTGGAATATTTGGTGGTTGTATCACTCCTTAACAAAGATTGCTAGAAACGTTGAAAGTTAGGTTGCAGAGTTCAGCTTCTTTTACTTTCAAACCAAAGTCATTTTAGAAGGATTTTTTGCCACAGAAGTATTTTGCGAAAAATCTTTTATTCTCTCAATTACATTTTGCAGTGCTTCGCTCTTCTGAGTAGTGAAGTAATTCAGAATTTATCGTTTCATCCGACTGGGAAGGTTCTGCATTAAAAATTGTCATAATATTTATAAAATTATTGCGTTATAAAAACCACTTAAAATTTCGAAATTTTCAGATTAACAAGAGCTGGAACATGCGGGGAATATATGGGGAAGAAGTGGAGGAATTATGCAGGGAACACTTAAGGGAATTTTTGTAATGAATTGGGAGGAAAAGAAATAATCTTACACAATTTATTAACAAAATATTTTTCAGTTACAGAGCTGACATGTTTCGAGGTATTTTACCTCATCTTCTGTTCATCCAAGTAACATGGTCAACATGAATCGTGGTGTGCTCTTTATGTGGTGTTATTTTGTGCATTATACTTGAGAAAATATATATCGCAATATTTGGGAGAGAAGTTGAGAGAATATTAAAATGTGGAGAACATTTGGGGGGCATTGAGGAAAAGATTACGGGGACATTTAGGGATCATTTGTAGAACATACAGAAGAACATTTGGAGAAACTTCCGGAGAAATATTTGGGGGAAATTAGGACGCATATTAGAAGAACATCTGAAAATATTCAAGAATCATGTAAGAACGTGACCTGACTATGCGAAGAACATGTTAAGTGTGTATATAGGGGAGTATGTAAAAGAAAAATATGCGGATTGTCAGATGAAGCGAAGAATTGAGTGAAGACGTAACTCTTCTGGTAACCTCTATTCCAAAGCAGGGTGGTCAGAAACGAGCAGAAACTAAATTGGCTAAACCATCAGAAATTAAATTGGAGCGTTAGTAGGACCTCCATGACAGGTCTAGAATTCTTCAATGGACAGTTCTGGCTCTGGACTGAAGTTGGGGTCCAGTATAAACATACTTTCACTTTAAAAAAAAGATTTACAAAGTGTGGAATGTTCGAACTTGTTAAGTAAATATCATAAATTTTTTAGTGGTGGTTTCATTTAATTCATTTTTTCTAAAAGTTGATAATATATATATATATATATATATATATATATATATATATATATATATATACAAGAATGTTAATACTTTTAAAAATTTAGAATAATGATGAAAGATAATGCATATGTAAGCCCTATCAAACTACGTCAGGATTTACACTTGTTCTATTACTTTTAATTCACAACGTCTATTCTTAAGAAAAAACATCAAGTTCAACAAGTTACCAAAAAAAATAAATTATAGTTTCATAGATAGACTTCATTTTATTATTCATGAACTGAATTATTTGTTAAATAGTCATTAATGACTAAAATATACAAATATTAAAAATATATTGATGTTGCACGTTTAGGAATAAAAATAAATAAATGGCAATAGGCTTTAATTGTTTATGGACAACTTTCAGACATACTATTGAGAGTAAAGAATGATTGTTCTCATTCTGTTGAGAAGTTTATCTTAGGGGGTATGTGATGTAATGACTAGAGAATTTGCTTCCCGCACCTGCAGCTCAATTTATATTCTCAGTATTCTCAGCCAATTATTTTGTGGTGGTCAAATAGAGTTCTCAATGGTGTTGCGGGGGGTTTCTAAATTTCCAAATGGGAAATTTTCCACTATCAATCACCTACTCATTATTATCCATCATCTCATTAGATCATCTCTCGAGAGCTTCAATAACTTTAGAAGTCGAAGAGCGTGTAAACAAAAATAAATATATGTTAATTTTAAAAATATCGGGAGTCCCTCAGACGCCGCATCCTGTCGGGTGGGAGCAGCAAAGGCGAAGGCAGAGGCCTGAGCGCCAGGGAACGCGCCCCGCACCTCAACGCGGCCGCCGCGCTCGACAGCGGCCGTCAATTGCTTGTAGCGGCGGGCGGCGGGCGGCGTGGGCGGCGGGGGCGGGGGCGAGGGCGGGGGTGGGGGCGGCGGGGCGGCGGGCGGCGGGGCGGCGGGGGTGGGTGCGGCGGGTAAGGCGGAGGCGGGGGCGGGGGCGGGGGAGCGGCGGGCGACGGGCGGCGGGCGGCGGGCGGCGGGCGGCGGGCGGCGGGCGGCGGGCGGCGGGCGGCGGGCGGCGGGCGGCGGGCGGCGGGCGGCGGGCGGCGGGCGGCGAGCGGCGGGCGGCGGGCGGCGGGCGGCGGGCGGCGGGCGGCGGGCGGCGGGCGGCGGGCGGCGGGCGGCGGGCGGCGGGCGGCGGGCGGCGGGCGGGGGGCGACGCCGGTGACGCGGCTGTCGTCGAGCGAGATGCTTCTGTCGATTCCTGCAGGCCTCGCAACGCTCCGGCCCGGCTACAGGCTCAGCGCGTTTTCGTGTAAGCGCACGCTCTCGGGGAAACACCACATCGAAAGTCACGCGAAAAGAGCTTTCAACTGAGGTTGCAAGTGTAGACTCACGTATTTGATGACTCAAAGAGTAACGTGAAGTAACTCGAAATAAGTCATTTTCGTTAAACAGGTAGGCGATGGGGAGATACCCCGAAGGCCGTATATTTCTTAGGAGATTTTTATGATTTCTTTAGCATGTGACGAAAATGGAAGCTGTTCTTAGAAAACTTCTCAGGACGGATAGTACGTCTATTTTCTCCCTTTAGGACATTTTCAGTTCGCCAATACTCCACTTCGATGTGTGTCGTGTCCTTTCCATGAAGAAAAAATCATGTGAGAAATACCAAAGTCGATTAATCTCTGATTATATTGAATAAAAGAAGAGTGACGTTCACTAACCTTTCCAATTAGAATAAACTCGATGAATGGTGTATTGATGAAGGGAACGGTTAAACAAACCGCATTGCATGCAACGCACTGTATTTGAAAAGAAATATTGCTACAGTATTTTGCCTGCAATCATAACCGCTGCACATACACTCGTGCTTACACAAATGTAAACATTCTGTTGTTCACGAGTATAAGATAGGACAAATTTATAACTCACCATTATAATTTTGATATTTTCTAACTATCCTATTTCTAATAACCAGAACTTTTTTAAAGACTTTTCTCATTATCTCCATAAAACGGATTCTTCTATCTATCAGATATCCTCCCCAAATAAAGTCGTTTCGCTGCCGACAAGCGTAGTAACTTAATCCCATCCCTATCAATATCTAGAAACCGGTGACCCAACAATGGATTACAATACGGAATGAAGTTTCTTCCTAGCCACAAAGCACGCAAATTCATTTGTTTTACTGAACCTGAGTTGCAGCCATCACCTAAAACTGATCAAGTTATCCGATTTTATAACCTGTTCTAACGTGCAAAGATTAACTTTATCCGTAGAACCAGAGCTAGTCGTTTATTGACTGCTTCCTGTAGGACATTTTTTGATTTTTTATCAGAGTAAGAAGTAGAATTTAACTCCAATAGCCCTTTGCTATATATAATCCCAGACTCGCATGCTTACTCTCGCCAGACGACAAAACAACTTTTTATCAATTTTAACTCGCATCTTAAAAGAGAGCAAGACAATTTATTATAGTTGATCTTGTAAAAAGGTAATAGACAAATGACGTCGATTAGAATTCATTCTATTAATTTTAAGATACTTATATTATTTCATACTTCTACTATACAATTTATTAACAAGAGCAACGATAAATGCAACTAGGGTCCACTACATTGTTTTTAATGAAAAAAACACGAAATTTAGTATAGTGGATAGCTCAACCTTATTCCTTAACGAAACTTGTCAGTTTAAAATAGAATGATAAAAATATTTAGTAAAAAGTTTAAAATTATTTACAATACAATAGAGAAATGAAGAAATTATGACAGGTGAAAACTTACCAGACATATGAGTGTTCACAAAACAAATTGTATAATATTATGATACAGTAAACGGTGTCATTGGGCGGACAAAAAAAAGTTCATTACGTTGGTGAGAGCGGTTGAAAGAATGATAGTCGGGAATGTAGGACAAGAAAGAGATGAGTAGGGTATGAACGCGGCGGAGAGATGGGGGAACTATTTTTTCTATGTTCAACATTGTACAGCAAAGCATCGTAAATTTTGGTAAAATGATTATTCTCAACAGCAGTATTAATAGAATTATTTACTTAAATCTGTAAAGTTTCAGAAACTAAGCGTGGATATTTCCGGGTCTCAATATGAAAGATTCTTGGATTTCGAAAGTTGAATAAGTGGTTGAACTTTATCCGATGATTAGGTGCAGAGTTTTGTTTTTGAGGAATTTCCCTGATGTTCCTGTCATGTTATTTCATTCTAGTTAGAACCTTACGACTAGTTTGACCTAATTGTATTTGATCGCAATTGTTGTATTCAATGCCATATACAACATTCGATTTATTGAAAGGAGAAGTATAGTCTGACATTTCTGACCATAGTTTGTTTATTATGGGCTTTGTTGGTTAGTTTACAGTGGTATTTCTCTCAAAAAACCTGTTCTAATGTATAATTAACTATGGGAACGAAAGGTAATGATAAAAAATTATTCTAAAAAGTATTTTCATCTTTTGGTGGTTCAACATTGATTTAAAATATGAAACAAGAAGCTTCATTCTCTTACAGATAAATTTATCTCTAACAGCATTATGATAATTGTTATTTCTTAAAATGGCCTGATGACGGGGACAACAATCCCCTAAACATTTGTACATTAAGCTTATGAAATAAATTATGTTACAAACTTTGTCTTTATATAAATATGAACCCAAATTCCTTCACAATATATAAAAAAATCTATCTTTAATATTTTAATTGTAAGAAGACGCCAAAAAAATTTTGAACTTTTGCGGTGTTCGAAAAATCAGAGTTTTTAACAAACATGAGACCTACATCATTTTCTTAAACGTCCTCCATACTATCCATCAAGAAAATTTAATAAAAAAATTATAGAGCCATTTTTTTAAAATTTTGAAAATATTCCAAGAGTTTCATGTAAAGTACTCCCAAAAATTGAAATATCGGTTTCAAATTCAAGGGATCGCGATACCAGCCAGATCGATTGGGGAATATCAATTTTGGAGATAATCGGATGAATGGTTTAGACGCAAGCGTTTTTCCCATACGGACAGACGGACGGACGGACGGACGGACGGACGGACGGACGGACGGACGGACGGACGGACGGACGGACGGACAGACGGACAAACAGACAGACGTTTGGCCGTCATTCGATTTTTCGGTATCAATGACCCACAAAATATATATTCTGGCTACATCACATGTTAGGGGATTTTTTAAATTTAACAACTGGATTTATCCACTTTTTCGTTACCAGGACCCTGTAATAAGAGTTTTTCTGGCATTACATAACTTTCCCACTACTGTATAGGGGTAAAGTAAAAACTAGTTGGAATGCGCAACATAACAAAAACTTTTCCTCTTTTTAATGGTATTAATCACAATTATTCAGTTTTTTGAAAAAGTGCATGTCATCATTTAAAAATCTACAGTTGAATGCAGTATGCAGAAAACATCCAAGCCGGATGAATCTAAATGGTTGAAAAACAGCTTGAAAAGTAGAGACATTTCTTGAAGGTTCGAGCAGCATGTCGCAAATTAGATAAGTGTGGAAAGTAGCTTCAGAAAACTTATATTCACCATACGAAAAATAGAAAACCCCAAAAACATTGATTCATGTCGTTCAGAATTAAGATTCGAAAACTAATGAAATAGGGGAGGTTTACAAATTATGGAACAATGCAATCACTATTCACTGTAAACACAGAATAGGATATCTTTATGAAAGGTTCATTCTATTAAATTTACGATTTTATTAAAATTTAGTGTTTTTACTATAAAACTGGTTGATAATAAGTGATAAAATATTTTGTGACCACTACCTTTCATCTAAAGCAAACATTTTATGAATTTTGTTTGAATACAAAGCTCTAACTTCATTATAAACAAGAACAACAACTCTAAATGATTTAGATATAAATATTTTCATAATTTTGTAAATGTCAGAGATTTTAATCATTACCGACAAAATATCATACTTATAAATTCACTTACTTATATTCGAGCAAAACATTTCAAGAAAAACAAATCAGCGGTTATCCAGAAAATTTTAAAAATGTCATAAGGACATTATGTAAAATACTTTCAAAATTTAAAATATGTTAATGATTTCCGGAACGGCAACACTAGATCCTACTCCTGAACTACTTATCAGGTTTCACCTCGAAAGCTTCTAATGTGACAGAGTTATGTTGACACATCAATTCATCCTGACTGACATGCATTCATCCACACAGACATCCCGAATTTAGAGTACAAAAATGCGTGTATTTGCTTTTCACTTGCACCAATCATAACCATATTTGGAGCATCTTTAATTTACTCCTGATGAGAATGAAAATTTACAAGCAAAAAGCCTTACTACTGAAAATACTAAATTGTGATGTTGAGGAGATTCCAGTACTTTAAAGTGAAACTATTAACACAAAACATAATACATAGTACTAGTAGCATAGCATTTAAGAATTCTGCAATTGTATCACGACAACATATTCTTCAAAACGTATTGTTTAATACATTAAAAAACCTATTTAATATGAACGAGATTAACGTACTAGTAATATGCTCCCCAAAAATGTAAGACTTAAATAGGAAAATCGGTCATCAGTTTACAAACGAACTATTTCTGTCTTAGACACAAAATATAACAGATAGTATTGAAAGAGTATAGCATATCATTTTATACCATTTCCATTGTCTACATAAACTTAAGCTCTGCGGACTGTTTTGCCTTGTAAATACCTATGTTTGGGTCAGTGAATCTCTTTCAGAAGGACACAGTATTTCTTCTACCATGTATTCTGGAGAGAAAAGTTTTGCATTACACGTGATATATGTGCCCTGTACAAATAAGAGATATTTGATGGAATGTAATCTTTATATACCCATTATTACTTATGAACCACTGACCTTCAGTATACCGCTTGTATCAACATTTATTTTAAAATTGCTTAAAATGTAGCAGAGATAAAGGTAAAGAGAAAATTCATCGCTTAAACTGTTTTTTCTACTCCCCTTGTATACTGCTATCATTTGATGGCTGCAACAAGTTGAATAATGATACCCATTGCAATAGAGATTTCATTATGATTCAGGTTCTTGATCAATCACAGAGAAGTTTACAAACCAAGTATTGACAATTAATCATTGAGAATCGTTATAGTAAATGGTTCATTCGATTGTTTACATTAAAATTGTATTTGATATTATATTATTTTTGTCAGTTTTAATTTCTTTTATTCTTAGTATTTTTCGTGGAATATTATTTAAAATGAATTAGATCGTAATTTCACTTTGATCTTATTTGATTAGCCAGTACTCCCTCGCAGGCGGACATGTAACGTAGTCGTAGAAAAAGTACGGTATTAAACTTGCTCGTTCCTCGCTCGTATCGTAATCTCACACGCGTGTATTAATACCCATCATTACATCGCTGTTTCATAATGTAGTATTACTATACGCAATCATTCGATAAAGAATGGATGTTCCTGATATAAATAAAAAATAAGTACCACTAGTGGAACTATTTATTAAT
Organism: Teleogryllus occipitalis; assembly: GCA_011170035.1. Classification (NCBI taxonomy): domain Eukaryota; kingdom Metazoa; phylum Arthropoda; class Insecta; order Orthoptera; family Gryllidae; genus Teleogryllus; species Teleogryllus occipitalis. The sequence continues at coordinate 99,183 of BLKR01000370.1, forward strand.
GATTATTAATGATTTTCTTTCATTTGTGAATAGTCAATAACTAGGGTTCGAATTTCTAATTGAGTGTATGACGATGCTGTGTAATTACTAGGCATTCATCAAAAATCCAATCACAGAAGATGGAAATTGAGAACAGAAGTCATTCATTAAGCAATTTACAAATGAAAATTAAATTCTACGTCTGATTGATCCGATATCAGTATGCCTGAGTCTTCCTGTCTCCTTCAATTTATAACCCTCAGGGCCTTAGAGGAGACGTCATTAGAACTCGCTCTGGTTTAATTCCCATCCGCGCTCTTGTTCACGAAGGAGCTCCTGAGGCACCGCCTGTGCGCGACAAGAGCATTTCAAGATCTCTTTAAAAATGGCGCGTGGTTCAGAGATCTGATCCATTAAATTGCGACCCAAAAAGTGGGGCCGCGAAGGAGCAAAACCTTTTCCTAAGTCTGCCGTCGATAGTATACTGACTATGGATGCCTGAGTTGTGAAATTTAGTTCTGAAGTCTGCATATTTCAATTTACAATTGAAACGTTAAATCTGACAGCTAACAGTTAAATGATAATTTTAGAAACTGTTTGTAAAATGTTTGAAAAGGTAGAACCTATGTCATTTTTAAAGTTTCATAAAAAATACAACTAAGTTTTTTCGTGATATAAACATTGATTTACCAATTTGACAATTCGTGGAGTGTTGCTTTCAGAATAGTGATTCTTTACAAAATTAAATTTCTTGATTTAATATTATTCTGTCATGTACATTCAATTAACTTTATTTCTAAACATGCTAATGCAACATTTCAATTGAGTATGTGCATATTATATTGTACAACGTTCCCGATATTGCGTACTAAGAATAAGTGGTCGTTGAAATAAAAAATAATAATATTAACAGCCTTTTTAAGATAAACATCTAATTTGTATATCCATTTGACACTTCATTTTAAAATTCGTACATGAAAAATCTGTTTAGTGATCATCTGTATATGCAAAAAAAGAAGCTTACCAAAAATAATTGTTCAATGAAGTCAATAAAGTAAATTAGCACTGATTAGATAATGAAACGAAAAGCAAACCTTTCTGTTTATAGATTCTTGCTCACAATCTAGGAATAGTTGTAAGATCAAAATATTTATTTTCTTCGTCCCTTATAATAAATAATATTTTCGCTGTATTGGAAATAACGTGTTGAATATAGAAACAATTTTTACGATAGACAAACAGTATCTTGTAGTATGCTGCAAAGTAAACTGCAAAGTAGTCTACAATATATTCAATTTTAATACAAAACAATGAAATATATTGTGGAATAATTAAAATTACAATGAAAGATATGTCAATATATTGATTTTGCGGAAGAGCTTATACAGTAAATATACCGAAAGAAATCAAATATTTTTCTGAACTAAAAATATTATACCAATATTTCAAACTAACGATTCAGTAATACGCATAAAATTTAGATAAATGATAACATAATATAAAATTTAGTCCAAGGATAATTATTTAGTTAAAAATCAACAATAAAATATTTAGTAAATAAAAGGAAGAAAACAATAGGGTGAATATTAACGTTGTGCCGTCATGCCAATACTACAAGACTAATACACAATCTACTGATGTATGATAATTTGGAAGTCAATCAGGCTAGTTTTGGAAAACGAAAATTAACCACACAATCAAAACAAAAATACACGAATCAAATTTCAGAAACATAATAGTATACATCGAAAGTTTTGTTTCACTTGCCCAACTATTTCCGAAGCAACGTAGCGTTAAACGCTATCCTGCGGAGCGCAAAGGAATGCTTTTGGCAAAAGTTTCAGACAACTCCGCCGCATAATTGTAAACATTCCCTTTTGTGCGCGCGAGTAAATCAATACAGCGCCCATTTAATTGGAACTGCGCATTTCGAACTTTGGCGGCCGCGACCGGTCCCACAGGCTGGGATGGCTCAGAAGCAATTTACCGTTGCCTGTGCAGCGTTCTTGTCCGGAAGGTGCTGGGGTTCAAGTCACGACGGGGACGTATTTTCGACATTAGCTATATAGGACGGTCGAATTATTATATAATTATTTTTCGACGGTTGAATTATTAATATTAATTTTCGACATTAGTTATATAGGAAGGTCACTGTCTGCAGAATTCTAACAGCCGGCTGTTCCGATCGGTAGTTTTTCGTAGTTTATCCTATCACTATAGGCCGAAGCCGGAGAAGAATCTTAAAAGACGGTCACGGAACGGACGCGATGTTTCCTTCCCCATAATTGTCTCCTCTTTACTACCGGAGATGCACATGAAGGCATTGTCTTTTTTATGCACCCACTACCAAACACGTCGGGGGACGAGTAGGGAGCTTAGAGCTTGTCCCGGTTGCGGGAGATATCTCGTCAGCCGTGGAGCAAGTGGCACCAGATATCACGTTTCAACCTGGGAACTTGGGATGCGACATCGACAACACAACATCGATGTTTCGCAATATCGATGTTTAAATTTTAAAAGTTCGATGTTCAAATATCTTGACAAACCATATTTTTAAACACTGATATTTGTAAAAATAGTTTGGTAACATTGGTTTTTACATGTAGCGAGGGGATTTCATGTCACGATGAATATTAATTTATAACTGAGATGTAGGTTACAAAACAAAGTAAAAACAAATCTATATGTAAAAAACATCAATGTTTGTGTACAAATTGATGTTTAGAAAACACAGATCGATGCCACATTCCTAGTAGGAACAGCGCCACCTCCCTGGAAATAACATGCACTCCACTTTCGGGACTAAGGATCACAGTTGTTGATGCGTCCGGAAACACTAAATTATCAAGACAATTCTTCGACCCTCCATAACCTCCTTTCGAATCTTATTCAACCACATGAAATAGTTTCGTTCTTGATGCGTGAGCTACATTTTTGTAGCTACTCATTTTCTGTATTTAATATTCGATTTGTCCATCTTCTGCTGCCAAAGGCCTAACTGATAAAAGGTATGTAATTATTCAATTAAAAAAACACTAAATAGTACAATTTGAGGATATCAGATGTATCAACCCCAATTAGTAGGGAATATAAATTTACTATGCAGAAAATTCTGCCATACACGTGTTTTAGGAATATTTTCCCATCATCAGTGGCTCCAAGTAATATAGATTTTACACATTAAGTAGACATAGTGATAGGTCCTAGGATGGCGCCATTTTGTGATTCGTACGAGGTACGGAGACAGTACGGAGACACTACATAATCAATGAAGGCTGCAAGCCAGCGTCCGGTCCGCGGCGGTGCTGCCTTGCGTCGCCGCTTGATCCGGTCGCTCTCCGGGTCGCTCTCCGGATCTCACTCTGAGTCTCTCTCCGTGTCGCTCTCCGGGTTGGACTCCGGGTCGCTCACCAGGTCGCTCTCCTGGTCGCTCTCGGGGTCATTCTCCGGGTCGTTCTCCGGGACGCTCTCCGGGTAGCTCTTCGGGTCGCCCTCTGAGTCGCCCTCTGGGTCGCTCTCTGGGTCGCTCTCTGGGTCGCTCTCTGGGTCGCTCTCTAGGTCGCTCTCTAGGTCGCTCTCTGGGTCGCTCTCTGGGTCGCTCTCTGGGTCGCTCTCTGGGTCGCTCTCTGGGTCGCTCTCCGGGTCGCTCTCCGGGTCGCTCTCCGGGTCGCTCTCCGGGTCGCTCTCCGGGTCGCTCTTCGGGTCGCTCTTCGGGTCGCTCTTCGGGTCGCTCTTCGGGTCGCTCTTCGGGTCGCTCTTCGGGTCGCTCTTCGGGTCGCTCTTCGGGTTGTTCTTCGGGTCGCTCTCCGGGTCAGTCTGGTCGCTCACTCTGGTCGCTCATGGGGTCATTCTCCGGGTCGTTCTCCGGGTCGCTCTCCGGGTCGCTCTCCGGGTCTCTCTCGGGGTCGCTCTGGGGGTCGCTCTCGGGGTCGCTTTCGGGGTCGCTCTCTGTGTCACTCTCGCGGTCGCTCTCCGGGTCGCTCTCCGGGTGTCGGGGCTGCTCCGGTGGCAGCTGCGTTCCGCGCGCTGCGTCACGCCGCGCGGCGGGCGCTGCGTTTACGACGCCACTGCGTAAAGTTTCAGAAGGACGTAAATGTTTGAACAGTTCCACTCGCCGCCGCTGGCGCAGCTCCGGAGAAGGGCGGGGGAGAGGGGCGGACGATGGAAAGAGTAGCGGTGGGACGCGACGGAAGGGTGCGCTAGCCCAATCCGATTAAAGGACGAAGTACTCGTTCGAGTCCACAAGTCTATGGACAATGCTGTGCTTTCGATGAATGAAAGTCGGTATGTGGTATGTCACATTGATAAATGCTTACATGATCTGAACCAATAAATGAATTGACCTGAAACTTTCATACACTTGTCGTATTCACAATTTTACGCAGTGAATCAGTCGGCAATGTGGATAGGAGATGAGACACTTAATAGCCTACTGGTAAAATAATCCTGTGCGTAAGAAATCGGAACGAAGCAAATATATTATACGAAAAAACTTTTTTTTTGAAGTCAAGTAAACAGGGCTTGGTCAATAGGAGTAAAAAGAAATTCAAACATGACTGTTTGCTAATTTTTCGGAAAATGTATTTCGATCCTCGTTTTCCGAAACATCATACATTTTACTAAACGTTGGCAAACAAATGTGATTTAATTTCTTTTTACTCCAACTTACCAAGCCTCTTTTACCTGACTTCAATACATTATTTATGGTCGTTAAGGATTCTTCATGAAAAAAATATGATCTTTTTTCGAAAAGAAATAGAGGTGGGTGCAGATCGTGTCCGCGACGTTAAGTTTCCGTGAAAATGAGTGTGATAGTATCATCCTCTCAGTACAGTTGCTGCACGTAACAAACTCCGAATCCGTATCACTGTGGAACTCGTCCGCCAGTGCAATGCAAAGTACACTCTTCGAAACGCACTGAAGCCACAAGGGTTTGCACACTGTGCATTTGAATACAACTGGTTCGCGCTGAAGAGATTGGTAAATTGGACATGCACCACTTTCCAACTAATCTCAAATGTCCTTGGATCACATGCACTTCAGCATCAGCATTGAAGTCAAATGTAGACCCTATATCTATGTCGGCACACGCGACGTCGTGGCGACTGTTGATAACACGCCATTTCGGCCCTTTGTAACAACACGTTTCTCGCCTACTTCTCAGTCGTTTAGAGTAAATAGATGTGCCAGTTTTGTTCATTCATTATTTGGGCACATCTTCACCTACAGCAGTGATTTTTCCAGTACATATTTGGCCACATATTAGTACTCATGTAAGTTATACTACTTGTCTCACTAACAACTTATATTATTTTATTTTGACATTTAGAACCTTGTTAAAGAGTCGATTCGTTGGCCACGATCCACACTTACTTAAGAGTGTTGCCACGCTGACATTTATCTTCATGTTTATCTCTCTCTTTATGTATTGAATTGAATTGAATTGGCCTTTTTTTACGTGGCGAGACTCAGGCCATGAGGCCTGCTCTTCCGTCTGACCACGCAAATTTCGTTACACTCCTTTCACCAACCATGGGAGAAAGAAGGTATTACTTGGGCGACGAAACAGGCGATTTGAATTTAGCTCAGAGGCATCATTTGGGCTTGAGGATCATTTACATGCAGTAAATGTACTAACATGGGACAGCCGGCTTTACTTCCCCTCCGAAGGAAGGCGTACGAAGGATTTTTTCGCCCTTAAAAATCCACGGCTCCGATCGGGTTTGAACCCGCAAATTTGGGTGTAACAGTCCGATACGCTAACCGCTACACCATCGCCGCCGCCAAACCATCGCCGCCGCCACACCATCGCCGCCGCCATGTATTGCAGCCAAATATGTTTTTTCTTAGTATTTCGACGTTTGAACTGTTGCCGGCTGCTGTACCCGTCTTGGCAGCAGCGAACTCGCTTTGTTCCATCTTTAAATTTTATTCCGTTGCTGCCATTGCTTTTGAGCTTGTATTCTTTTTTATGATAAATGTTCTTTAATAAAGTTATGATACTATTTTTGTTTATATGAGGAGAAATCGATAATTATTTTAAGATTTTAAACGGAATATATATTTTCTCTTTTATACCGAAAATTATCAGTATTGTATCAGTCTGCGATTTCTTTGCAACATCAGAATCTGAGACCTACATAACGGGGTGTCGTGCGAAACTGATATAATTTCCCGCACGAAGCTAATTCAGTACTATCACGCGCATGTGTTTACACGCATTTAACACATCCTGCGTGACAAACACGTATAAAGATTATCTATCCGTTGACGATTCAACTACTACTCTCGTAGGTTTAAGCGACTGAAATGTTGCTGATTTTCTGTCACGAAAGGAAGTTCAACTGACCATCACTGTAACGAGACAAAACACGTTTTCACGTTAAAATGTTGATAGCTGAGAAGTAATTAAAATATCTGCATTTATTACCGGGACAGGTGGATTAGGGCATCAACTGATGTCTCTGAACTATTGTCACTATGTCTCTGAGAGAGAGGTCCTAGGTTCGAGTCGCGGTAGGATTTTCGACACCGGACATATAGCTGAGTCGAGTTCAGTCGCTGTCTGGAGGAGAATTCTAGCCGCCGGCTGCTCTGATTGGTAGTTTTCTGTGGTTTCTTCGATCAACACCAGGCAAATGCCGGAGCAGTACCCTAACAAGTGGGCCACAGACCGCGAGCGATCTTCGTTCCTCTTCCTTGTCCTACCCTCACCCCTTACTCACACTTACACTACCACATATGCCAGAAGATCGGTTGGGAGAATAGAGCTTGTCCCGGATGGGATAGTGCGTCGCTGGTGGCAGATACCTGGTTGGGGAAAACGCCGCTAGCAGGCTGGTAGGTTGGTGCCGGATTTCACCATTCAGTGGGGGACAATCTCCACCACCTCCCAAAGACAAAACCATGCACTACACTTACGGGAATAATGATATTAGTTGACGCGCCAGGAATCACTAATCAATCTGCATTTATTAACATTTTAACGTTTATTGACAAATATATATGAAATTATATTCTCACGTAGTATCTCGCTTGTCTAATATCATCTCTGAACATTTTAGTCAGATTTCAGTTATCGGGGAATTTTAAATTACATGTTATTTGGAGTAGTTCAAATATATAAAGAATAACAACAGGTATGGTTAATCTTTTGTAAATGCCTTAAATATAAATAAACTAGTGGAAGAATGTCCTGTTTTATCTCTTAAATATTGTATTGTGTAAAGTGTGAAACAGAAAAACTGGATTAACTAACATAAAACATTTCAAGACGTTTTTTATTAATTAGTTAGATATAATTAATACATGATTTTTGTTCATTGCAATTCCGAAGGCACGGTTTCTCCACCAATACGAGGAAATTGAGGATAATTGTTAGTTACACAATCTATCTTATTTTGTGAACTCATTCATGGTCAGTACTTACGTGTTGAAATACTCTTATGGGATCACAAATTAAATGAAAATGAGTCAGTGATGATTGATGATGATGATGTGAACAGACAATCCTATATATACTAACCTCTAAATCTTACTTAAGGAAACAAAAATCAACTAAAAATAATAATATCGACAAAACTTCCGAAAGTCTTCTGTTTTAAACTGTTAATTGTTCGTTAATTATAACTCGTTTCTTCCCACATTTTAATGAGCGCGAATGGACCAGAAAACGAACATATTATAGGAACAACATTATGCTTTTAAAATATAATCTGATTGTTTAGAATCGAGTAAACATAATTAATATTATTCCTGCCATGTTGCTAAAGGAAATTTATCGAGTGAAAGAAACTTGTTAATGCTAACTCTCCACTTATAAAATTCATTTTTCAAAAATTATCATTGAAAAAATACACGTATATTTACAAGTTAAATAATTTACTATTTTGCACTCCATATATATATAAAATATATTATATATATATATATATATATATATATATATATATATATATATATATATATATATATATATATATATATATATATATATATATATATATATATATATATATATATATATATAATATATACGGCGCACCGCGTTTCTGAACATAGACGCGGGTGCCAACATGGTTTAAACAGCGCGGTAGAGACGGCCGTTCCGGGCGGACTCGGCCGAGCAAGAGAGTGTCCCGCGGCAAGCGAGACGAAACGAACGCGAAGTACGAGACTTCGACAGTTGAGGAGAGGATCGTGGGAACGACGGCAGTCGGAAGGTGGAGTCGAAGAGGAAGAGTTAACGGACGGTAGTGCGGAAAGCTAATGATGGCGGTGATGAAAAATAGTTGAGAGGAATCCGATGACATCGAGCAGAAATCGAAACGTAGGACAATGAGAAACAGTAAGAACTATTAATTGATCTCGAGTTAAGTGATATACAGTAAAGATTAAACGGCGTGAGGCGAGGAAAGTGATGAGTGTATAGACACGTGTACGACAAAGGCAGCATGAGTGAAACGAACATAGCGATACAGCATCGGCGGGCTTAACAAACGAATTTGGAAGAACTGGAAATGAGGACGGCTGCTGATCTGGCGGCGAGTGGACATCGCCGTGCCCGGCGAAGCACGACTGCGGCGTGGGATTTGCATCGGCGGCCGGGTAGAAGCGGCGGGGGCAAGCGCCATGGCCACGTGGCAGGCGAAACGGCCCCGACTCGTCACATCGCGCCGGCGCATCCGGAGTTGGTGAGCTCGAAGGAATTCCAGACGCAGCAAAACCAGTAAGACTGTTACTAGAAGGAACTTATTATTAGGCGGTAAAAGAATCAAGTTAGTTGGGAAAGGGAGTAGACGATTGTGAGAGGGGGTATTAGATGAGGGAATTTGCCATGTAATGATAAATAATCTAATTTGATGTGGAGAATAGAAAGGGTATTTTGGAAGGGTATACATTGTCTGTAAATAGAGTAAGTATTGGAATAACGAGGTGATTATGAATCAGTGCATGCAAAGGGAGCTCCCATTTACAGTATGAAGTGTAAAGTTAAGACAGAAAGAAAGTGTTCATTAGCAATATTTATGTAGTTAGTGAGAAAATTGTTCATGTTTGTCAGTATCGTGAGAAAGTTATTAATGCTAACCATTATTTTGTTTACCTTCTACACATTCAATGGAACGATGTTTTTGTAATATCTATTATCTTTTCTGGGAATAAAGCACTCTGTGTTTTTACATTAAAAGTAATTTTTTCATTGTTTGTGCATGCACTCAGAGTCCATTCGCAAGAAAGAATACCTGACCCCTTATACAAATTTACTGTAGAATAGGACCGAATCGCCGGTCCGTCACAATATATATATATATATATATATATATATATATATATATATATATATATATATATATATATATATATATGTCCTCGCAAAAATGTCCTCGCAATTATTTACAAACAGCGAGCGCGTATCATATTGATATTCTTCCGTAAATATATAGTTAAATTAATAAATTCTAAAAAGTAGTTTTGTAAATGTGATCAAATCAATTAAGTGAATGTAGGAGAGCAGGAAACAAAACCGAAGCTTAGATAATGACTATTGAATGTAATTTGAGAACTAGTATGATTGTATAAGCAAGTAGAAGTGATTTATTACAGAATTTGGCAAAGAGGCATTTTCACATAAGATCAAATGAAGATGACATTGTTTACGGGTGTGTGAATGAGTTTGAAGTAGAAAAATTCTAATCCTTTTTGTTACTGTTTCAATTTTTACAAATATAAACCTTCTCAGACTGCGGTGACCCAGCTGATGCAAATCTCTTTTGATATAATTACCTTGCCAATGGAGTGCGATAAATTGTAGAAAGGCAATATTTCATAATTACTATAACTTAAACTGAAATAAAAGCCACAATTGATGGGTTGGTAGATAGTATGTGGTAAAATATTGACTATGCCTGAAATGGAAAATCAGTAGACTAGGAAAACTGAGATATATGGAACGCTCGGGGACAGAACATTTGTGAGAGGTCACTGAACTGTGGACAGGGCAAGGAAGTGAAGAACTGAAAGATAAAAATATTAGAAAAAAAATGAAAAGTAGCAATATGTAGCAAAAAATGTGGTTTTTAATTTATCCAAAAAGAAGCTTATTAGAAACTTTATGACAAATTAGTTTTCTTCCAAATTATATTACGTAATTTTGTAAGTTAAGTCATTTCAAATTTACCCACTATTAAGTCATACAAATGCACAACTACAGACAGTGAGAGAGAGCGTGAGAGAGAGAGAGGAGAGAGAGAGAGGAGAGAGACGAGAGAGAGAGGAGAGAGACGAGAGAGAGAAGAGGAACGGAGGGAGGGGAGAGAATGGGAAAAGAGGGGGAGAGAGAAGGAAAGGTGAAAGAGAGATAGAGGAGGAGAAAAAGAGAGGGAAAAGATAAGGAAGGAGAAAGAAAGAGAGGAGAAAGGAGAGAGGAAGAAAGTGAGAGAGTGATAGAGGAGACAGAGCGAAAGAGAGGAAAGGGGAGAGTGTAAGAAGGGAGAGAGAGGGAGAAAGAGGGGAATCGAGAGAACAATGGGTGAGAAAGAGAGAGTGATAGATAGATTTTGGTGAAAGAATTGATAGATGATATACTGTTGAGATTCAGTTTAAATATTTATAACAAATTTCAATTTTATTCAGTTCATTCTCAGTCATTGTAAGTCGTATTTAATCCTTTTGCAGATGAGTGAAAGATAATGGAATTGATGTATGACACATAGTTGCAACCGGGAGCGTGTGGTGACTTAACAAAATTTTGCCTAAGTGGTTCAGAAAAAAGTGTAGAGGTGCGGTACAGTTGTCTGCATCAACAAATCCTGCCTTCAACGAGACTTCGTCGACTCTTGAAAGCAGCAAAATTTTCCCACGATTGAACGAGGCCGATGGCCTTCCCCGTCGTTTTTCATCGTCTCTGCCGTCTCTGGAGCCTTGACATAGAGTTATGCAGTGAACGCGAAAGAAATCTGATCATTCGCATTGAAGCGGATCCTATCCTCTCCCCAAGTCATGAAGGTGGTTGAAATTTAAAATCATCTCGCTTCCGCTGGAAGCCTACGGATTGTCATCGTTATTGTGGCGACCGAATCCTCTGAGTTGACGCCCAGGCATGCAGTACGCAGACGAGTACATCATTTCACCTCTTATCTGATTTTCAGTTGATGCCACCAAATTGTGATGATATTATGGCTCGTGAGATCCACTATATTATTAAAAAAATGTTTTAGTAGCCAACACCAGCAAAAATGCTGCTACTGTGAGTTTCGGAAAATGGGGGTTCCGGAGAAGGAACAATTGATCTGCCGAGAAACGCACGCGTGAAAATTAATTTTGTCGTTGCATGACTTCAGCTGTGACAAACTGAGAACGTGAATTTACATAAGAAGTGACAAACTGAGAACGTGAATTTACTCGCAATACTACGTAAGAGAAATTGGGGATTAACTTAATGAAATATATGCACTTTTCACTCAAAATAGGAACTAATACTTCGTTTTTGAATTTTTCCTTTCTTCCTGGATATCTAACGAAACTTTTCTCCTAAACACGACTTACACGGACGTAGGCTCCAAAGTAATATTTCAATTTCTGGGCGCATTGGAAACTAGTAATACATATATAATATTAGGTGTACTAAACACATTTAAATATCAAAAAGATCTGAATGTAGCGCAAACAATGTATCAGCAGATATCGTTGGCAACAATAAATCATTTGTGAGAGACTCATTATAACGTAAGAAATCATCGTATATGAAATTTGAAAAATTATGTATTGTAAATATATAATTAGTTAGACTCCTTTAGTCATAAATAAGAATTAAACAGAGAACGATAATTAAACTCGTAAACAGACCATGAGATATAAGAAACTATGGAGATCCACGCATTAAAGGGAATCGAGGAATTTATTATGCAATAATTTTACAATTATTTAAAAACAGAAAACTTCATAAAAAATGTAATGCTTGATCATACAAAAAGAACAATATTTTATAACGATAAAACTACCGAGAAAATTCAAAGAAAAACTACGAAAACGATGTATTACATAAAAATTCCAGAACGAATTTCTGACATGAAATTTTCGAAGTGGAACTGCAGTTAAAGTTTTACTTATTACTAATTTACATTTCTCCGACAATTAAGAAAACATTTAATCACTGTCACAAGTGGTTGTTCTCGTATATTACGAAACAGAACGTCGCGTCATATTGATCATCCAATTATGATCCCTGACAGTAATTTAGGAGATGTATTTGGCGACTGCGCAAAAAAGGAAAAAAGAACCAATCCTCTGCGCTGGTAAAGTATGTATGAGACAGTATGTTATCCATGTGTTCTCAGAGATATTTTACAATCAGACTGACAGGTTATCAGCAAATAACTGAACCCAAAACGAACAATACTATACTATTATATTCGCTATATTCCCTCCACTACTCTTTGTTGCTAACGATCCAATGCGAAAGGGAAACATTTCTTCATACTCCGTTTTACTTTCTCGCTACAGAGAAGAGAGAAAGTTATATAATACTGCGCGAAAAAACGGCGAATTTTCGGCAGAAAACCTCTTATTACAGAGCCCTGGAAAAGAAAACCTTGACAAATTCAGTTGCTAAATTTAAAAAGAAAATCCTTTATTTCGTGGTATAGCCAGAATCCATGTTTTGAGGGTTCTTTACCCCGAAAAATTGAATAACGGCAAAATATCTGCCAGTCTGTCAGTCTGTGAACAACGCCAGCGGTTAAACCGTTCAGCCGATTTTCTACAAAATTGATATACCGCAGTGGTTCTGGTTGATCACACGGCCCAGGGAATTTGAAACCGATATTTTAATATTAGAGGGTACTTTACATGAAGCCTTTGGGACATTTTCCAAATTAAAATAAAGACTCCGTCGTTTTTTATTAAATTTTGTTGTTGGATAGGGTTAAGGACGTTTAAGAGAATGGTGTAGGTCTCATGCTCGTTGAAAACCTTGATTTTTCGGATGATTTCTGGAAGGCGATGGGGGCCAAGAGCCGTGTGGGATCACGCCGCCGCCCCGTCCGCCACCCCCGGCCTCCCCGCCCCTCCCGCGCGCCCCGACACCCGGCGCGGCAGGGGGCGGCGGCCGCACTCCCCGTATTGATCGGCTTAGCGCGGCGGTCGGGGGCGGCTCGGGGGCGGCGGCGGCGTGAGGGGTAGTGCGGCGCGGCGGCGGCGGCGGCGGTGGCGGCGGTGGCGGCAGCGGCGGCGGCGGCGCGGGGCGGCACGGACGCGTGTGCGTGCACGCGGCCCCCCTGAGCGCCCACGTGGCCGCCGACCCGGGCCGCACTGCGGCACACGTGGTCGTCGCGCGGGGAGACACGCCGCCAGGGGTCGTTGCCTCCGGCCGAGCCAAGGAGGTTTCACCTGCGCGCCACGACGCCAGGAGGCCTCGGGTCTGCTTAATCGAGCGGCTGTTTGGAAAACTCACGCTGTTCTTATGGACAACGTCAGTAAATATAATTACATTCCTAATCACCTTTTTGACATGACACATCTTCAAAATCGCAACGGATGGGGGGGGGAGTGGTCTGATAAAAACATGTAGCGTTTCAATACAAAAATACAACAAAGTAACACACTAATACAACTTATATTATCAGCGCAACTGTAGTACCTGCGCGCACTTTGGTGTCGTTTGTCGAGGAAAGAAGCCATTACTCGATGACGAATCTCACGCGGAATCAGCGCACGGAAATGTCGTTCCTTGCATAACGTAATAGGAGCAAAATTTCTATAATGATAACTCGCGCGCGGAATTAAAAGGGCGTAGCTTGGCATTGCGTTTATCGATCCGAGCTGCCGCGATCAGTGAAAAAAACTTACTGTGACGTAGTAGATCTCCATAATACTGCAACCAGTGCTCAACGGAGGTTGCAATGCTTAAATAGCTTCAATGCCACATTTTTAGAACATAGAGGGAATCTTGGCTGTTGCGCCTTGGTATTAGATATGTCGGGTGCAGAAACGGTGCCCAGCGACTCGGAACGCAAGATAGAAGACTGCCAGCACTCACTCACGTGTAATTTCTTTAATTTCTCTCGATGTAGGTGGCATGCTAAACAGCATGTGACGCATGTAATAAAAACGTGTAAGAAAAATATTACATTTATTGTTGAAAGAATACTAACCGCGAACTTTACATTCATATTTCTGAGGAGAGAACAAAAGCTTCTAGCGTTCACGTGAGTGTCCTGTGCGGAGATAGAAATATTGTGGAGACACGAATAACGCAATCGAATCTACATTTAGTTTTGCACGGCCTAATAATGGTAACCAGAGCTACCTCGCAAATAAAATTTACTATAAAAGTGGAGCCACCACAATTGCACTATTTCAAATTAAGACGTCAAAAGCCTTTAACGTTAATTCAGCACTGTAGGTTCAAGGTGGGTACGTGTTCATCCGAAGAAAGTTAGGGGACGAACGGCCGACTGATTCTGTCAAACAGTGATGGCTATACGGCAGTCCTCCTACATTACTCCAGACATTAGTCTTCAAATAATTACTTAAAGGTGACTTCTAATAGAGTAAAACTGTTTGCAGAGAGTTATGTTTAATACAAGAGAGATGCGTTTGTAAAATAAACTTCATATCGCTATTGCCTTATTGACGATAGATTCATGTTTGACAGAAACTATCATCAATCAATTTCATTGATTTTACCTGCAGTTTCCTGCTTTTAAGGGAATTAGATCTGGGATTTATCAATGGTTTTATGATTTGCAACTAACGTCACATGTTTGTCTAAGACCATGTTCAATGAATGTCGCAATTCAAAACAATATTTCTAGTTCATTTCATTCCGTACTGTCGACCTAAAAGGCCAGCCGTGTTCACTAGACGCAGTGCGACCGTGCCTGGGGTTCAATGAGGGAAATACTTGGTCCTAAATGGCCATGTTATCCCAAACGCGAACCCTCCACAACACGGAGCTACTCTGAACCAACTCTAAGGATTTTCTGTCACTCATTCTGTAGCCTAGAGTCCACACCAATGTTTGGTGCACATCCGAGACGTTTCACATATCTTCTTCGACTGCGTCTCACCCACTGAGGTTGCTCGGGGTATCAATCGATGTCACGGCAGTGACTCTGCCAGCGGATACTAGAGTTAGAGTCTCGGCTGCGGCAGCATTTCCGACACTACCTAGGTAAGCTTATTCGAGTTTAGCCGCTCTTAGGAGAATTCTAACGGCTCTGATTGGTAGTTTACCTTGGTTTCTCCGATTTCACAAGCATTGTAAAAAGGAATTTTGCAATCTGGTTTCAGTGTCTCTCTCTCCCTCTCTCTCTCTCTCTCTCTCTCTCTCTCTCTCTCTCTATATATATATATATATATATATATATATATATATATATATATATACATATACACATATTACTACTGAAAATAAAACTGTTGTTTTGAAAAACAATTCAGATACGAAAGGAAACTGAAATTAAAGACGAAATAAAATATTCTCACAGAGAGGGGCTTTTCATTTCTAATGAAATTTTTCATCTAATAATTCGATGAAATACGTCGCTAGCGGTTTGCCAGTTTATCGTAGAGAGCGTATCTACTGTTCATTTAACCGGATTTGTAATCAGTTAAATCTGTCTTTACTTTTTTGAAACTGTTTGAAAAATTTCATTTTTGAAACGTTTGATGGATTATTTAATCAAAATCGATTATCTATACACAGAGATATGACGATGTACGTATAGCAAGTGCATAGAACACACATTTCAAATTTAATTAATCAAATTATTGATAAGAACTGTAGCAAGCAGATAAACTATATATAAAGAAGAGTCTGTATACATATATAGTTATGTCTTTCTTTCTCCATTTTGTTCTAAAAATATTGTAGGCATACAACTTCCGACTGAAGTATAGATTAATCAATATAAAATTGGATTAGCGAAATAAATACATTTAGAAACTAACACTAATTTAGAAAACGAACATAACACCCAGATAAGTAGTATTAATTTATTTAAGGCCACATGATAAGAGGGAAATAATTCATTTACCACCTGATTCGCTTTTGAACTCTAGAATATTACAATATATCTACGAATATATCAGAAAAGTTTATTTACTTTATTTTGAGTTTAATGAAGTTTTGCTTATTTCTTTTATTCTTTCTTCGGTATTTAAAAATATAAAATATGCAAATATAACTATAAACATAGCACACGTTCAAATATGTGCTTGAAAATATTCAATATCTATGTGTAATGAAAGTACAAAACTAAAATAGATATTCGTTGGCGTATGATGAACTTGAAATTATTTTATGAAATGTAAAGAGGTATACCACGCAATTGATTGAAATCAATGTTGTTTCCATCTCTTGTATAATACGGATCCTATTGTATCTAAAACAAAAATTTTGTTACGTTGTTTTATAAATTCACACAATTTTCACGGCATTGTTTCATATTAAATAAATAATTCAAAATATGCGATCAATGAATTATGAATGGAGATAGCGAGAAAAGCCTGTCGTCCCCCGAGGCTCGGTTGTTTTCACCCCCTCCCACGGAGGCCGCGACCATTATAATTCGGCGCTCGGAATTTAGGGCGGCCGCGGGCGGGGGCGGGGGCGGGGTGGCACGTGGAGGTGAGAGCGCCACTGTCACCGTGAGCGGTCGGCGCGCCACGACGTCCTCGGCGCCGCGCCGGGTTATATAAAGTGCTCGGGACGGTTATGGCCCATATAAGAGACAATGCCGCGGGGGCAGGCGGGCTTTGGGGTGTGGCGGGTGGGGGGGGGAGGGGGTAGGGCAGGTCACGGCGGCGCGGCAACATCGCCGCGGGCAGCGGCGCAGCGACCGCCCCTCCTCGGACTTCCGTCCGGCCGCCGGAAGGTCCACCGCCCCGATGACGGATGGGCGGGCGGGGGCGGGGCCACGGGCGGTGGCGAGCCCCGCCCCCCGGCTCACCCGCGCTCACCCGCCCGCAGACGCCATCGATCGCGCGCCGAAGCCCGTCGCCGCGCCGCGCCGCGCCAACGTCGGCCGCGGGCCGCGCGCCGCTCCCGCAGCCTCCAAGGAAGCGACAATGGACCGACGTGTCTCCTCCTCGGGGAGCCCCAGGTGCACGGCCCGCGTGGGAAACGGACGCGTTATCTACAGTGGCTCGCTCTCGCTCCACGTTTCTCACCGGCAGATCCTAGGGTTCGCAGCCCGACTGGAGCGGATTTTCGACACTTGCTAGGTAGCTAGGTTGAATTCAGACGCTGTCTGGAGGATTACTGCAGCCGGCTGCTCTGATAGGTAGTTTTAGTGGTTTCTCCGGTCTATATCTGGTGAATGTCGGAGAAGTACGTCAACAAACGGGCCATGGACGGCGTGCGATTTTTTCTTCCTCATCCTCTCTCCTCGCTCACAAGCGCACGTTCGCGCTTATACACACAGGAATTTCACTACCATACATACCGAGAGACCAGTTGCGAGCTTGGTGTTTATCTCGGTTGAGGCCAATCAGGGCTTATGGAGGTGCCTTGAGAAAAACTCCAACATATCGACGTCTAGGTTGTTGGCGGATCTCATTTCCCAATGGGAACTATCTCTTCATATATGTGTATATATATATATATATATTACCGTCATTTTAGCATCAACATTTCTAAATTATCAACTATCGTTATATGTTGAAATCCTCGCAGTAGATCCACAACATGTTCATGAATTAATGATAATGGAAGGCAAAAAAACAAACAAACAAAAAAACAACGGCCTGTTGTAAGAAATGCGGATCAACCCTTCAGGAAGTATCACGATAATGCTGAATACGCGAATCGTCTTGGTAGAAATATTTTTAAAATTTAATTGTATTGTTCTTTTTTATCTTGTGGGAGATGAGATAAAATCATTTGATTGACATTTTAAATTATGTCTGAATGTAGTACTTGCTTGTAAGGATGTATAGTGAGAGGAGATGTTTACGTTATACAATGAAGTTAGTAGTGACTGTTATCATGTACATAACGGTTCTATAAGGGTTTCATTTAGCCTGATGATGGGACAAAACAAGGTCTCAAAATGTTGCAAAATATATATATTGACAATACTGATAATGATGAACTGATAATGACACGGATATGTAATAATAATAATAATAATAATAATAATAATAATAATAATAATAATAATTATAATAATGACAAACCGATACATGATAAATGATCAGTGTGTTAAAGAAGGTGTGATAACTGTTACCAAAATGGTTTATATATATATATATATATATATATATATATATATATATATTAATGGATATATAACTAACTTCTAACGAGTGTAGAAATAGAAAGAAAACTACTCTGCCTCCAACCATGTGCGAGGTGTCAATAGTATCATGAAATACCCAAAAACTTCAGTAACATACAAAAACAATTAAAAAGTTTTGATTTGGACAGAAAGACGCAAATATGTTATTGTGTCTAATAAACTAATTGGATATTCCGAACGACTGAGCTGCAATAAGCACTCTAAAGTTGGTTTCAAAAAATGCTTTCTAGGCGAAAAATGGCTTTGCAGAAGCATAGAAACACTTCAGAAACATGTAAATTGTTTATTATTTACAAAAGAAAGAAATATATTTGTTCACAGAGAAAAATTACCCGAGAAATTAAAAAGCAATCGAATTGTGTAAATTGGGTGCTTTTTTATTTCTGGGTTAATTTTTATTTTTTGAACAAATACATGCATTTGTTCGTAAATAATATATAATTTACATGCTTCTGGAGTGTTTCTATACTTATGGAATGCAAATTTTTGCCAAAAATGAATTTTTTAAATCAACTTTTGAGTGCTTATTGCAAGCTCAGCCATTCGGAATATCCAAGATGTTTATTGGGCAAAAATGCTTAAAATTGTCTTAAGAGCTTATTTTCGAATTTTCAACGTTTCCTACCTGGTAACCTATATATATATATATATATATATATATATATATATATATATATATGTGTGTGTGTGTGTGTGTGTGTGTGTGTATGTGTGTGTGTATAAAGTAACGATTATTCTTCTTTCTCCCGCAAATACCCGCCATGATTTTGATAGCAAGTCTACCAACTCTGAAACTCAGTTCTAATGTTTAGATTACATTTTCAATTTTTCTCGTTTACATAGCATAGGGGGAGTCATGTTGTGGAGCCCCAAAATCGATCTGAAACTTTTGAAGGAAATACAACTTTTGGGGATCCTAAGGAAATATTAGTTTTCATGTGTCTCGAAACAACAACAGTGCGTAAACCACACAGATTCTTTTCCAAAATCAATATTTACTAATCGATATGAGATCTAAGAATAATAAAATATATATTAAGATTAATGGATACTTTATATGGAGCTAGCTGTGTATTTTCAAAATGATGCTGGAAAAGGCCGGAAACTTTTTTACAATTTATTTCCTCAAATACAAACGGTTTTATAACGCATTAAAAGGTAGGTTTTTATTACAACTTTTGAATTATAAGAAATTTCAAATGTTTTTTATTACATCTTCTAAATCTTTTATTTAAACTAGATATTTTGTTGTAATGGAATCAATTCTTAAAATTAAGAATTTTTAATTAATTACGTCATGTACAGATTCTTCAAAATGTTAATACATGTGTCCATATTTTTTTAATCAAATGTGACAATTTTATAAAAGTAATCTTTTCTCAAGAAACGACAAAATTTTGTCATAAAACTACTTGCATGGATAGAGCACATGACACTGAATCAAATGTTATCAGTACTATTTCCAGTAAAAAAAATCGGTTTTCAAAAATTACATATCTATTATAATTTTTGAACTTCTAGTATGTGGCTAATATTTTGACAATACATGCGTAGCATCATTTGTGTACATAACTCTTCTGTAAATAAATGAGCTGAAAGTAAAATATTTAAAAATTGGAAGTTGGTGTAGGTTGATGCAGGGCAGGACGGTAGAAGAGAAAGCTGAAGATACTACGTAGTTTGCAATAAAATTGCTGTAATGTTGCGTAACTTTTGCAAATAATTTGCGAAAGTTCTGGATACGTTTTCATCAATCGTTGTTGTATACTCTTAAAGTCAATTGTGTTGAAAAAAGTAATGTGGCAGTTAGAAACACTAATCATCGTAATGGATTATTCACCAGACTGAAAATAATGAGAATCAAATAATAATAATGCGTGGAGGAACTCTCACTTGTGTGAACGAAATTCACATTACGATTGGTAATTGTTCTATAAAGTAAAGGAAAACTATAATTCCAGATATCTAATGCACCTTCAGTTTTCAATGTATCCCCTCATTAGGAAGTTGGAAAAATAGAAAAGTGAAAATTTTCAAAATATTTTAATTGTATAGCTGCCAAAATTCATTTAATGTCATGCATTATTTTAATAAAATATACGTTTGCGAACAAGTTTATAGCTCGCTAATCAAGAAAGCAATAAATAAAATACATTTATTTTTTAAGTGAAAGCAATTACTAAAAAATCCTGACCTTTACATATGAAACTGACCTTACATTTACATATGAAAATAGACAATTTCGTTTGAAAATTGGGAAATTTTGAAAGTATTTTGCTAAATTGTGTAACCATTCACTATGATTTATTATTTATAATATACGAGGAGGTAGACAACTCTTTGGAGATCCAATTTAAAAATATATATTAATGAAATATTATACGAAAAATGCATATGAGAAACATTCGTGGCTTCAGAAAAATTATTTTTATTTCTTGATATGATAGTTTATCGCAAAGTGATCCGATACGACGTTAATAATTAACTCTTTAAAACTTTATTAAGAAAATGAATCAGCTATAACAACGACGAAAATGCACTTTATTCAATTGTATTTAACTAATTTACTTAACCGATACTGTAATTGGGAGAATGATATCGGAGTTTTTGAAACTAATATTTATTTTGGAAAATATTTCAAACGCGAAAGGAGAAACACCATTTCTGCAAAAAAATTCTTTCAGGATTTAAGTGAATATAATGAAATAACAGTGGTAAATCAATCGTGGCGTTTCTAAAATACAATATAATAAAGGAAATCTGTTTATTGATAGTCAAAATATAATTCCCGAATAGAAGAGCATGATGTAGTGGTACCATCGAATGTGTTGGACAACGAATTACGAAATGCTTTATCGTGTTCATTTATAAACATTAAAATGGAAAAATAATAACTGTTTAAATGAAAAGAGTAATTTTAAATTTGAACATTTTTATATAGAATTTAAAAAATATCGAATGAGAAGATACAATTCTAGAAAATGGGGAAACTGCATTTTTCTTCCATTTCACTTTAACTTGCATTGGGAAAGTTGAATGAATGAGTGAATGCGGGATTGCGTCGTAAGTTACATTTATCATATTCTTATGAGATGAATAACTTGTTTTTGTTGAAGTTATGTAAATTTACTTATGTTTTGAGCTACGGAAAAAGAGACCAGTTAATTTTACAAGTAAAAGAGAACAGAAAAGTAAATAGTTTAAAAACTGCGTCAGAAAGAATGAATATTAAAAAGATTGGAATAAAAGTTCTTTCTTCTTTGAGGATTTTATATTACAGATACATAATTATAATACTGTTATTTAAAAACTGATTTAGAAAAATACATAAGTGCATTTCAGTGCTGAAACAAAGTATTATAATCCTCACACATGGAAATGCTCAATGAAATTAGCATTCATCTCATAATATTGGTTCTAAGAATCCAATATTTTTGTGCGGTTGTCCTTTTGTACCAAGTCAATATCTAAAGGAAACGTAAAAAAACTCAAAGTAAATTGTGACGAAATTAAAGATTTTTAACAGACATTTTAGAACTTTAAAGGAGACTTTGGGGTAGTCAAATTCTTTATATCGTAATTCATCTAAAAACTACCGTTTTGCTTGTGATAGAGTGGTTTGTCCTTTGTTCAGGGTTATCATTTTATAATTTCCGTTTTAAAAAATCCATTTTTATCTTGTCTAGATTTTTATTTTTCTATTTTCGCTCGAAATGTTATCTTCTTATATAAGATGAAACTATTTTCAGAAATTCGAGAAGAAATGATAAGGCTTTATTTTTTCTGATAAGATTCGCAAGTGGTAATCCTCTCTGTAACCTTCGCAATACTTTTCTTTTCTATGAACAATTTTTTTGTAGCTTCTCTGCACACATAATTTGCTTTTCTACTTGTTTCCAAAAGTTCCATTTTCTCTCCCTTACATCAATGCTCTTCTATCGTGGTTTTTGGTAGGTTCTTAAGTTTTCTCCATTTTTTAATCAATGCCATCCTTGAGAGAATGATTCCTTCTTTTACAACAATCGATTCTTCTTTTGTTTCTTTATACGTTATGGTGTCATTTCTATCCTAAGTTCAAATAAGAAAATCTCGTTCAACTTGATTATTACGAAGTTGAATGTTATTAAAAGTCAATCCGGTTGTTTGTGACTCAAATACGAAATGAAACGAAAGTGATGTAAATACTGTTCTCGTAACGGAAAAATGGTGTTTATTATCAAATTCACACTAAAAAAGATCTATTTTAAACATCGGTTGCTTGAAATATTTATTTTTCAAATGTGCGAAGATTCATTTTTAACAAATGGTACAATTTATGAAGGAGTTTGGGCAATTTTAATTCTAACGTCAATAGAATGTGGCAAGTGGGTATACTCTGACTGTTGCTGGGAACAGAACAATTGAAGAAAAACGAAGCCTCTTAAGAATGTCATTTCTAATGTTTACGCCCAAAATGTTACAAAGAAAAAATAACGCATTACGCTCTTGAACACGAAAATTATTGAATTTTCTTCAATTATAAGATATGAAAATGTATACAAGTTCTTCTACGACTGAAGTCAAAGTTATTAAAAAGCATAATTCAAGAAAATATATTTGGTTGTATTTTTGCTTCATAAGTTGTTGCAAACAAAGGTTCTTGTAGGCACAAAACAATTTGAGAACAACATAGGTGTTATAAAATTTTGTCCTTAAAAATGCCTCATTTTTTGTCCTATTTCTCGAATAGATCATGTCGTTTATGTTGATCTTCTTTTTATTGTTTGTACCTTTTCAGACTTGTGAATGTAAATCAATCATTGGACTAAAATATTTCATTGATGAGATAGAAAATCACAAGATAAACAATGAAATATGTCAGATAAATTATTTCTCACTATTTATTAGAGAAGAAATGTATATACAGTTATGTGTAACAGGAATATTATTGCACTAGAGATGAAGCATAAACAAACTGGGTTTTAAAAATGAATACAAAATAAAACGTAAAGGTGAGAAAGTAAAAAGAAAACTGTATCACGTGGCTCACCCAATTTGTTCTGACATATTGATAAAAAAATATTATTTTCTTTAGAATTCTTTTAAATTGACGGCATAATAGAATAACATTTATGAGACACAACGGTGTGGCATAAGGTCAACGTTAACGACGTAATGATGTGACATTACGATATTTTATATCATTATTGAAAACATATCATCACTGCCGGTAAATTTACTTAAGTCCGTGTCGGAACCGAAGTTATATTTATCATTCATTTTTTCAAAACAAAGAACGTATTATTACAATTTTGGAAAGTCTAAGCAGTATTTAATGACATGCAACACAGAGGCACCGAAACGATGACGACATTATCAATGTTTTGTTTTTGTTTTCTTCCCCCACCCCAACCCCACCTCGATCCCCCAGTCCTTAAACCTCGAAAGAACACAATAGCGACGCCTATCGCGGACATCTAGTAATAAGGAGATTGCTACTGCTGCAGGTCTCGCGCGCTGTGTTCGCTGCCGGCTCGGAAGGAAGAGGAGGCAGCAGGAAGCGGCGTCGATGCGGGTACGCACTGCGGAACGACCGGAGGAGGATGTGACACGAAAACCAAACGAGCGGCCTCCGCGGCTGAAGAGGTCACAGGCCCTTCCGATGGCACCGCTAAGAGGCCGCGGTCCTGGAACTGGGCGACGTGTTTCGACTCGGACAGAGAGTGAAATTATACATATGACAATTATAGAGAAATGTGAATTATGCGGTTCATTCATTCTTACTCTAGGGGAAAACTCGGAAAACCAATTCTTCCATAGATACAATGTGGGAATGTACCTAATTAAAATATTTGGCATAAATGTAAAATATATTTTTCTTTTGTCCCGAAAATATACTAATTACACAAATTACTTGATAAATACACGTCCGGTTGTATTAAAGAGTCTCCTTTAGAGACATCCTTTAGTGATGCACATTGTCCAAAACGAGTAACCGCGTTGACGAGACCAACCGACAGCCAAAAGCCAAATCTCGGCATCGCGGGATGAGTCCCCGGGGAGGGGATATTCCCCACTGCATGCTGGGCAAAGGGCGCGCGGGCGGGCGCGGGTCGGGGCCGAGGGGCGGGGCGGGGCGGGGCGGGGGAGGGCGGGGAGGGGCGGGGCGGCGGAGGTCAGGCACGCGGTCGCGTGGGTGTGGCAGGGCGGCGGCGCGCCGAGCGGCGCGCGGGGGCGGTGCCGGGGTGGACAAAGGCAGGCGCCCCTCCCGGGCGCCGCAGGGGTGTCGGAAGTGGGGACACGCGTACGGCGTGGCGCCGGCACGCGCACGCCGACACGCGGGTCGCAGGGGCGCGGCCGGGCGCGGAGTGGCGGTGGGCGGGGCGGGACGGGGCGTGGCGCGGGGCGGGGCGCGCGGCGCCAAACACTCACCGGGCCGCGCCAGCACGGAGAGCAGCAGCGCGAGGGCGGGGAGAAGGCGCGTCCCCGCCGCCATGGCGGACGTCTTCGGGGCCGGTTAGCTGCTGCCGCGGCCGAGCGGGTCGGCGCGCGCGGGGGCGGCCGCGCCGCTGCAGCCGCGCGCGGAGGCGGCCGGGACCGGGAGCGGGGCCGGGCTCGCAGCCCGCGGGGCGCGCGCTGCCGGAGCCGTCGCAGCCGCCGGGGTCGGCGCGCCGCCGCGCCTCCGCATGCTCCCCTCACTCGCGCACTATGCACTCGGGGCACCGGGGGCGGCCGCGGCCGCCGACCGCCGCTCCAGCCGCCGCCGCCCTCGCCGCCGGCTCCGCAGCCGCGCTTCCGGCACTGTCCCGCTCGCCGGCGCCGGCGCCGCGCCCGCACTCGCTGCCCCCGCCCGCCTACTCGGCGCGCTGCCGCCTCGCGCCTCGCTCCGCCTCCGGCTGCTGCTCTGGTCGCTGGCGCCGCTGGAGCAGGGGCTGCGGCGTGGGCCGTGGCTGAGGCGCGCGGCGCCGGCCGTAGCGCGTCTCCGCGGTGCGCGCCCACCGCTGCATCGCGGCCTCGCCCTCCGTGCGACGGGCCCTACCCCCGCGCGCGCTGCCGCCAGCCGCTTGCCGTACGAGAGCGCTGTCTTGTTGCTGGCCGCTTGCGCCGCCGCCGCCGCCGCCGCCGCCGCCGCCTCCGTCGCTTCTTGGTCGGGTGTCAGCGCCGCGCGGGTCGCCGGCTTCGCTTCGCCTCGCGTCGCTCACTGCAGCCCGGTCCGCGGAGGCTGCGCCGCCTCCGCCTCCGCGCCTCGCCGCTCCGCCGCCGCCGCGCCACCGTCGCGCCTCGCGGTTAATAATGCACGCGCGCGCAGCGAGCCCGCGCGGGGCCAATGGCGGCGCGCGTTGCTGGCGGGGTCGGCGCGCCCGCGGAGCCCGCGCCCGGCCCTGCCACCGCGCTGCCCCGCGCCGCCCCGCCCCGCGCGCTATCGACCAAAAGAACGACGCGGGCGGGCGGCGGGGCGCGCGGGCCACCGGCCGCCCGCGCCCCGCCCTCCTCTCACTCCCCTGCCTCCCCTCCCGCTCCACCGCGCTCCGTTTGTGCCCTTCCATCAGAAACACTCAACTGATCAGCGGCCGCGCGAAGCGAGGCGAGGCGAGGCGACGCGGGGCGGGGCGAGGCGAGTCGAGTCGAACCGAGGCGTCGTCGAGAGAATAGGGCCATCGCCGTAGTCGCCACCTGAGGTTGCTCGCCCAACGTCGCACCTCTTCCGCCTTCCGTGCCTCCACTCCCCTCCTCCCTGGTTTCCCCTTCGACGACCGCTCTGGACCGCGCCCAAACGCTCGTCCTCCTCGCGGCGCGCAGGAGCCGCCCTCCGCGACAGCACGGCTTCAAGCGCAGCCCTGCGAACGATGCACCCGCCTCGCCCCAACATTCTTTTTCTTAAAGTTTTCCCCCTCGGCGAAGAATTACCCGGCACAATATTCCAACTCCCCGGCGGCTGTCCTTGAGTGGATTTCGCCGCCGCCGCCGTGGCATTCTCCGATACTAAGGCAGGTAACAGAAGCCGCGAATTCCTTATCGGGTCCGATTCTCAGCTGCTCTTGCTCAAAGTTCATAACAGGAATTCTTTGGGGCGGTGTGGCGGGCGTGGCGGGCGTGGCGAGCGAGGTGGGCGGGGTGGGCGGGGCCGCGCGCGGGGCGCCGCCGCACGCGGAGGCCGGGGGAGGCGGCCTCTCCGCCTGCCTTGCGCTAACGAAGAGATACGAGTGCGACGCTGCGCTCGTGCATACTTGCCGGCGCGCTTCAAAGTTCAAAGGTTGGGCCAAGCACGCCGGCATCCCTGGACTGGAATGCAAGCGACGCCCGCCACCGCCCCGGTGGGGGCGGTTGGAACGGCCGGGGTGGTGCTGGAGCAGCAGGAAGAGGAGGCCCGACGCGTCAATTCCTGGGCTGGTCCAGACGCCTCCTCGTCTTTGCTCTCGACACGCCCCTTCGTCGTCGCGGCGTGGAGTCACTCCGTGTTCGGTTCCTGGAATCGGATTTCGCTTCACTTCCGCTGTCGGGACCCCTTTTAATAATTCGACTTCTCCGATGTCGCGCGGGCTGTTCTCTTTGAAGACGTCCTCTCGGCTGGAGGGTTGGCTCCGGCTTGTAACGACGCGAGAGAACGTCTCGAGTCTCCTTGGGTAAGGAGATCATCGCGCACCAGATGCGAAACTCATAAACAAGAAACACGAAGAACTTCCAGCGTTCCTGTTTTTGTTTTTGTTACCGGAAAACAACGCAATTTCGACAAATCATTCTATTATACTTTAAAAATAACCTACTACAAGTATTTTTTGGCAATGCTTTACTTAGAGGTCAATTATCAGAGAACAAGAAGAAATCTATGTACTGAGCTTAACTACATTTTACGTTGGTCTATTACGAACATGCCCTTTCATATTTGTCTTCGGTTCCAACATTTCATTTCGACCTTATTTTGGCAATTGTTTTCCATTTACTTTCTCTGCAGTTGTTTGCAGAATTTATAAAGAACTGACAACATATGAAAGAAAACTTTACGTTTAGAATCTATTCCCAATTTCTTTTATTTTTATATTTGTATTTATATTTCCACAAATTTTAATTTTTAATTGCTCTATTTTTCCAAACTTCAGTGGGGAAATACTTTACATATTTCTTTGACAGTTCTAAAGATCGCTACTTCGTAGGTCAGTTTTACGAACGTTTACTCACAATTCAATAATGGAATTGCAGTGAGACTGAATTGAAAAATAAATCATGATAAAGAAATGGTCTGGTAGTGACTGCTGTGTCATCTGTCAGTTGCTTTCGACGGAAAATGGAAACCCGCTCATGATTTTCACTCTTCGCTCCGAGGATGGCGGCGGCGGTGGCGGCGGCGCGAGAATTAGGGCGAGAGGTGGTGCCTGGCGCAGAAGTTGCAGTGGCGGGCTTTCGCGCTGTCATCGCCGGTGACGGGCGAAGGGCGAAGCGGCGTTAGGCGCGGGGGAAGGGGGAGGGGGAGAGGAGCAGCGCGTGGGCGAGCGGGGACGGGCCGCTAAGTCGCAAGGCGGATTGCGGAGCGCGTGGCGGCCACCACTCCGCGGAGGCGGGGTGGGGCGGGGGCGGGGCGGGGACGGGCGTAAGGCGGGGCGGGGAGGGTGAGGGGGCCGCCCGGGGGCGGGGGCGGGGGCGGGGCGGGAGCCGGGGCGGACGTAAACGGCTGCGCCGCGTCTGTCGGCTTACTGCGCATTAGCACTGGCACGCCGTGGCCGTGGCGGTCACGCGGGGCGGGGCCGGGGCTGGGGGTGGGGTGGGGTGAGGGGCATTGCGTGGCGCCGATGATGTGCGGGCGGCGGAAAGAGATGGGACCAACAGGTAGAGAAGGGACGTCATGATGGCATGGTACGGAGCGTGGTGCTTGCTTTTGTAAAGATTGAGAGTCAAATATCAGGGAAAACTGTCGTATTCAAGTAATAATGTGGAAGCATAAAACAATCGGATCTAGACCTTTGAGGAACTTGTGGTCTAATAATGCAAAATACGTTGATGGATCTTACGATGATATATTTTATGTTACTTGCATTTTTAATGAGCATCTGGGATTTCCATCCTGCTATTGTGGATACTAAAGCCACTCAACATCAATTCTACTCAACATCAGTTACAATTTCACAGCTAATGACTTCAACTTCCTTTTTAAGAGACTAATTCTCGAAAACGCTAAAATAATAATAATTATATAAATAATTATTAAAATATTAATGTAATAATACAAATATTAATAATTATTATTATACAATTATGATGACCAGATCATCAGAAATGATTCACTAAACAATGAAACCGAAGAAAATTAAGAAACGATTATATTTAGACAACGTCTCCTCTCGCTCACTTTGTAAACTCTTTTGAAACAAATTATTAAGGATGATTTCTCTTGTAGAAAATAGATAAAAAACAATCTTAAGTGTTGGAAATGACAGGTTGATATCAACGGTCAAAATTATCAAATTAATAGAAGATGCAAGTAAAAAATAAGAAAAAGGATGAATGATGCTCCAACTCTCATGTCCCATGCCTTCGTAGCTCTTTAAGTATTATGTTGATGCATCAGCAAGTTACATCTCGGTTACATATGTATACTGAGATCTTGATCATCAGTTTTGAATAGTTAATGATTTTAAGGACTGAATACTGAATACTGATGCAATAATAATAATAATAATAATAATAATAATAATAATAATAATAATAATAATAATAATAATAATAATAATAAATAATCATATTGAATTATGGAGGCAAAAACTAAAAAACAATTTATACGTCATTAACTTAGGATGAGAAGGTGAAACAGATTCTTCAAGTTCGACCTTTTTGTGAATTTCTTTCGATGTGCTTTTTCGAAAATTTGGTTGAAATGGCTTGATAAATGAATATATTTTCAAAGGTATGTGACAATAAAATAACTTCTAGAAGTAATTGTGGTCGCTAAATGGGTCGCAGGTAAAGGAATTTATGTCCATTTTTAACCAAAATGAGATTATTGGCACAATCGTTAGGGTTTCTTGCCGTCTATCCACAGGTACACAATACTATGACCTAAACAACGTCAAGCCCAATTAAACAATTGATTAATGTGCAATACAAGTGAGGGTTAGTTTAACGTCACTTCTCAAATAACCAGGTGTACCACCTGGATAAGAGGATAACAAACCAACTATTGAACCAATATTTTTTGGCGACTTAGATGTGGATTCAGGAATAGTATGTATTGAAACATTGTTGAGGAAATAAATACAATAATAATCATCATAGTGCTGATAGTAACAATATTAATGTTGATAATGCTAATGCTAATAATAATAATAATAATAATAATAATAATAATAATAATAATAATAATAATAATAATAATAATAATAATAATAATAATAATAATAATAATAATGCTTGGTTCCATTCCCTACAAAAGGATATCGTATAAACTGCGGGTGAGTGAAGCTAATGGTAATTCATGAGGCGTTCAGAAGAAATGGAAAGATCAATGACTGAATTAATACGTACTAATTCTGAGTTTGTAACTTAAGGGAAATTAACTTACTGATTTCTAGAAAGGCGAGGGAAGGTTATGAGCGCGAATGTGAATTGTGAAATCTGTTAAAGTACAAAACTATATGGTTTCGACAGGAAATATTCCGTATTTCTCGTAGTCTATTGATATTGTAATTGAAAACTCTGTTAAGAAATTTCAAATCAAGATAAAATATAAAGTAGGACATTAATCACACATAATTTTTGTTTTTAAATGGTTTTTTCTTTCTTCGAAATACGTGATGATGCGCAATTAAGTGAATTGCAATGCTGGAAAATGTGTGGTGGGTGAAAAAAATGTTTTTTGGTTGAATTGTTTCATATTAGATTTTAATAGATGTCAGCATAAATGCTCAGTAGTGTATTAGTTGCAAAAAATGTTATTTAAATGCAGTACAATAATACCTAACAGTGAATAAAACTGTTTTAAAATGTCAGTGCAATGTGTTTTCTAGGAACATTTTTATTCTCTCATTTTCTTGTAGACATATGTGATTACTATGTGACGATTTTCGTCAGTTAAACGCAGTCCAAATAAAGTATATCTGTTATTATTATTATTATTATTATTATTATTATTATTATTATTATTATTATATTTTTATACATTTTTAGAACTTAATATCCAATGAATGTGAAGAGTTAAAGGACTTATCATGAAAGAATGAAAACTGTATTAAGAAGCATGCATAAGTCACGAAATTAATAATTAACCATATCTGGGAGCGGACACTCCCTACAGTATATCAAGGCTGAAAACGTGAGTAGATATTTATTAGAAATTACTGGTAAAAATAATTTTACAAGGCAAAAACCCATGATCGGTTTTTTAAATCGTTGATAAAATATACAGAAGAATATGCTTATTAACTTATTAAATATAATGAGGTGAAAGAGAACGCAAAGGAAATTGAAGGATACAAACTCAATAAATTATATTGATACACTGATAGAGCGAAAAGCAATGTACTGACGAAAAACAGAGTTGTT
This sequence comes from Teleogryllus occipitalis, assembly GCA_011170035.1. Taxonomy (NCBI): domain Eukaryota; kingdom Metazoa; phylum Arthropoda; class Insecta; order Orthoptera; family Gryllidae; genus Teleogryllus; species Teleogryllus occipitalis. The sequence continues at coordinate 129,974 of BLKR01000370.1, forward strand.
CAGTCTCTATGAAACATGAGAAATTACAATATAGAGTTGATTGTAACTTGAAGGAAGTTCATTGAAATTATAAGTATTAATTTTATTATTGTGTTCTGGAGGTTATTCCTGAAATTTGAATATCGCGGTTCCACAGAACTCCCTTTTGAAAAAGTAGCAATGGTTAACCATGTTGAAGTGGATAAAGTACGAAACTTTTTATTACATGTTTTTTGTTTTACAGACGTTAGGGATTGTAAATCTTTAATGATCGCCACCTATACTATGTTGTGCACTACTTGGGCAATACGGGGAAATATATGAATCGCGTTTGAATGAACCGGTGTGGAGAGAGGAAACAATCTCGCTTCTGATTGGAGAAAGTCCAATGTTTATTTCAAGGAATATTGTATGGATGGTTGCATGGAAAACAAGTAACAGTTATTTAGAAATATACCTACTTTGCGAATCTATTCATAATTTCATCTGGCGCAGAAAATTATATGATAAATGGCCTGCACGCAATGAATCCTTTATTCAAATTAAAATTTGTATAAACTCCTCGGAAATATATTTATTGAATTTTGAGAATGTAGTAGACGAAACTAAAACCTTCGCCTTCGGCATCATTGAAACTTATCTGCTTTTATGTTTCTAGTTATTTTACATTTCACAGAATTTTTAGTATTACCTGTTTCTGCTAGTCATCGCCAGTCCATTGTAGTCGACATAGCTGGAACCTCTTCCTACCTGTTCATGGCTCATTCTCTTGTTCTGTTTCTAAGGAAAGAGGGCGCTACGCGTTTGGGACAAGTATCTTAGTACAACGAAATGGTTCTACTAATGTGATAACTATCGAAAAAATGATGCTACCATTATTAGAAGATTTTTCAATCAATTTGGCAACTTCACTGTTATGTTTCACAACTGTAAACTAATTATGAATAATAAATTGGTTTCTAAAGTACTGTAATACAATGCTTTTATGATAAAAAATTACAAGTATTTATTACACTCATGGTTTATAATTGTCATTAATACGACAATATGAGATTTATCAATTCATTTTTGTTATTAACAACGTGTACATACATGAACATTTCAATATTATTTCTCTCTGCTCATAAAAGGAGAATTTTTTATAAATTTTTCTTTTGGTAAACGAAATTATACGAGGTGACGCCTAATTTTCAATGTAATTTTGTCAATCGTACAGACAAAACGAATTACAGTTTATGTGCTCTAGCAGATCACAATATGCAAACAAAGACTGCTTGCTGCAAAATTAACATTATCTAATAAAAATACTTAAAACAGTTTGAAATAGTTTGTCTAATTTTTACAGTATTTTAAAAAAGAATCATGCGACATTGTCATCAGGATATTTTCAAAATACTTTGTGGTTGTTCTTCACTTTCTGTATTACTATTTTCTGTTACTCAGCGTTTCTAACAGACTGCAAAAAATAACACTAACAATACAAATATTGTCATGCATCATATTTATGAAATAAGGATAAAACAGATGCAAAAAGCTTTACATGAAATGTGAACATTAGCTCTTTAACATGTTAAGAGTTAACGTCAATACAAATATGAAGGATTTATGGTTTCCATACATTTTAATGATGAGATGAATTTATGACAGTGCTGCAATTAAATATTAAGATTTTGATAATATCCTGAAAAACCTTTTCCTCTTATTAAGAGACAATCATGCGAAACATGGACAGATGATTGGATGGAATTACAAAATTTTTGATATGAGTTTTACTTATAATTGTATCAAACATGGTATTGACCAGACCTGTGGAGAACAATCGACAATAGTAAGTAAGATGCAAAGCAATTCTTATTCTCCAAATATGGTTAGCATGTGCTGGAGGTTTTCTGATGTGCTTTAGTACCGTCAGATTATGAAATTAATATACAATTGAATGTATTTCATTACTACATCTGACTCAATTGAAAATTCATATAATTATTTCCACAGGTTCTGCTTCTACTCAATGCTTAAACAAATGTCTGAAGAGTCTAATATTGTTTAATTTTTAAATTGGAAAGGGTATTCAGTTCAATTATAACAATATGGCTTTCTGACGTTTTTAGCCTTATCTCTCTCATCAATTCCTGGAAACGTACTCTCAAATGAGCTTCTATATCTACGAAATTGCTAGGCTTATTGACTTACATCAATGGAGTCTTTTGTATATACTTTGTAAAAATATTTCTAGCAGAGACTTTTCAGACACATGTGAATTTGAGATCAAAACATCATTTAGGTTGGAGGGAAAAGAGACGTGAAGGAAGCAAAGAAAAAAACACTAGTTGCTATGAATCAACTGTTTTAATGAATCATGAAAAGACCCTCAAAACTACTCAGCCCCACACCCCGACTTGCCTTAAACGGTCTCCTCCTGGGCGCAGCTGAAAACACAGGCCAACGCCTTCAGGGGAGCAACGATAGACACTCTTGGTCGCATCGGTATGTTTAAATTTCATATATTTTCATAATATAGTTTACATTGTAATTACATTGTAATATATTTTTTATACTTTTTCATGATTAACAATCTTTTTGTCAAAAAACTGTTGCCTGGAGCCAACACTAAGAGCAGCAGGAGGGGCGGAGAGAGAAAAGACAGATAAGAGAGAGAGATAGCATGCAGTGCGCGAGCGGCGAGAGAGCGAGAGAGAGAGAAGAGAGCGCGCCGCCCCGCCCTCAGGCGAGGCGGCTTCAATTCGAACGAGTCACTTACAAAACGTGTCGCATCTCCGCACTCGGATACAAATTACTCCCGACGGCATGTCGCAACTTAAAGTACAGGCTTCCGTTACATGATTACCTTGTCGCTAAGTGAACAATATGATTTAATTATGCGTACACTAGATAAGTATTGTATAGTTTAAATAAGTCCCATGCATCCAAGTGATATACAGCACAGTGCTCTCCTGCAATTTACTTTATCTATGTAACAAGTTATAGTAGTTTTAAATCTCATCTACGTCAATAACAATGACAAACATTTTATGATCATCCTGATGACCCTTATTATTTTTTAAATTTTCAATCATGATTAAAATTAGCTTAGTATTCCCAGCAGACGCGGCAGTCCGCCGGAGCACCATAATGTTCGTGTGAAGAGAAATATGCAGATTGTCACAGAGAAACGGGTGAAGGTCGTCGGGGCCTGCGGGCGGGCGGGCAGGGCGGGCGGGCGAGCGGGCGGGCGGGCGGGCGGGCCGGGCGAGTTAGGGAAGACCGGGGCGATGTGGGCGCGGGCGGGTCGCCGGGGCGACCGCCCGCCCCTGCGCTCGCTCGCTCGCTCGCTGGCGCGCGCGCGCGGTGTACGACGCGGCGCGAAGCGACGGCGCGGCGGCGCGCCCGAAGGGCGAAGGGCGAGCGGGCGGGCCACGGGCGGGCGGGAGGGGGTGGGGCGGGGCGGGGACGAAGCGGGACGGGACGGGACGGGCGTGCGGGGACGCGGGCGAGCGGGACGAGCAAGCGCCGCCCGACCCGGCCCGGCCGCGCCGCCGCGGGTTCGCTAAAACCGAACGATGCTGGCAAGTAAAACGTTACAACAGCGTAGTACAAAACGTGTGGTGACTCGGGCACAGTGAGCTGCGGAGCTAAAACGCTCCTACGCGAAGGCTGTCGGCAGCCTTCCGGCTGTGCTCGGGCGCCGCGGGCGAGAGGACGGGGCGGGAGGGGTGAGACGGGGTGGGGCGGGGCGTGGCGGGGCGCCGGGAAGGAGCGAGCAGCGTTCGATCTCGTGTGCGTGGCGGCCGAGAGGCGAGGCGGAGGCTGCGGTGCCTGCGTCGGCGGCCGCCGCGGCGCTGCCGGCGGGGCCCCGCCATCGATCTGTGCGGCGCGGCGGCCGCGCCCCGCCGTCTGCGTCGGCCGCCGGCCAGGAAGGCTCTGCGGCGGCGGCGGCGGGCGCGTCCTCGGGCGCGGGGCGGGGGCGGGGTGGAGGCGAGGGAGCGGGTCGCAGCGGGCCGTTGCGGGGACGGTGGGCGGGGCGGGGCGGGGAGCGGGCGCCCGCGGCGCGCCAAGAGAGCGGGCGCCTCCTCCATATCGCCATCGTGATGCTGTGTGCGGTTCGCGGTAAAAAATTGCCTTCGGAACAGTGTGTGACGACAATGCTACGCAACGGTCACTACGACGTAACTACAGGCGCGCGAGCATCGCCGGCAGCGGCTGCGCCCTACTAACGCGCTCAGGTATTGTATGGTAATACCAAATATTTTTCCTAATTCATTTTCTCAATAAAAAACGTTACCTATTACAAAATGGGCCGGCCAAACCCGGCGTAACTCGGTAGATTGACAAACGAAGAGTCGGCTTGCGGCGTGCACGCTGAACCCTCAGAGCACCGCTCGTAAAATGTAAAACAATCAACCATGTAGTATTATTTCACAACCAAAATGTTCTTTAGATCTCTCTCGTGGGGGGAGGCGGCGGGCGGCGGGAGGCGGCGCCGACGCGCAGAGCGCCGGCCGTCGCCGCCTCGCCGCCACCGCCTCGGCGAGCTCAGAGTGTCTCTGTCGTAGTGAAGCTACAAACTCTATTTGCTTGTTTAAATATTTTGAGGAATATCTCAACAACTGACAACCAGGTCTTGCAGTGTCCGTGGGCGCGCGGGCGCGCGCGGGGCCGCCGGGCCGCCGGGGCCTCGGGGCCGGCGCGTGGCCGTCGTTGCTTGGCGAAGGCGAGCGGGCGGGCGGGCGGGCGGGGCGACGGGGCGCGGCGGCGAGGCGGCGGGGCGGGGCGGAGCGGGGCGGGGCGAGCGGCGCCCAGCGCCCCCGCCCCGGCCGCTTCCGCGTCCGCCACCGCCTCCGCCCCCGGCCCCGCCTCCGCGCTCCGGCGGGCGCCGGGCGCAGTTACGTCACGATGATGTGCGGCGCCGAAAACAGCACGGCGATGGTCGCGATCACCGTGAACAGCGTGAACACGATGAGGCACAGCCGGTCCACCACCATGGCGGCGAACTTCCAGTCGTTCGTCACCTCCGCCGCCTCGTCTTCCTTGCGCAGTTTGTCCGTGATCACCCGCAGCTCTTTGAGGATGAGCGTGAGCTCGCGGTGCGGGCCGAGGCAGGAGCCGCCGCCGCCGCCGCCGCCCCCGCCGCCGCCGCCGGGCCCCAGGGTGCCCGTGCTGCCGCCGCCGCCGCCCCCGCCGTCGTCGTGGTGCGCGTGGCCGCCGCTGCCCCGCAGGAAGGTGGACGACGGCTGCAGGCCTCCGTGGTGCCGGAAGTCGTCGTCGATGTCCAGCACGTTGGCTAACAGGCTCTTGCTGGAGCGCTCCTTCAGCTCCAGCTCCCGCATCTGCAGCGTCTTCCGCGCCGAGTCGGGCTCGCCGCCCGGCCTCGACATGCGCAGCACGCACGGCAGCCAGTGCAGGAAGATGGTCTTGATCTGCAACAGGGGGGCCGTTCGCCTCAGCGCCCGCTCGCGTGCGCGCTTCCCTCCCCCTGCCCTCCCCGCCTCACCCACTCACATCTGAATATGAATCCCTTAAAAGCTGTATCCCTGAATTACAAAGCTTACGAACAAATTTTTGAAATAAAAAAGCGCAATAAGGCATGTGATGGCAATGGTCCGTTCTCAAGACATATTTGGCACTGAATTTAATTGTTTAGTTCACTTAAAAAATAGACAGATATGAAAAGAAGGAAGCAAAGGAGAAAAAATAATAAATATTTAATTGTTATCTTAAATCAAGGCTGGGAAATAAAGAACAAATTGATTTTTGTGATAATATAACTAGTACATACACATTAAGCTATTAAAAATTGTGATCTAGAATAATGTGCACGTAACTTTGGAAAACAAGAAATCAATTTAATCTTCAAGTTAGTAATTTGCATGAAATTACAGTGAAACATTTTGATTCACACACATTCTAAAGCAATTTTTTGACAATGGGGAATCGCATTTCTATATCGATTGCAAGTAGAACAAAAATACTAAGACATCAACTTTGTTGTTATCACCAGGCACCAGTCTTTATGCTCTTAAAATGCTGAGTATAAAACGCTTACAGATGCAAAGAGAAACAACGGGATTCCTTTCGCAACGGGATGCCTGACAAAGATGAAATATTCTTTAAGGGAAATATTATTTCACATTCTCCTTAATTGATCATGGCAATATGATTTTGTAGGATTTGAGTACACAAGTAAACAATACATTTTGTAATTCGATGTCACTAGATATATTTGAAACTTTATAAGATACCATCGACACTAAACCCTGGAAGTGTGCTATCTGTGGGTGCGTAATTATTCCCCAATTCTGCATCAAACGGTTTTAAGACGAATAAGTGGAACTTTATTGGTAATGAGATGCAAAATAAATTTTTACAACACGCATTATAATCGGGCATATATGTGAAACGATGTGTCCTAGTCCCTTTAAAACCAGGTTGTCGTGTCCAACAATATAATTTTGTGAGGACTGTCATTTGTTTAGGGAAATGTGATTGTTTGGGGGACAGGAGGTTTGCGGAACATGCGGGGAAATAAAGAGGGAAGGAGATTACAGGTGAGGATCGCGTGTGACCCTAATGTTGGTAAGCAGTATTATACAAAATGAGACCCTTTTGTACCTTCTTTACAATTTTGGAGATTTTATACTTCTGAGTGCTTCCACAAAAAATTAAATTGAAAAAAGCCGGAAATAATCTTCCTCGATAAAATCAAAGGCGCTAGACGATTTTGTCACCAATTTAGCCTCAACACTTAGCAATATTAGAATGATTACTTTCTCGCCGTACCGGGTCGATAATGCTCTACAGCGCAGTTCAGCGGCTGGGCGTTGAAAGTGGGACCCACCATGAATGTTTTCACTTTTAAGACAATGATTTATCTTGATATTGTCTTATTCCTTGTCGTTGGCTGTCAGACTCCACAAGTAATACAAATAAGTAAATTTTATTCATTTGGAATTATGGTCTCATTATCGTTTACCTTAATATATTCTCATTACCTGTAATGGAAAGATTTTGTGAAAACTGATTTACTTAAGGAAAATAGTTCAGTTCATGTTCTGTGATTTTCGCGGAGATCACACCTTAAGTACTAATAACAAATAAATCTTTAAACGAAGTTCTTAGTCCCCGTTAATAACCATTATCTTCTAAACTTTCGGACCAATTGAACTTACAATTTTCTGTCTCCTGAAGCCGAATGCGTATAATACTCATTTTATTTTTCCTTTCCCTCAACAACAATTCAATAAATATATTCTGATACATTTCAACTTTAAACTTAATTTAACGCAGTTGGATTTATTTAAAGAATCATGGTGTTCTAATGGATAACAAATAATCTTTTGAATTATAATGTCATCACAAACACTCAAATTCCTTATTCGTGACTTGGCACATTTTAGGATACCGTAAACTCTTACAATTAATACTAAAGCAACCATTTGTATATTATTATTTTATTTGGTAGGATATTCTCCTATATTGTTCTTTACTGACGTTCGCTGAATCGACCTCACTACTCAGTCTGCCTAAAAGCTTGGTGGCGCGCCACGCGCTGCGTGCTGATTGTGGCTACCCCGCCGCCACCGCCTGGCCAGTGACGTTGTCAGGGTAAACATTTTTTAAAATTAACATTAATGAAACAGGAAAAGTAATTAATTGTATCTATATGTACTTCGCGGGGCTCCAAAAGAGTTGAGACAGAATATGATATTCAAATTTACCCTGGATCGCTAGGTGCACTTATGTCAGTTCTGAGACATCGCCCTGCATTACAAATTCTTGCTAAAAGGATTGTACAGAAACAACTCACCCTCAACGTACAATTGATAGATAGTAGATGCACACCCAGCTCTTCGTGTCAAGAACAGAAACGTCGGGATATTCTCCTCATGAGCCGGAGGCGAAACGGTGGGTTTTCTCTACATACGCACACTGAACTTCTTGCGGGCGGTGCCGGTAAGAAGAAAGAAGAAAATGGAAGACCCAAGAAATCCAGACAAATTTAATATATAGCTTACTATTATGAATCATTAAAAGGTTCCTTGTAAAGTTAGGAAAAATTAAGATAGCATGCGTCTGTCAAGCAATCTTGAGGGTTGGTACCGGAGCGAAAGTCAGGGAATCGACCTATCTCGTTGCTCCTCAGCCGGCGCCCCGGCTCTTTTAAGCTTAGAGAACATAATAAAAATAGTATGTGCTCTAAATGTCAAGTGTTTGTGTGCTAGAAATACGTGTGTTCGTGATATAAAATAGTAAGATTAAGCCGCCATCCTGATTGAGGTTTTCTGGGTTTACTCAATCGCTTAAGGCGTATGCCGGGATGGTCCCTAGTTTTGCACTCCCAGACGTAAATGTACAGATTTCCCTCCCCTCTTATATGTTACTACTCTGTATCAATGTAGACTCAGTGGTTAGGCGGAAGAGCAGGCCCTATGGCCTGAGCCTCGCCATTAATAAAGACATTATTATTATTATTATTATTATTATTATTATTATTATTATTATTATTATTATTATTATTATTATTATTATTATTATTAAGATTAGTCATGAAAGTTAGAGTAGTATTTTCGGTTGAAACATAAATGAACTCGGAAACTTAGTGTGCCGCAGACTTTTACATGTAGTTAATGAATGTGGCATATAGTTTAATGCTATTAAAATTTTACGTTCCACGTTAAATTAAGAGAAACTCAGATTTCGTGTGCCTGACGAGTGAGCTGAAGGGCTGAAACAAAATTTCTATTTCACTCTCAGAGGTTGAATTAGTCCTTTCATCATCATCGTTTTTATCATTTATCATCTACAAGAATTAGACTTTCAAATCTGTTCAAGGCACCTATAGGTAGATTTACTCACTCCATTTTCTTAGTTTCTTCTCCCTCTTGGCTTAATAATTCAGAGCCATACTTGTTTCTCTACCTTCAGGCATTCAATCCATACACTTATGGATTTTACATTCTACTCTACGCTGTTTAATAACGTACAGTGTTTAATTCTTTTCTAATTTCTTGATTTTTTCATTTCTTTGTTTCTTGATTCTTTGATTTTAGAAAAGTATTTTATTAGTGATTAAATACATCATAATAGGAATCCAGCTTCCAAATTTCTAATTTCAGTAGTTATGGCTCTGCAATGCTGTGCCAGTGTTTTCTCGCATTACCCGACGTCGTCACTGAGGCATACTACAGAAAGTCTAACGAACAGTTGAAAAAGGCAATTATTGGATTCAAGGTCTCCAGGGCACGTTAAAGGCTTTTTGTTTCTCACCATCAGTGTTTCAATTTGATCTCATCTAACATTTTTACATTTTTTGGTAAATATTAAGATTATAGAAGTTAATGTAAACGTCACATCTTTACCTAATACACCAGGCTGATTTAGCCAAATTGGTGTCTGAATTCTACAATTATCTTTTAAAACTTTCTTTGGAAGATATTCACATTTGTTTTTTGAGCCAGTGTTTGAATATTTTATAATACACCAACGGTCATTTAGATGTTTTGTTATTTTTGTAGCACTAAAGATCGTCACAATGCGACCGAGAAAGCTGTATGCAGTAATAAACACGGTAAAACAACGCCTCATATCTACTTCTGTAATGATGCCAATGCCGAAAACACCTCACCATTTTCTACCATTACATTCAGATCGAGAGACTCGTGTACGAAATAAATCAAACACACGAGTCTTCAATACATTCTCTCCTGATTAGAATGTTTACAACAATTGTGTTCCTTGAATTTCATATTCCAAGCAAATATCATTTTATATTTTTAGAAATTCATCTGTTATTTATAGATAAATTTATGCTCTCAACACAAAAGTTCTGTCTGGCAGGGGCACGGTCACAAGCAGACTTTTATACACGGGTGGCTGACAGGTTGCATCCCTAAAGGAAACAGGCTAGGAAACTGTGATCTAATAAATATTTTTGTTTCGTACTGCATTTCTAATGTAATGGAGAGGTGATGAAGAGCAGAATAACAAAAAGATATGAAGAAATGCAAATGTATTTGAAAATTGTAGAGAAAAATATAGCAAAATATTGAGTTATATTTAATTTGCATATGACTAACTTACTTTAACCACGAAAATGCAATAAATTATAAGAAATGGCAATGACTGAAAAATATCACGAATAGAGTGATAAAGGAACACGCTTTAGGATTTAGGTTTCAGACTCCCACGCCTCATCGTGCTTGATTCTTCAGGAGCTTCTAGAACACAACAGAGCAAAAGCTGTTTCATTTTCCTACCGGGTCAGTGGAGTTTTAGGGAGAGTTTTCGTTCGTAGAATTATCTCTGCCATTGGAACTGACACGAGATGAATCGTATTCCAATCGATTCGTAAACAACCCATTCTAAGAACTTTTTTTTAGAACTGTTTCTAAAAAAATTGAAGTGCTTTATATCTACCCGTGAGACGAATAGGGAAAAAATGCTTTCAAATTGAAATGGGATGTGACAAAAAATGATGTAATACGGGATTTAACGCCAGAAATGTGATGAAATATCAAAATAAGATTTTATGTGACTTACAAAAACGGTCCAATTTGAAACAAAATATTCTAAACCACTATACATTCGACGATTAAATAACATAATCTTTAAATAATATTAATAATATTACCGTAAATATATTATTATCATATACTCCATGAATTATTGATGTAGTAAGTTGATTCATCCAATTTTATTATTGGAATCATTCGACTAAAGATCCTCACATAACATGAATACGCTCATTGCCAAATAAAATTAATTTCTTCGATTTCTTTTCTAATGGAAATAAGTTTGGCGACATCACACCAACTTAAAAAATCTTTATCTACTATAAATTATTTTGTTACATGATCTTGTTAATGAGTCATATATTCATACTTTATTCACAATGATTATAATATTTATTACTTTTTACTTTCACGAAACTAGTACTTTATATGAGAAAGCCATGCAATAATGCAGGAAACGAGGGGTTATACAACACGACATGGTCTTTTGCGTACAATTGTTAGTAGTTATGTTTAATTATTATTATTATTTAGTTTGTAGTTTTTCTAAAATTTCAACTATGGTGAAAAGATCACTCCATACCAAAGAGGATGAAATAGAGCCTACTTTGCCTATTTTCCAGGGGTGGCTCTGAGCCTAGTGACATGGTGACACGACACTAGCACTGAACCTCTAGTGAGTAAGTAAATAAATAAAAATATAAAGCAAAATGATTATTATTATTATTATTATTATTATTATTATTATTATTATTATTATTATTATTATTATTATTATTATTATTATTATATGTACAGCTTTGTATAAGGGAAACGAAAATATTCACAGATTTATAATAAGGTAAACTGGAAAATCTGTTGGACACATCCTGTGCCATCTATTGGTATTATAGGCCCTGAATATGTCGTAAATTAGAGCAAGGCCGCAGGCGTTTCCACAGTTCAACCATAGCTGAACATAGCGGAACCATATAATTGAAGGTTTTTTTAAAAACAACAACCTAGTCTAAAAAATGAGATTTTGAAATACTAGAACTGTTGCTAGAGCTTCTTAACCGCCATTTCCTGACTGTGTTATTGTAAATAAAATCATTCCTTGTCCGTAATTATTAGCTTCGAAAGTTTGATTGAGTTTGAGAAAAGAAACAGTCCAGAGTCTCTTTTGTAAAAGAACCATAGTCCTTTAAATGTAATTTTTATTTCAATATGCAAAGGGTGATAATGTTAATTTTGTTACTGTAGTGCATAATCAGTATTTTTGTCATGAAAGTTTAATGATAGTGTATCGTGTTCTTGTGGCGTATACACAAGACAAGGTAGAAAGTAACAACTACGAAATTAATTATACTTCAGATGTAGAAAGAACAGATTGGAAGAGACGAAAACCAAAGAATGAGAGGAAAGAGAATGTAGTAAGAGCACAGAAGGTTAATGGATATGCAAATTTAATCACAAAGGAATCTTTAGAAGTGTCTAAATATGTATAGCCACCTCACCTGATAATAGAGATTTGTATTTAAATTTGTCAACAGTGACATATGCTAATGTGGAAGGGGAAAACACTGATAATGATGGTAACAACAGAGGTGAAGAATAATATGTTAGTCATTAATATTCCAAATTAATTAAGTGAATTAACTTCTTGCATTATTCCTTCAAATAATGCAATATTACTGCCCCAAATAAATAATTTAGATATACAAATGTCGCAATTTTTTTAAAAAAGAAAACATGGTCTATAGACACCCTACTTTATTCAGTAATTTACATAATACAGTTCTAGATTGAACTACACTCCAACGTTCATCAGTATTTACAATAGCTTAAGAAAAGGCACAACAATTTTCATGATTCAAATGTCTACCAATTTCGTCATGGAAGGTTTTTTCGCTCTCCTGAAAAATAGATTTTAGACTGTAGTTGTTTCTTTTAAAAATCCCTTCAGTTAAATCACGCAATGGCAATCAAGATATCATATCAAACCCTTGAGGAGGGAGAACAGGGATCCATAGAGATATTTTAACAAAATGGGCACCATAGGTGGTATGGTGTTATAAGAAAAGTCAGAGACGAGTAATTGTAGGTTGGCAAATATTAGTGAGTTGCTGACAAAGCAATTCTCGGCACTATTTAGAATTTTTCTTCATTATACGAATTCTTTTTTGTATATTTTCACTCATTTACATTTAGACAGTCACAATGACGCTTTAAAAAGAATTTAACATTTCATTATAATTCTTTTGTAAAAAATTTAAATGATAGTGAACATTTATAAAACTGGGAATATGAGATGAGAGGGAGAGGGCAACCTTCCTAAGTAACCTCTTTGTCTCACCTTCTCAGATTTAACAGACATTTCAATTATGCACTAAATTATAAAATACACTTCATAAATAAACCTTTTTTTATGCAAAGGTAGAAATTATATCCTGAGCAACACTGAATACATTTACGCCTTTAATGTTACTTTATAGTATTAAAATTCATTTAGGGTGTCCTTGATGCAAAAATTTATTTTTTCTTCCTCGTGTATGTAGTAGGACAGAGTATCACATAGTGTACATCATATTATGTAATGCTGCGTTTTTTCCAAAGTCGGTCTGTTTGTCTTCAGACGGTCCGTCCTTCTGTTTGTGAACAACACTAGCGTCTAAATCATAAAAAGGATGCTTCCCAAAGTGAATATTATCTTATCAATCCGACCCGACTCAAATGACTGGGAATGTGTAACGAGTCTATTAAATTTTGGTGGTACTTTACATGAAGGCCCTGTAATAACCTCGTTTAAAACCTCTGGTCAAGACCAGTAACTGTGTTTGAGTTCTGTGTGCAGTTTGTAATCGTAACGAAACTAGTTTCCTAGTCTAATACATTGGTGCAAGCTCCTAGATGAGGCAAGAGCTACGACGAACATAATATATGACACAGGTTTAATATAAAATGAACATAAAATGATACATGTTTAATTTTAATTAAAACGTTTGAATTTTCAAAAAATTTGATTTTTTCGACGCTCCCCTACAATTAGAATATTGTGGATAGGCGTTTTTAATTTCTTTAAAATTTAGATCTTTAAATATTTACGTGTACATTTTTTAACATATAATTTTGAGAGAAATATTGGCAATTTAAACTAATGATGCTTAAGAATGGCACCGTCTTTCTCGCTTTAGTTATTTCCGTAAGTTCTTTAATCTACCCGTAAAATTGAATTTCGATTTTGCCCATCAATCTTCCCAGCTCCCATCTGTTGGCGTCTAAAATACATTTTTTCACATTATCTCAATTTTTCGACCGTAATTGCAGACTTTAAATGAGAGTTTAAATATATTATAGAAGAGTAAGATTAGCTTCCATATGCAAATTTTCATTTAAAAAAATGCCTTTTGAAAAATCGTCATTTGAGCGTTTCTGAAGTTGCGAATTTTTGAGCTAATTTTTTAAGATTATTTTGAGTTAACGAAAAATTTGAAAGACATAATTTGAAGCATTTGTACTCACAAATGCAATAATACACACACACATTGTTGTAAACGGCACAATAAACAATAACAACAACAGGCTTTTAATAAACAACAACAAAAGAACACACAAAAATTACTTCATGTCATTCAGTGAATTTAAGGCTATCTATAGCAAAAGTTTCAAGTACAAATTTTTTGTACTTGAATTGTCAGTTTTTAAGAAAATGTCGTTTGAATGTTTCTTAAAATATACAATTATGAGCTGATTTTGACAAAATCTTTTGAGTTTTTGAAAAGATTCATAAGAAATCACTTGAAGCAATTGTACTCAGAAATGCAATAATCGAAAAAATAATATAAATATTAACTATACGAGAGATACATAAAAATAATATTTGCGTATTTTTTTAGAGAAAAACAACAAAGAATATATAAAAATGGTGATTATCGTGATACTAAGTGCACTATCCACACAGAAGGTTTTTTTTAAATTGGAACCGTTAATGAGAGAATCTTATTTTTAACAAGGAATATATATATATATATATATATATATATATATATATATAGTAAATTTTACCGACGTGAGAGATGTTTAAAAAATACATTTGTATTAATTGAAAAATCAAAAGCATTCATAAATAGTGTTTTTCTTTTATTCTATGCATATAGTTCTATCTGCACAAAAAAATTATAAAATACCGACGTTTTTTGGAATATCTTGTTTTTAATATTGCCAATAATCATTCAAAATCGTCCAGGAACTAATAATATTTTTTTAAAAAATTGTTCATGAAATTAACTAAGGAACTAATTGAAAAGAATAAATCCAATTTGATAAAAGTTCTCTGTTCAATAATGTAATGGTAACAGGTGGTTCAAAAAATAAAACTTTTTCATTTTTTGAAAATTCAAGATTAACGGTGGACATTCTACGTATCCAATTTTTATGTGTGTTTTATTCTATTCTTACAAAATATTTTTAAAAAATGGAGTCTTTTTTAATAAAATTTGAATAATTTCTCGGGGTTTTCTTGTGAAGTAGAATCATTAAAAAAAGTTAAAAATCGGAGGCCTTTAAGTCGGGCTAGATCGATCGGAGAATATTAATTTCGGCAAAGATCCCCCGAATAATTTAGGCGCTGGTGTTGTTCACAGCCGGACGGACAGACAACGGCCAACGCACCAAAAAAAACGCTCTTCCGATATTGAAGAAATATAAAATGTGGATTCTGACAAAATTGCTTATTAGAGAAAGTGATTTATTTTATATAGGAACAAGAAAAAATCTCTTATATCCTATCAGGGACTCACACAAGTCCACGTTTAAGAATGAAAATGTGAGAAGGAGAACGTAAGAACGTAAATGTGCTTTTAGCATTACTCAGTTTGATTTTATACGTATTTACTGTTTTATTTACCGACAGTATTATCCGTATTATTGAAGGGGTTCAAGTTCAATAAGTTTCAAGGCAGTACTATTCGTAGGTTTTTGCAAATTTATTTTTAAAAATACGTTAATGAGAAAGCAATTTTAATGAAATCTACCACGCAGCGATTCACTTGTCGCATTCAACGGCACCTACATAGATCTATTTGGGTGGCGTTGGTTGAATGCCTCCCCCCCCCCATACTCAGATGGTAGCGCTAAAACTCGCAAAAATACGTTATTGAAAATTAATTAGAAAATATGTCCGTATACAAAAACAGATATTCAGTACCCTAACAGGAGACCGAGACGCGTCGAATGACACCTCATAGGTCTGGATTGGTGCACGGAAGTGGTCTAGCCGTGAGTAACGGATCCGTACACGTGAAAACGCACATTCGCAGCTGCTCAAAAACTGTACAGGGATATTGTGATAAACCAAAACCCTGGGTTTAGTTTTAATGATAAAATCATCATACAGCGTTGAAATAATGTCATTGTTTTCAGACTTGGAAGTCAAAGAATACGCGTTGTTAGGACAACCGATCAACTATGTTTAATATTCCATGCGTGGTGTCAAAACGCTGTGCAGGTGGACACGGCCCCGAAGACATTATATGGAAAAAGTGTAGATGGGCGTTGGATATCCGCGATATTTAGAAAGGACGCATCGGATCATTTCTCTAGATAATTATTGTAGCGAACACACGTAAGCGATTGGTGAGGTGTGATCGAAACATAGGCTGGGTATTATGTAAATGATAGTGAGCCGGGAATTTATGTTTAGTTGAGGTTTGAGAGCATTATCTTGTGTAAATTGTAATGTTAAATTGTAATTGGAAATGTTATTAATGTAATAGTTGGAAGTATGAATTAAATAGACTCCATATTTCGAGGAGATGCATATTAGGGTAGCTCCGTAGATGGAAGGATGTTTTTAATAAGTAGCTGGATATAGTCAGTCGCGAGTAGGTGTTTCACACAAAACACAGATAGGGAAAGTCGCGACCGCGTATTAAATTTGTGTTAATATTAAGTCCTATTAATAGCAATCGTTAAGGACATTCTGGATATTTTTTAATTTAGAAAAGGACGCGAGAATTGGTATCCCAAGGATTCCTTAGACAACATTCTGCTAGTCAGCCGAGAAGCCAGCGATCAAGATATTTTGGTAAGCTTACGAACACTAGTCAAACCCTAAGGTGATTTAATGTTTTATAATGAAAAGTAATTCACATAAAAATAATAGAATTGTAATGTATAGGTTATAAAAACAAAATTTTTATTGTTGATAATTTATAGTAGTTGCCAATCTAATAATTGATTTCAATCAATAGAACTTCCAAGAATCGTAATTCTGTATGGAATTTCACATGCAATGTCCACACATGCACGTCCACATGCAACAGGTAAGGTGTAATATGTCTAAGTCGAACCCACGGTTAAATTGGCAGTAAAATTTAATAAAATAATGTTGTAAAAATTCACAATTTATTGATAAAACAATAAATACTTGTACTTAGAAACAAAAATTAATAAGACTATCAATATCCTAGATGTTAAGGTCATGCAATGGAATAACAAATTCAAAACTGATTGGTTTAAATAAGATTGCTATGGTAACCGTACACTAAATTATATTTCAAATAATCCGTTCAACCACAAACTAAGTATTGTCTATAACGTGGTAGATAGAGTAATAAAGTTGTCACACCCTGAATTCCATAATAATAACCTATTCTTAATAACTCAAATTTTAACTGAAAATAATTATCCTTCCCATTATATCAATTAATATATTAATAAAAGGATGGTACATTTACACAACACAAGCACTGAACCTCCCAATTCAGATTAGCATGATTTGCGTAAGATGTTATTTCTTAAATTTACGGTATGTTACAAGATAAATCAATAATAAAAATTTATTTTCCATGAGAAAATTATTTTTAACTCTCTTCTTAACATGGCTAATTAAATTAAAAATTAAAAGGAAGCCTTATCCACGTTAGAGATAGATAATGTAGCACACAGTATATCTTGATTAGACTGCAATGTAACTTACGTTGGTCAAACAAAAAGACATTTGAAACAACCAATTCGGAAACATAAGAACTACATCTAAGAAGTAACTTAGAAACAATTCTATTTCCGAACATAGAGTTGAATTATCTCATAATTTTGAATTTCAAAATCCAAAAATTCTTGACCGTGAGAGACTAGAAGAGAAGCCAGAATTATATTCGATAGAAACTTTATTTATGAAATTAAACAAAACCATAAATTCAAGTGTTGAATGCATTTATTTCTGCTTATGATTCACTATTAATGAAATTAAAAAATTCCCAATGCTGATTTTAGCATGAAACAGGTTTATAATAATTAAGATTTATTGAATGAATTTCTGTTCATTACTATATGTTGAACAATTTAATTTATCTATATACATTGAAAGTTATTATTTATATATTATTACTATTTTAGTTGTACCTGATTAAGCAGTCAGGCAGCAGTCAGATATCAGTTACTATTTTAGTTGTACCTGATTGAGGAGTGAGGTATTTTAGTTGTACCTGATTAAGCAGTCTGATATCAGTCTGAGATGTTGTGCCATGTAATAAAAAATCGTTCAATTGACTGTCTATAATTAATAGACATTAATATCCTTAAAAACGTAAAATGTAGTTGATAAACGAGGTTTTCTCAAAAACAGCGCCAATTTTTTTTACCCGAATAGAGAAACGTTTTCGAAATAATATCGCATATGTACGATTTTCATTATTACTTCTGAAATGTTAAATACTGCAAAAGTTCAACTTCATTTGACACGAGGAGGGCGTTGTAATTCTTATTCTTAACTAGTACTTCTGGTATAACAGGTAAAATTGGGGAGTCTTTGCCCTCGCTTTCGAATCCTTCTCGAGCTTGCTCCCGAAAAATTGTTTTTTTCTCAAACCCCATCTCGTCCGTCTGCTCTTCCATCTATATGTTGAGCGAGTGTCTTAACCATACACAGAATTTTCCCCAAAATGAACGAACATTCTCCTAACGAAGACGCAACTTGAAAATATTTTGTGAATTTGGAGGTAAATTACATGAAGCTGTGGTCCAGTTTCAAAATTTAAAAAAAAATTGATGCAATGTTTTTAATTTTTTTCAATGGAGGAAATTACGTTTATAATAACGAAATAGCTTTACATTTTATTAAAACCTTTGAAATGTCGAAAATTGCACGAGTTAAAAATGTTTTTGTTTCTTAGCCAGAACTATCTTATTCAAGGCATATATTGTTTCTTAACGAAAATTGTTCATCAAATTTATATTTCTAATTAACATTGTGGACCATTTTTGAATATATGTGTGGTTTTTGAGTAACTTTTTGTCACACACATACACATTTCGAAAAAAGTTTGTAAAAAGCACGTAAACATTTTTTTTAAAGTGGATCCGAATTCTTTCTTTAATTGTTACTATAGAATATGGAAGGAAAAGTGTTGGTATCACCTCAACAATACGACCTCGAATTCTTCGTTATAAAATTTGTGTTTAAGATTCTATTTATCACAACTCTACACACACGTCACGATTAATATGTATTAGCGCACTTCCAAATATGGTTAACAGTGTGGTAGACAGGCCACACATGTAATCTTGTACTCGAAAATGGAAATGTCTGTATGAATGAAACGGTGTCTGGATGGATGTGTCACAAATATCAGAGCTTTTGAGCTTTAACTTGGTAAATACGTCGGTATTTAGGCCAATCTGGAGTTCATTAAGTTATAGTTAAGTTTTATGATGGGGGTTCTTTTCATGACGTCTTGGGAGATATTTTCAAAATTTTCTTGACAATAACTGAAATTTTTTCTTGAATTTATTTGCTAGCGTATAAAAAAGTGAATTAATAAGTACGGCATAGATCCGATTTTCATTAAAACATTTTATATTTTAGAAATATTCAGAATTATTATATTTAAAACACTAAGGATTTTTCTTTTAGAGAGAAGCTCATTAGTTATTTGAGAAAATATCTACTCAACCGAATTTCGTGATGATTGCTTGAAATGAAAGGACGTGGCCCATATGACTTTCACATGCCCTTATTAATCAGTTTGATAGTGTCACGTGGCCGCAGCTGGCGCCCGCGTAAGCTGAATAACGGCGACATCCATTAGCCATGTATATTATTCTTTGGCGATGGTGTGATCTGATATTGTATAATCATTGGATACCTTGGTCCGTTTGGATCTTGGAAATGAGAGAGAATTTTAATATTTTATCAGGCTTGTGCTTCTGCAATTGATTAGTTACCTACAAGCCACACTTTCAGCTCAGATGACAGTGTAACACGACGGCAACTTGTCATGGCGCTGTCCTCTGTAGTTTTTTCTACTTCGGCAAAGTACAAGCACTCTGCATTCACAATTTCTTCTGTTATATGTATTTCTTTTAAAATCCCCTACATATAATATTCGATAAGAAATGATGACGGTTTTGTACCATTTATGACATCTTTAACAGAAATATCAATAAGTGCGCTGCTCCTGGATAATTATCTTGGAAACTTGTCATGGCACTATCCTTAATAGTCTTTTCTACTTCGGCAAAGGATAAGCACTTTGTAGTCACAACTTCTTCTAATATTTTTAATTATTTTAAAATACCCTCTATATAACATTTGATAAGAAATGGTGCCAGTTTTCTATCATTTATGACATCTTCAACAATAGTTCCCGTTAGTGCGCTATTCCTGGATAATTAACTTCATGCCTGTATCTAATAGATTGAAGCCGAAAACATTAGAAATTCGCAGATTATGTTAAAAGAAAAACAGCAGGCGCACATGGAACACATATTACAACATCTATTTCTCGTAAACGACCTGCTCGTTGCCCTTAAAACCAGGATTCGTGACTACAGAAGATACAAGTTAGGTTTCTATAAAGTGGCAATTTTTGTATTCTGTTACATTAATGACGGATATCCCTTCCCTGTATTGTCAGAATGGCACTAATGTGAAATACTGGTTTTTAATATACAGCTGTTATCATTCTTTAAATAATTATTTAAACAATAAGATATTTTGAAAATTGCATTTTTGCAACAAATGAATCACTTTGGGCCTTTCTATTCCTTTGTGCGGTTTCGGATCTTCTTTTTACTCTAGACATTCAAAAGCTTTGCCAGGACCACTGCACTGCCCGCCGACGTTAGATTTAGGAAAATATTCGTAACGGAAAAAATCTTCATTTCCAGTTAAACATGTGGCGATCATATTGGAAAGACGTGAGGGAATAAGAAGGGAATTTGTTGAGAAAGTTGAAAGGGAACATGCGGAAAACATATGGGAAACATGTGGGAAACATTGCGGTTAAACATATGGAACGTACGGAGTACAAGCGGGGAACTTGCGAGGCATACGCGAAGACATGCGGAAGGCCACTCAAGGAAACATTCAGGGGACAAGTATAGTCCTAGTTTCTTTTCTTAAGCTGCAATCTACAAAATGCGACCCTTTTGAATCTTGGTGGTTTTGCTTAGGTACCGTAACTGCTTCGCTGGTTTAGTCAGAAAGAAACAGAATGTCGAAATATTCATAAATCAATTAAATTCACAATCTGATATTTTATGAAATTTAATATCACGGGTATCACGTAATATCACGGGTACATCACGGGTATTCTGTTAGCTAATAAACGCTAAGCAATATTATAAAGTTTCCTCATGCCGCAAATTCGGCATACAGTGCTGTATCGCAGAGTTACGGTGCGAGCCATTCGAAGTTGTGTTCCGACATAAAGATAATTGCAATCAAAACTAGATGTGCAACAACAGAACATACTTTCTCGCGTTATTAGAAACAGTGACGTAATATTGAAATATTGCATTTTCTGCGCTACTATCACCTCAGCTATTACTTTAAAACGTCCAATTCAAACAAAGCGCCTGTGATGCATATCTGCATTCATTTCGATAGTCAGGAGCAGCAATCATTTCTTACTTTAACAAATGAAACAAACAGGAATACATTTGAATGATATAGTATTCGCCACTAACATGCACAGAAGTGCTGTTGCCAGCGCAGCGTTCCAAAAACGCTTATTTCCATCTGTATTCAGATTTCAAGTTGTTTATGAGTTAGTCATAGTACATTCAACACAGTTGATAAAGAACTCTAATACTAATAAACTAATTCAATTACTAATATTCTTTGATTCTATGATTCTACGATTTGTAATATTAAGTTAATTTTTTATCACCTTTTTATGTACTATTGATATCACATCAAACGAAGCGCAGGAAAATAAAAATTTAAGGTACTATGTACGTTAAATCGACGACGGTGAAATATCCCCAAAATACTTTAAATGAAAGTAAAATGTCTGTGCTTCAACACGGTAAAACAATTTGGCCTTTACCGGCCTAATCATTTTCAAAAAAAGAAGTTTAAATTAGTACAGGCTCTTATGGAAAACTTTCGCGGACATAGTTTTCTTTAAGTTATTGAAATAATTATACGGTTTATGTACCTTTTATTTTTATTCAATGCGCAGTAAATGTTTTGGGATCATATGATATTAAATGGTATATAACATGCCTCACCGGGCATTCTGAGGAGTAATTTATAAACGAGAAAATAAAAAATGCGAAATTCATCGCAGACGGAGGTACTAGGACTCGGAGTTTCGCTGTTCAAATTGTGTTATTGTCAGCACAGGTTCTCTGAAGGCACGAAAGAAAATCGTGACAAAAATATCGATTATCAAATAGGTTTTGAACAATTTGTAAAAGGTTTATTTGGAATGAACAGCAACGCGACTAAATAAAAAGCTGTATCATATCACCACCACAATCAGACGTTTAACAACAATGAGTTTTTCAAATATCATTGCTGAATTGTTGTGGAAATTTCAATTAAGAATTGCGGATTGTTTACAAAGAAATGGATAAATACATTGAGAACACACATTGAGTGAAAAGTAACAGTGCGAGAAAGTAAAATTGAATGAATATTGGCATTTTAAATAGTAAATTTTAATTAAAATTAAATTAATTATTTTTCATGTCATTCATTCAATTTTTCTCGTCGGTCGTAGTTGGTGTGAAATATAAATACATTTCATTAATTTCAAGCAGAAAATGCGCTTCACGTTTTTTTTTCACAAAAAGTACACGTTTTTGTTAAACAAATCGTACATTACCTTCTTAAAGAGCTAATTTTGTACAATAGTCTTTGTCTGATGCAAACATCTCTATTTTTAATTTTGTAGTTTTGATTTTTTTTGCAATTTTAGAAAAGCCGAGCGATACCCGGAAATGGAACTAGTACTATATTTCGTACCGTCCCTTATTACATCGGTCTAGAAAATTTAAAGAAAAATATGTAGTGGTTTTGAGAAAAAATGCGTAAATTTCAAACGCAAATTACACAAAAACTTCTATTTAAAAAATGTTCATTATCTTTTTTAAAAAGCTAATTTTGTACAACAGACTTTGTCTGAAGCAAAAATGTCTATCCTCAATTTTATAGTTTAAACTTTTTGCAATTGTCGAAAAATTAGGAATTTTATCGAAAATTAAACATAAACCATTCTCCAAAACGTACTTTGCACTATTCAACAACAAAATTGAATAAAAAAACTTGGAACTATTTTTTTTGAAAAAAATTGAATATGTCCTAGAGGCTTCATCTAAAGTACCTCCCAAGAAATCGATTTCAAATTCCAGGGGGGGCGGGACGTCAGCCAGAACGATTGGAAAATATCAATTTCAGAGGAATTCGGGTGAACGGTTTATGCGTTAGGTTGTGCACAGACGGACAGGCAGACAGACAGACAAATGGACGTTTTGCCGTGAATCGATTTTTCGGTATCAAGGACGAACAAAACATGGATTCTGGCTACACCACTTGTTAGAGGAATTTTTTCTATATTTAGTAACTGAATTTTTCCACTTTTCGGTTCTAGAGCCGAGCCATTAGAATTTTTGTGTCGATAATTCATTTTCCGACCCACGATTACAATACTTTCTCTTCTTACGTTAGTAAGGACGAGAAAGTAAAATTGATCATTCACTAAGTGTGGTTTCTTTGTATGAATTCAATTAGTAATCATTAATACTCTAATGTATTTATATTACAAGAATTTCTTAACAAATAATTTCTTCTGATTAAACTTTTTAGTAAATAAATATTTTGTCTAAAATATACAAATGTATCTTTTCCAGTCATAATGGCATTAGTTTCATTACTTACTAAAATAAGGTAGTTGAACACACTTATTTCAGTTCCATTGCTCTTCCTGAAGCTATATGTCCGAACGGTGTTCAATAAATCAAAGTTATCGCAAATGACGAATTTAGGAGCAAACAATTAAAAGAACATAATTTTCACTTTCTTTCAGAGGTCAAAAACAGCATTAAGTAGCTGTCCTGTAAAATGAGGTAAATGTGTCGTAGTGACCTTCACCTACATGTATGGGTATAATCTTAGTACACACTAATATATATATATATATATATATATATATATATATATATATATATATATATATATATATATTTATGTGTATGATTTAGCAATACTCGCCAACAGCTAGATCATTTAATAACAAATTTCATACAAAACCTGTAACGGATAAAAAACTATGGGGGTAATATAAACTATGGGTAGTACTTCTAACAGTTATTGAGGTACGTTAAGAGTAACATTTACATACAAAAACAACGTGTGCCAAGAAAGTCTCCCCGCAAAGAACCGATACAGGGTCTCCTATTAAAAATTACATTTATGTTGGTAGCAACCAAATCACTGGGAAACAAGTGAAGGGACAACATTTCCAGCATCTGTTACAATTATGGTGAGTATGCGATTTAAGTATTCATTTGAAACAAGCTTCAGCTCGTGGTACCAAAATAATTTCTGTTGCAAGCGCTCTCACTAGCCACTTGTGCCACTGCGGAGAGTCTTTCCTGGCGTACTGTATTATTCAATCAGCTACGCACCTAATGCCGGTGGGGTGGGGGTGGGGGCTGAGGCACATTGAGCAGGAGATGAGGATGGAATGGGGGTCGATCGGACGGTCCGTCGATCCGTCGGACGGGCGGTCGGTGGATCGGTCGGGCGGTCTGTCGAATGGTGAGTCAGTCAGTTGGTCGGATGGTCGGTCGGTCGGATGGTCGGTCGTTCGAATGGTCGTACGTTCGGATGGTCGGTCGTTCGGATGGTCGGTCGTTTGGATGGTCGGTCGTTCGGATGGTCGTTCGTTCGGATGGTCGTTCGTGCGGATGGTCGTTCGTTCGGATGGTCGGTCGTTCGGATGGTCTGTCGGTCCTTCGGATGGTCTGTCGGTCCTTCGGATGGTCGGTCGGTCGGATGGTCGGTCGGTTGGATGGTCGGTTGGTCAGTTGGTCGGTTGGTCGTTCGGTCTGCGGGCGGGCAGTGGGCAGATGGGCAAGTGGGTGGTTGGGCCGCGGGGGGGGGGAGAGGGAACGGGGAGGATGAAATGTGTGGAGTGAAAAGGAGAAGGCGGAGAGGATGAAACCCACACGGGTCCCGGAGTGAATGGAGCGTGCGGAACAAGTGGAGTGGGCAGGGCAAGTCAGACGAGTGGAGTGGATATGCTGTAGATTCTCAGAATCAGTATATTTCGCTAAAAAGAAAAAGAGAATAACCGAAAATAAAATACCAAAATAAATTTGTACAGATCAACTGCTTGTGACACGTTTCTACACATCAGGAATCTTGATAATGTTTTATTATCATTCCTTTCCCTATCTGCTAGACATTTCACATTTTCTTCCCTTGTTTCATTGAAATGTCATAAAAAATCAGAGATTAATTTTTCCGTCCCTAAATTCATGCTCGTAGTTCATTAATTAAACGGCATTTTATGAATTTTTGGGAATGTGTTTCGATCGAAAGCCAATCCTTCAGTAATTAGTGATTAGCAAAGCGGTCTCATAATAATAATAATAATAATAATAATAATAATAATAATAATAATAATAATAATAATAATAATAATAATATTTTTATTAGTGCCGAGGCTCGGTTTCTCTCGGCAGGTTTTCTTAGGATTCTCCAGTTCCGCTTTCTCTCATTCCATTATTTCTCCCATCATCATCATCATCATCATCATCATCATCACCTTCATCGCTTTCATCATTTCATCAAAGATGTCCTAATTTAAATAGGTGAAGGGTTTCCAAACGAAAGTAAATAAGTGGCCAAATTTAGAAAGAATATTGGAACACCAAAATGATATTTTAAATTTAAAACCGATATAAACGGAAATTTACAAGTTAAGAATTAGAGGTCATTTTTGTTCACTTCTCTCAGATACTATAAAGTATTTAGAGGACCGAATGTGAATAAAAAACAATGTAACTCGACTTAAATCTCAAAATTACATACACACTACAATGCGTTTGAAGAACATTCCTGCGTCAAATTGGAAACACAATACTCGTAAAAGTCTCTCTACAAACAATAAAATTCTTAAATTGGCCTGGAAAGGGTAAAATAACGAGCCCTAGATCACATTGATCTCGTTTTTGAGGACGGCATTTAAAATATATTTTTGTCATCATAGTGAAATTAGAAATGGTGTTGTTTTGATTGCTTCTTACTTCGTTACTAATGTATTGTGAATATAGTTTTCAATACCTTTAGGAAGCACAACAAAACAGGATCATGCGCGTTGCAACATTTCATTTTAGAAAACAAGAACAGTGCCCTTTTTCTCGAAGATTCATATGTGAGCAAAAGTTTGTGAAAAAATGGGCACTAAAACTAGACAATGAAGAATAAAGACTTACGGTTGTGCATAAATTTGGAAATGAAAAATTAACTCACAGGCGCACTTAAGGTTAAGAAATTCGGAGGGAATAAATAAACTATTGAAAGCTCTGAAGATTAATATTTGGAGGTTATCCTGTCAATATTCACTGAATGATCAAATACGTAATGAAAAGAACACAAAAAGTACAGATTGAGAGACGAATGATAAAAGCTATTTAAGAAACTGTAAAAACTGAGCCTTTTAATCCCTTCCCCTGCTTGCAACTACTCGTGACACTTACAAACACCCCCGTGAGATCGTCCACATAGACTCCTCCATTTTAAGTAGAATTGTAGTTTATTCACTATAAATAGTAATTTTTTTAAATTTTAAAAATGAACACTACAATACAATCACGATTTACAGTTAACTATTCAAATCATTGTTTTTTACATTGATTTGCAATTTAAAATGCTATTGAATGTCTACACTATAAAAAGTTACACGAATGTTTGTAAGTAAATCTACAATTCTCTTGTAGTAATTCTACTTTATCTTCAGAGTACGAAATAATTTGATAACTACGTAAATTACGAGCACATGGTATTCAATCAATTTTTATATAGTACTACCAATAAATATTATAAACCATCTTCAATCCTTTTCAAGCGAAGAGCGATTCTGCTATTCTTGATATCTTCAGGGAGTGACTGAATAATAAATTTGCACCAATGTAGGCTACTATGTGTGTGTGAGACGAACTAAAACAGTTATCAAATAATGTAATACGATTATTATGAAAATGAATACTATAAATACAACATATAACACATAGTAATGAACCATCCTGGTTTGGGTGCAACGGGTATTTTGAGTTCATATTAGGTGTTCCGTTATAATATTTCGGGCACGAGCGAATTGGAATAACATAGAATCCCCCCCCCCATTTTAACAGATATTCTGTTGTTCATTTTGAAAAATGTATTCAAGGAGGCAATAAGTATGAAAGATAGGTGATTCGAATATATATTTAAAGATTATAAGCCCTCCCCAAAGAACAATATTGGTTTCTAGAAGACATACGCTGCCTATGTTGGATACAAATATTCAATTAATTAATGAAGGCAACAAAAACAAAAATAGTATGGAAGAAGGTTATTTTATGTAACACATTCTATGAAACACGTTATTTTAAAAGATGTAGTTAAAAACACATTTTATATACTGCCAATGAATAAAAATGAGCGATATATACGATTTTATTCCACATGAATATTTCTAGTGAAATATTATTGAAATAATTAAAAATATATATTTTGAAGTAAGAATCTCATATTGACTCCAATCTTAATTTAGCATATAGATTTTCGGATCAGAATGGAAAATATATTGTGAGCTACTAGCAGTAGTAGTACTTAAACGGTAAAGTATCTTTTGCTCAGATTAATCTGAAAACATTGTTGCAAGCAGATTACAAAAAAATATCGTTCTGAGTTTATGAAAATGGTGTTTAGTTGATATATATATATATATATATATATATATATATATATATATATATATATATATATATATATATATAGAGAGAGAGAGAGAGATAGAGATAGATAGATATAGATATAGATATAGATATAGATATAGATATAGATATAGATATATCTATATCTGTGGCTTGGTTCAAGAAGGGCCAATGTCAATATTCAATGTTGTACAGAATTTCTTTACAGGTTTTCTTACGCTATCAAAATGACAAAACAATCGTAGACTAATGTGATCGATTGAGAAATCAGGAGATAGGATCGACTTTTGTCTTTCTTGCACTGAAAGAAGGGGCTTTAAAGCACATATTGGCCATGAAAACCGAAAATCACTCAAAACTGACATTTGCTCATCGCGCACAAAGCCCTCCTCCCCCCCCCCACACACACGTCTAATCTAGGGAAATATATTCACTGTGCTCGTACAGACACGACTAGCAAGCATGAACTTGAAGGAGATTTTATTTTGTATATCTATAGGATTGGAGTTACACGTCGCTTTCAATGAGGGTCAAGTCATGAGGCAGCCATGCCACAAATTGCCGTTAATTGGAAGAGAAGAAGTCTCGTAATGTAATTATGTTCAAGAGTATTTCAGTTTTCGTGAATTAGTGTCGCAAACAGTTGCTAATTGACTGACATTTTCTTGTAGTCCAGGACATTGGAAACATTGTAATGCAAAATGCGGACGGACGACCTAAAATGCACAGTGCATGAACTGAGTTCCGAGACATTATACAAAGGGAATGCTTGGCGACGTGATGCGACACAACCTCCGTTTGATCACATGCAGCACCGTTTGCTTTGCCCTCTCTTGTTTCAGGAATTGATGCATTCACTTTCCAAACTTCGATATGCAACTGGAACTCTCTTTTAATATAGAGGAAAGGTATAAAGAATCTCCTTCTTGAAGTCATAGTTCATTTGTTACGTGATATCCATGTTTTGTTCTAACATATTCAAAAGTATTTACATCTATCTAAAATACAGGACCTGATTCCATCCAGAACACTTTATCCATCTAATCCTTGATCCCCCAGCGTCTTTGTAGTTCACTAAGACCTCTAGGATATGAATTCCATTAATTTTTTGTGTGTTGCTTTACTTCTTGTATCTGTTCATCGATATCGATCATTTTATCGTTTATATTTCGTAGTATGTACTGTTATTTATTCGCTTGGTATTTCATCTGGAAGGATTAGGCCAGAGAGTGCCCCTTTCTGCTGCAGTTTCAGGCTCCTTATAACATTTCTGTTTAAAATTAATTTTTTTCATCAATTCATAATACTCGGCACTATCGTATTTTGTGGAACATCATTATGACTTAGCCTTGCCTATTGTTTTGATAATTGACAATACAAGTCTTGAACGGAATAACGGCGATTCTGGTATGATTTGCCGTTTTTGATGAAGTAGGCTAAAATGTCGCCTATCACAATTCAATTAAATTAATTCCGGGATTCGTCATTAATAAAAAGCTTTTCCTGTTTTGTGAAGTCATTTTAGATTGGATTACAGTAAATATTTTCTTTTTCAAATTACGGTAATAGACGACTGACGCTTTGCCGAACGCTAACTTGCAGTTCATAGAATTGACGGGCATGGAGTATAGCAAGGAGCGTGGAGGGATGAGAATGATTGAACGTGCGTAATGCAAGAAGTATGTATCTTTTCAAAAACATGCTTATTAAATGCATTATCACACAATACTATAAATTCTATTAACTGATGACCTCTGCTAACATCACCCTTTTATATCTGTTTTTATCGGAATTCTACAAATTTTCTGAAATCATTATTGTGTTGTAATCAGTTGCTCCGATTAAACCTATTAATTTTATAAAATAAAGTTCTAAAAGCATGTCAAAATTACCCACCATTTCATATTTTTTACGAAATTAGATATCTTGGTATTTGTTTGTTCATCAG
The DNA here is from genome assembly GCA_011170035.1 of Teleogryllus occipitalis. NCBI lineage: Eukaryota > Metazoa > Arthropoda > Insecta > Orthoptera > Gryllidae > Teleogryllus > Teleogryllus occipitalis. Next base: position 159,599 of record BLKR01000370.1, read on the forward strand.
AATCAACATACGTAAAATAAATTGATCACTATGTTCATAAAATTTTATTTCACCAACGTATTATTATAGATAAAATGTGTCACACTGAAATCAACTGACATACTAATTTTGTTAGTTAAATTTTGGTGATTACCCCGCAAAGTGGAAAAATGTAAAACGGATGCACAGGACATTGAACATTAACCAACTGGTCGAATCGTTTATGCAAGGCCCGGAAAATGAGTCTGGAAGTCGGTTTTATGCATCATTCAAATATCTCATTTCTATTGGTACGATTCGTGTGTAACGAGAGCGTACGCAGGCTCTCGTGAACAACAGCGGCATCACCGAACCAGAGGAGCCTGTCCTAGGGCAAAGGGAAGGGCGTGGGCGCGTCGGAGCTTCGGAAGTTGTCCGCAGCGGGCGTCGTCGGCACCGCGGCGCGGTGCGGGCGCTCGCATCGACGGAGCAGCAGGCGCGACCGGGCGGGGCGGGGCGAGTAGGCGAGGCGTGGAAGGGCGGGGCGGGGTAGAGCGGGGACGCGGGCGACAGAGCGCGGCGAGGGAGGCGGCGGCGGTGGTGGTGGCAGCAGCAGCGCTTTGGAGCGCGCAACGCCGCAAGTCAAGCACGATTATTATCTATTAAACGAGGTTTGCTGAAATAATCGGGCGGGAGGTGCGGGGCACCGGCGGCGGCGACGGCGGCCGCTGCGGCAGCGGCGCGGAGGAGCCGAGGGGAGAGGCGCTGCGGAGCGGGAGGGGGGAGGAGGGGAGGGCGACGCTGCTATGACCTAGTTCGCGCGCGGAGGCTGTATGACCCAGTGGCCGCGCGGGTGGCGGTGGTGCAGGCGGCGCGCTTCAATCGATGCCGAGCCAGGCGATACCATGTGGCGCGGGGCGTGGCTGGGCCCGGGTGCGGCGACGCTGCTCCCCGCGCTGCCGCAGACTCCGCCCCCACCCCGCCACCCACACGCAGAGCGCCGCCACTCACGCCCCAAGTCCTTTTTGGGAGTCGTACGCGAACATAATTCAGGATTTTTGCCTTTCCGGATGATTCCAGAGAAAGTGATTCACGTGAAACTGAGGGAAGATAAGAATCCATAGAATAAATCTTGAGAACGGAACATACCCTTTTGCCTTTCAGAGACAAATATATAATATTTTTTATAGAAAACATTGAATTATAAGCTCTATTTTTGTATTTCGGGAGAACTGAGTCAGCTAGACACAGATGCAGTCTCCCTGTGCCTGCAGCGCGGCGCAAGCATCGCCCTGGACCGACTGGGATGCTGCGGCGTCACGCTCTCCACCTAGCGGCGGCGCCTGGAACTAGCTGCTTCACGGCGCCACCAACAGTTTCGAGGCTCTGCCGCGCGGGGCGCTGGCGTCGCGGCCGCCCCGCCGTTCGTCGACCCCGCCGCTGCGCGGGGTGGGAGCGCCCTTCCCCCGCCTCGAGCGCAGCACTCACCCAAGGCGACATTTCGTGCGTGTCTGCGTTCCGATGATGGTAGTTGAGGATGAGAATGGTGGATACCACCGACGAAGCCACCATAAACATGATGCAGTTGAAGTACGTGCCTGCAAGCGGAGCGAGCGGTGAGTGCGGGGCGCGCATACGACCGCCTCCGGCGCTGCCCGCGCCCCGCCGCCCCCCGCGCCTCCACGCCTCCTGGGGGGGCGGGGCGGGCCACCGCCGGAGGAGGCCTCCGCGGAGCTTCCAAACTACGTAGCAGGCAGTTACAATACAAAGTTATGAGACCGTTACCAAAAGATAGCTTTGAATATAGACATGCCTACTCACACAATTAGACTGACAATGTTTTTACTGAGTCGTGCAATTTAAACGTGAAAACAATAAGCTAATATATATATTTAGAAGAGAACAGGTAGTAAAGTAGGACTGCGTAGACCAAGGCGTTTAGTCAAGTTTTCAGCCTAGGTTTCTCAGTTAACATCATTATTTTTTACACTGAAGCCATGCAGAGAAATATTGTCTAGGAATAGTTTAAATCAGTTCAAATTACAAATCAACTTGAAACAAAAGAGAGCGGTACTGCCGGGGGCGGGCGCCGGGGGCGGGCGCGAGGGGCGGGGGCGGCGCCTGGGTCCGCCCCCCCGCCCCCGCGCCCGGCGGCGGCGGCCGTCCCCGGGGGCGGCGGCGGGTCCGCGGGCGGAGCCACCGCCGCCCGGAAGCCCAAAGATCCTAAGTTTTGCAGGCCGCCCCATGCACGGCGCCCCGCGGCGCCACCGGGCCACGCAAGGCGAGCGAGAGGCGCAGTGAGCGGCGCGGAGAGAGACAGACAGAGGCGAAGGCAGAGAGAAGGCACAGAGAGACTCTCTCAAAAGTTAGGATCTTTGCAACCAGTACTCTCACATGGATTTTTTTTTAAACATCGGGTGGCAAGTCACCCTTTTTCAAGGCGTATGCTTTAAATCAAGACTCAAAACAAAAAGAGAGTAAAAAGTGTGTTGCATTTATCACCATGAGTTAACTACTGATGTTTTACTGCACTCATCTAAGAGTCTACAGGATTTTAGTCACATCTTGATTTACCTTGGGTTTAGCAGCTCTTCCAAGGACGTGCCCAGGTCGCTTTAATGCTAGCCATGCCACTTTAAGATGAGATTCTTTTATGTATTGTCTTAGGTTACTATTTAGTTTAGTTTAACACAGAGCGTTGTTACTTGGAGGCAGAGGGGTGCGCCACCAACACGCGTACATGGTCATGCGACAGTCAGTTCGGTTACAGTGGTGCGTTAGCTCTTGCTATTTTAGTTTAGTGTTTTTCTTTTGGGTCAAGCGGGGATAGGGGGGAACGGATGGGGACACACTTTGTCGACAAAAAAGTCAGCTGAAATCAAAGTAGCTCAAAATCAGCGTCTGCTTCAAATCTGGAAAATAATTGCTTTGTTAAACAACAAAACCATTAGACGTGATTAGTTGATTAAACAACGAGGAGGCGGTTATTTTAACTTGTCTATTTTAGGCGCATTTCCAGGCGGTGGCAGCAATTTAAGGTCAGGCCTCATAGCCCAGTGAGCGTTAGAGCTTTAACCAATCCTTGTTAAACATCCATTCCAGTTTAAGCCGCAGGCGGCTCGGTTAAACAGACAGACAGACAGACATACAGACTGACAGACAGAGCGGGCCGGGACGGACAGACACTCGCACGCACATCAAACGAAATACGTCTCAGGGCCTAGACATGCACACGTAGCAAGGGCGTGCGCGGGGGCCGCGCGGGGCGGGGCGGGACGGGACGTGGTGGGGCGCGGGGGCGGGGCGATCGCGCGGTCGCCCCGCACTTCGCCCTACCGCGCCCCGCCCCGCCCCAGCGCGCCCCGCCCGCGCCCGGCCGCCGCCGCCCGACGCGGTCTCGGGGCGAGGGCGGCGGCGGCGGCGGCGGCGGCGGTGGCGTTCGCCGGCGGGAGCCGGCCCCCGCGCTCGTCCAGCAAGCAGGGAAGGACAGACGAACTCAAGAGACTAGGAAGTATGAAAAACTCAACTCAACAAATCAAAGAGCATGTTTTTGTTTTCATTCCAAGAGCAGTAGGGGCTGACCTAGTAAAGGAATAGCTTCTGAAGTCTGCGGTAAAGCGTCAGCAATCATGAGAGAAAAGACAGAGAGAGAGAGGAGGATTGTGACCCCTGTAACGAGAAAACGCTATTGAAAATTTGATGGTTTCTCTCTGTATATCGTGTGTAGTTTGAGCATTGTGTTCCCCAATGTCTTGGTCTCCTGGAAGTCGCTTCGCCTGCCTTCCTTAAGGAACAAAACCCAGAGATTAAAAAGCTGCGTGTAGCGGCGGCGAGCGCAGACGGGCCGCCCGGCCAGCCGGCGCGCGGCGAGGAGTGCGTGTGGTGGGCTGTTCGTGTGGTGTTGTCTGCCGTGTACACACACCCAAAATACACAACACAGAGGAGCGCTGCGAGCGGGCGGGCGGGCGGGCGAGCGGGCGGGCGGGCGGGCGGGCGAGCGGGCGGGCGGGCGAGGGGGCGCGCGGGTGGGCGGCGGGCGGGCGGGCGGGTGTGTGGGCGGGTGGGCGCGCGGGCGGCGCGCGAGCGGGGCGGGCGGAGCGGGAACGGCGGCGGACGCCGGGCGAAGCGTGCACCCCGATCCCGCACCGCGCCCGCTCTCCCGCGCGCCCTCCCGCCGCCGCAGCTGCCGCCCCGCCGCGCCGCGCCGCGCCGCGCCGTGCCGAGCCGAGCCGTGCCGTGCCGTGCCGCGCCACGCCGCGCCGCGCCGCGCCGCGCGCGCCCGCCGCTGGGCCGTGCGGGAACGCTACGCAGTACAGACGTACGGACCAACGTTCAGGCAACGGACCAACATGAGGGCGGAGCGGGGCCCAGCGAGAGTACCTAGCACGGGCATCGCGTCCGACACCTGGGGAAGCGTCTCGGCTACGAGATTATGAAACACCGTTAGGGAAAGGAGAATGGTTACGCCTGGAACAGAGAACACAAAGATTAACGCGAGCGAGCGGCGGCGCGGTCGAGACACAGACGGACAACGTCACACACGACACACAGCGAGCGACTACAGCTCGCGCAGGCAAGCGAGCGGCCGTGCAGGCAACAGCAGGCGACTGACTACCGCGCGCGCGGCGGCGCCGGCGGCCCGCGCCCGGGGACGGGTCTGCCCCCGCGGCGGACGGCGGCCGCCGCCCCCGCGCGGCGCCTCTACTCACAAAACCTGGTGTGGGGGACGCGGGGAGTGCACGGCGGAGCAAACCTCTCGAGCAGGAGCGGGGGGCGAGTCCGGAGCGGGGAGGTGTCGGTCCAGGCGGGGCGGGGCCGGGGGGCGGGGCTGTGCGGCGGGACCACAAACCAAAGCCGACGACTGGTCACAGCGAGCGCCGGCGCCCCGCGCGTGCCGACCGGGACGCCCGCGCGCATGCAGGCGGGCACGCTAGCTCCCAAGCACGCTCCCACGCTCTCCGACGCGCGCACGCTCGCACGCTCGCGGGCTGCTGGCGGCCGCTGCCGCTGCTCGGCTCACGCCGCCGCCTTCTCCGCAGCGATGCTCCGGGCCCTCGCCTCCTCCGAGCACAGCTTCCGTCGCCCGCCTGTCGCTGCGTCTGCTGTTGGCGCTAAGCTACGGCGACGGCACCACGCCACGCGTGTCCGGGCGGCGCCAGCGAGGCCGGCGTTCCGCAGGGTCTCACAGTGAAAATCTCATTAAAGAGAAGGCGTTTAGCCGATTAGTTAGGCGGCACGGGCAGGCGAGGGCCGAGACGACGGGGCGTCGACCGCCAGCTGCAAGGAGAAACGGTCCGTTAGTGGCGCGGAGAGGGCGCTGAAGGCCACGGGCGGCGTGGGCGTGGTAGGCTCCTCGGAAACTGCACCTGCAACAGGCGAAAGGTCTGAGTGCGGGCGGGGCGGCGGCGGCGGGGGCTACAGGCGCCCGCAGGAAGCTTAGACTCCAACCAAACATACAGAGAACTCAAAGATAATTCGTTTTTTTAAAAGGATTTTGTCTTTTTTTAAACTCAGGCAAGAAATAAAGAACAGAAAGAAAAAGTAAGCAAAGTAGCTCTTGTGAGAAACTCAGGCTAAAATCAGAGATGCAAAACTGATGCGAAGAATAAGTAATGAGTTATATACCAGCTAGAGTAGGGCAAACCCTGAGGCGAAATGATGAATTATGGTGAAGATGATTCTTGACATGAAAAGTTTAACGTTTGAGAGTTACGGATAGCGGTTTAGCAAGTTCATTAGGCAGCTGGTTTAAACTGTATACTGGCAAAATGACGGCGAGAGGGCGGTCGTGCGGGCGGACGGGCGTCGCTGCAGGCTGTCTGCGGGGGCGGACGCGCGGGCGGGCGGGCGGGCGGGCGGACGACCGCCGCCCGCTGGCGTCCAGCGCGGCGGTGGTGGTGGTGGTGGTGGTGGTGGTGGTGGTGGCGTTGGCGGCGACTGCGGCGCGCGGCCGCGGCCTTGGGCTGGGCTGCATGCGGGCGGGCGGGAGGCCGGGCGTGCGTGCGGGCATGCGTGAGAGCGGCGGCGCGGCGATGGCGGCGGGCGGGCGCTGGCGGCGTCGGGCGTCGCGACGCCGGCGGGGCCGGAAGACCGGGGCCCGCCCGCAACGCGCCCTGGAGGTCACCGCCTTGGTAGCCGCCGGCTTCATTTTCCCAGTATATCTCTCTCTCTCTCTTTCCCTCTCTCTCTCTCTCTCTCTCTCTCTTCCTCACCACTTGCCGATTCTTTTCTCTCGAGTTCCTCTTTCTTTCTGTTTCTTTGTTTCTCTTTCGCCCTCCTCTGTCAGCTCATCCGCTTCTCGTGTCAGGTTTTGCGTTTTGAGTTTATGGTTGAGGTTTTTATTGAGCTTTGGTTTAGGTGTGAGAATAATAAAAAAACGAAAAAGAAAGTTTATGTCGCAGAGAGTTTGGGCGGGGCGGCGCGGCGGCCGCCGAGGGGGCGTGCCGCGCGCCCCGCGCCGTCAGACGCCGCGCGAGGCTGCGACGTGAGACGCAAACTCGGGAGATCGGCGCGAGTCGCGGCCGCGGTCGGTTAAGCGGTCGGGCTCTCATGCAGTTAGATGGGGGGTCGCGCGCGCGCGGTTGCGAGCTCTTTTTTTCTTTCTTTTCTTTTTTTCCCGTTAGATTGATTGCATTTCTGTTAAAACCAACACAAACAAATTCACAGAATTAAAAACATCTCTACTACGTGGCACAACAAGGTTTGGTTGGGGTGGACACAGTAGTACTAGTGTGAGAAAACAGAAAATATCTGACTGTCGCCGAGCGCTCTCGGTCCGTCTCTGCGACTCGCGAGTCCCCTGTGGGGGCTTTGGCTAGCCGACGTGGCGGTCCGGAGATCAACGGGCGGTGGTGGCGTCTGCAAAGGAAACAGATGAGACAGAGAGCAGCGGGGGTTGTGGTAGTGGCAACCGTGGCGGAGCCGGGGAGCGGGGGCGGCGGGGTGGCTTGGCGGGTGGTTGCGGGGTAGGCCAGGCGGGGGAGGGGCAGGCGCGGCGGGGTGTGGACGGGGGCGGGGTGCGGGGCGGGGCGGGCCTTATGCGTGGCGGCGAGAGCCCTCTGCGGTCCAAGTAGCAAGCGCTAGCGAGCCGGGCGCGGGCTCCGTGGCTGCGCGGTGCGGCGCGGCGCGGCGCGGTGCGGCGCGGGCGCGTTGGCGCATAGGCGCGGGCGCGAGCGGTGGCTGTTACCTATGAGGGGCCGTTCGGACGTGGGCGGCATGGTCTCCGCCACCATGTTTAGGAAAAACGTGAGCGACAGGAGAACCGTGACATCTGCAGGAGAGAAGAGCGCGCTGTCAGCTCGACGGCCACACTCGTGCCAAATGTTGAAAAGTGCGCCGACATGGCCTCGCTTTACGCTCTCAAACTTCGTTCAAAACATTCCATCAAGCAGGTTGAATAAAAGTTTTGCAATAGCAATAAGTGAATTATAAAATTCTTAGCAAAGTGAATAATGTTAATAATTTACTTTCAATATATACAAGCAAATTTGCAGTGAATTAGCAAAATTATCTATGTATATAAACATGAAAACTTGGTAAGTAAATACATGAGTGACAGGTGGTTAGATTTGAGCCAAAAGATGATCTGGAGCAAACAGTGCAGCTGGCAAACGTGAGACAAAAGACAAACAGAACAAGATGGCGGGAAAAGAGAACAAGAAAAAGGTGCAGGATAGCCGCAGGCACCGACTGGCTGACACACAAGCGACAGAACTGCGGAGCAGTACAGCAACACTATAAGCCTCTGGTTGAGCTACTACAGCGTCGTTGGAGGAGATGTTGGAGGCGGGGGCGCTGCGGGGAGGGGCGGGGGCGGGGGAGGGGCAGGCGGGGGCCATGCGGCGCAGCCGGTGCCTGGCGGCGCGGGGGGAGGGCTTCTGCCACTACACAACGGACACCACAGGGAGGAGCGGGGTCCGGGGGCTACGGCGGCGCCCGGGAGGCTGCGAGCAGCCTGCGCGCGGGCGCCCATGCGGCATGCGTCGACGGGGCGTGGCGGGACGGCGGCGGCGGCGGCGGCGGGGGGGCGGGGATGCGGGGAGCAGGCGGGGAGCAGGCGGGGGCAGGCGAGGCGGCGGCAGGCAACAGCGAGAAAGCGCCCTCGCCGACGGGTCAGTCGTCTCGATTACTGTCTGGTTATTTTGGTTTAGCCAACGCTCTTTACTGCCAGTTTAATTTAATTGCATTGCTTATCTGATTGGTTTAAGTTTTATATTTCATTGGGTCGCGTTAGATGCGGGGGGAGAGAGGTACAACTTTTTAAGGGTTTAATGGGAGGGAATTTTGAGGATGGGTTACGCATCACGGCCCATAATCTACTGCTTCTGACTTGGGAATTTTAAACGAATTTTAGTTTAGAATTTCTTTTTGTTTCTGATCATATATTTAGTACTGTGCTGGGATTGCTCAAACTTGCTCCACGATGACGAAATGTTAACGGCACGAGGAATCAATTACAGGTTTATGCTCTACAGAGGTGAACATACTCACCAGCGAAACTCGTGTAGTCGCTGCCTCGGGACATTGCAAGCAGATACCGTACGTCGTACTACGTTACGTGTCGACAACGTTGAGTCGTCAAGAGGCAAGTTAGAGCGACCCCAGCCACAGTAGAGAGCGGTTTTAGATCTGGTCGGTCGACAGAGAGAGAGTGTTTAGTGGGTCCAGACGCGGCTAGCGGCCGGCGAGCGGCGGGCCGGCGGGCCGACGGGCGCGCGACCCGGCGGCAACGGCGGAGGGGCGGGGCCACCGACAGTGCAGACAGCCTACAGCGGGCGTAGCGGGGGCGGGGCGGCCGGCGGGCGGGGGGCGGGGGCGCCCGCCCGCCCGCCGAAATCGAACCACCTACGGCACCCGGGACTCTGGCGCGCACGCCCACGCGGCTAGCATTTTCAACATTCTCTGCATGTGGTGTAAACAGTTTAGTGCCTAAGCCGTGATCCTTTCCTGAAAAAAGCAGTTGTGAGTTAAAGAAGTGATGAGAGAGGGCGACACAAGAGAGATGAAAAAAGAATAAAAAATCAAATATACACAGTGAAACCCAACTGAAAAACACATGAAGAGACACAGAGAAGGCGCGGGAGGACGGGAGGGAGGGAGAGGAGGAAGGAGGTGGAGGCGGGAGGAGGGGGAGGGGAGCGGAGCGGCGGGCGGGTGGGAGCGCTCCGAGAGAGAAGAGACAGACCCAAAGCCTGAGTGCGTGTTGGTGTGCGTGTGTTGGTGTCCGCGTGTTCGAGCGACCGCTGGCAACTGAGGCGGCGACGGCGGGCAGCAGCGGAGTCTAGCGGCTCTACGCGCGGCGGAGTCGGCGGCGCGGGACCCCTCTGACTCGCAAGGGCAGCAGGGCGCGGGACGCTTGGCCCGGCGCGCCCGGCTCGGCCAGCCAGTCACACCATGCACGCTTCGCCCCTCTCACTCTCACATCGCACGCACGCGCGCATCACCTCTCTCTCTCGCACACACGCACACGCTCGCTCATTCACTCGGGCGCTTGTGCTCTCTCTCTCTCTCTCACACGCTTGCTCGCTCGCTCGCACTTTGCCCGGTCTTTTTACCTAAGAGAGGGACAGCGTCGGAGGTTGCGGGCATCGTCTCGGCTACCATGTTTAGGAATACAGTCAGAGAGAGGAGGATTGTGACACCTGGAAGGAGACCAGAACACGCAGTTTTAAGGGCGGGCGGCGGCAGCGACGGCGGCGGCGCGCGGCGGGCGCCGGGGGCGGGTGGCAGCGGCGGCGGCGGCGGCGACGGGGGCGGGGGCGGGCTGCCGGCGAGAGCCCCCGCCCCCGGCCGCGAGCTGTCGCGCGGGGCGGGCGGGGGGCGCGATGGCGGCGGCGGCGGCGGCGGCGGCTGCGAGAGGACCGCGCGGACACACGCAGAGACCCTGCCGGTTCGGGGACACCCGCGGGTTGATTGCTCGCGGAACCGACCGCGGCCGACACTCGGCGATGGCGACACTGGCGCATGAATGCGTTTATTTTTTTAATATTAGTAGTATTTACTTGCTTCTCACTTGACAACTTCGTAAAGCAGCGTTTACAGATGTTTATTTACCATATTAGAGCAACATGTTTAGAATTTATTCTCATACTTTGCTTTGGGCAGTTATACAATTTGACAGTTTCAAATTATAGAAATATTAGTGCTTATAGTTTATTAGAGGAGGTTACTTACACTGTGTTTATAGTTAGGAATGGAAATTCAACCACTTTACCTTGAAGCCTCTGTCTGGGCCCTACATTAGGCAAAATTAAAAAACAACATTTTAAGGAAGGTGAGTAAGGAGGGCGTTTGCCGCTGTCCGATGAGCTGCAAGAGAACCACACACATATTGCACCATCTGCCAGCTAGGGCGAGGCGCGGGGCGGGAGCGGCGAGGCGGGAGGCGGCGGGCGGGAGGCGGGGCGACGGAAGCCGAGGGACGGGCGGCGGCGGGAGGGGTGGCCGGGCTCGAGGGAGGGAGGCACAAATTGCACACAGCTGATGGCGGCATGTCACCATGAGCAAATAAGACACCCTGTGGACAATCCGGAGCAACACAGCACACTGGGGCGCGGGGAAGCATGCATTGCAAGCCGACAGGGCTGAGCGAGGGCGGGGCGGGGTGGGGTGGGGGCCGAGGTGGACGAATCCAAAAGAAACTGCGTGGGAGAAAACTGAAATCAAATTGTGCCGTCCTAAAGTCCAGGCAACACAAGTAAACATAACATAACCGCACTAGTGAACACATGGGCTGAGGAACTTCCGCCGTGTCAGCAATGCAGCACCGCAGTGACAGAGAGTATCTATCATACTGCTCGTGGCAGGGGGCGCAAGACACAGGGAGCAAGAAGTGAGCTCTCAGAAAGTTATCAGCACACAGTTAAATCCCTGCGTAAGAGATGTTAGCGTTTATGGCTTCGGAATTTACTCTGTTTTGAATACTTTTAAAAGCATACCATCCAGTTCAACACATCCAATTTAGTCATTGAGCAGTTATCAGAAGCATGTTCTTAGCATCAGCAATTTAGGAAGAGATTTAGTAGTCAGAACATCGAAAGCAACACTGAAAGCCGAGCAGGAGCTCTTACGAGCTTCACGGCCAGGACAGGTTGGACACTAGCTAAATGCTCGACATGAGGAAGTTCCTACTTCTGGTTACTGTACCTAATGTTAGTTTCTCCCCACACTCGTGTGGCAGAGTGAACCCAAGCAGTGTCATAGACGAGATCATTACACATGGAACGATCAAATTCACCGTGTAAAACAGGGTCCGGCGGCGGATATGAACGACGAAAGTTATGTCAACGTAGGGCTCTGGACAGCACGCGTACTCTTTTACGTTCTTTTCCCCTGGCATGCCTGAAAATATAGCACAAAAACGGGGAAAGGGGGGCATAGAAATACATAAAACAAACTGTCGACAAAATCAGAGGTAAGAAAAAAAGAAGCCAACCTTTGAAACCAAAAGAGTGGCTGAGAAGGATATAAGTACGTAACAATGAGTGGTGAATACCTGCAGCGAGAAGTATTACCTAAAGATAGCTTTTCGCCTGAGTCCGGTGGCAGAGTAAAGCCGAGAACAGCCATGGAGGCGATGAGAACACATGGAACAATAAGGTTGAAAAAGTAGTACAGAGTCCGGCGCCGTATGATTATGATAAAAGTTATGTCTATATAAGGTTCGGGGCAGCAATTGTAGTAAATTTCGTTCCTTTTCCCGGGAACACCTGGAATGAAGAAATAAAGAAAGAAAGGACAGGAGCAAAGATGGAAAGCACTCAGGAGAGAAAAAGAACAGAGAATCGATGCATCCAAAGAAACTCAAAAACAAAATGTTTTAATTGTATAACTTCATATGTTAGCCATTCCAATTCCAATCAAGTGATTTAGCGGGTCAGGTTTAGTCTGCTTGTTAGTTAGAGGCGTGATTTAGAAAAGGAGAGAGAATACAGTCTAAGAAGCAACGGGGTGCGCGACAGCGCGCTGCGCTCCTCGCCTGTTGCTGTTTATGAGCTGTGGTTTTAGGCAAGCCATTCATAGTTCTTGGTTCATTTTGTAATAGCCATGGTTTTAAACTAGAGAAAGAATAGAAAGGAGGCTGAGATGGGAGGTTTGAGTCCGGAAGCATTCCAGGGTCGACAGCGCGCGACCAGCGGCGACGGCGGCGGCTGCAGCGGCGGCGGCGGCGGTGGCGGCGGCGGTGGCGGCGGCGGCGGCGGTGGCGGAGGCGGCGGCGTCAAGGGCCACGCGCTCCTTGGACGGCGGAATTTGGCCTAGCCGGGCCCGCGGGGGCCTCTGTCTTGGGTCTGCCTTCCACGGCCCCCCTGGGCACGGGGGCACCGCAGGGGGGGGGGGACCGAGACCGTCTGGCTTCACAACAACCCCGGCTCGTAGCGTTCTGTTCTTTGCTTTGCCTTAGTTTCTGTTCTCGCGCGGACTCGCTACCAAGCTATGCTCTCTGCTAGGTTTTCTTCCAGCGAAATTTGATTAAGAATTAGATTGAGCAAAATATGTAAGTCATAAATTAAAGAACAAATGGTTTTTTAGTTTCTATATCAGCATGTGTTCTATGGCTTAACCCATGGCGGCGGCCCGGCGCCCTGCGATTGAGAGGCGGCGTTGTATTTTTGAGCAAATGACCTCGAAAGGGTCACATGAATTTGTTCTAAATATGATTACAACCTCATTAATTTTTTTAAATTTTGTAGTTAACCTAGAAACATCCTTTCTCTTAGGATACATTGAGCTTAAAATTTGAAGTATAAGTGTAATGAATTTCAAGACTAAAATATCACAATATTTTTTTTCAATATTGAGTTATAAAAAGTTTTTTACCTCTGAAGGTGATTGAATCAATGTTCAACCAATTTTCACTGGAACGCACAACTTTACAATGAGAGCTATTTTTTCCAATACATTTGTGAACAATGTTTTTCAATCAAAAAGTAAGAATTATCTAACTCATTTCTTAGATTTAGAAGAATTGATTGCAAGATGTACTGTGATATTATTACTGAAGTGGCAAGAAGACAAAACATCGAAGAGAATACAAAAAGTAATGGGTTCATTGTTTGGCAGATAAGTAAACTAATGTTCCTCAAAAATTGTTTTGGAATATCAGTCTGAAATAAAGCAAACAATACATAAATTATGGTAAAATATCACACGTTTAACAGAAAGAAAAGTAAGATTTTGCTTGTTGAATCAACAAAGATGTATGAGTACTACATGTAGGGAATGTTGCATCATATACGTAAATATTTAACGCAATATATACAAAAGATATTGATGTATCTGGAGTTTAAACTAACAAACAATATACATTATTAAGAAGGTTTAAAATATATTAATGGTGTTCAACTACATACATTTTAAAATGGTATTAATTACCTCTAAAAATATTGAATGGTTATTGGGACTAAATATTTAACTACTAATATGGGGTCAGTAATAAAAATAAATGTGCATAATGATACCTTCTGCCACCTCAAACCCAATGTCTTTGAAAAGTTCATGAGTAATTGGGGGTAACATCACTACTGATTTGTATACTTTCGGAGAAGCCTACTTTCTTGCTGTAAGCAGCAAGGCGCAAAGTGGTGCGTTCCGCGTGCCGAGTGGCGTGGGGCGGTGCCGCCCTCGCCCGCGTGGTGCCGAGCCGCCGGCTGGGGCGAGCGGTGCGGGCCGGCGCCGGCCCCGCCCCGCCCGCCCCGCCGCCCGCGCGCCCGGGCGACGCGCGTGGGGGCGCCGGGGGCGGCGGTGGGCGAGCGGCGGGCGACGGGCGGCGGGCGGCGGGCGACGGACGACGGACTCGTCGCCCTCCCGCCGCCCGCGCCCCGCCCGCACGCCCACGCCCCGCCCCGCCCCCCGCGCGCTGTCAGGGCGGCGCGGGCGGCCCCCAGTGCTGGGGGCCCGGACGGAACCCGTTCGGCGGTCTGCGCTCGCTTCCCGGAAAATATTCGACTCAGTGCGGAGCTTTAGTCGTAACAGGGGAACGTTAACTTCACGCGGGGCGTCGTGCGCGGTTTGTCTCATCCATGCCATTGCTCGTCGACAAGATTTACCCGAGGATTCGGAATGTAAACATGGTTTCTGGCATGTTTGTTTCTTTGAACTCTTCTCTATTTATTATTATCAACGATGAACCCCGACTTCCGACAATACTTACCGTTAATTAATATTTAATATTCTACAACATTTTTGTGATTCGTTCACTTCCTTCTCTATTTGACTCATTATGTTTCTTCTCACATTTTGAATCAAACGGAGCAATTTGTTACATGTAGAAAATCCTTGTTAGGCATTCGTCAGCGTTGATGTTAATGCTCTTTTCCCCGTCATGGCAAAAGCTCCCTCTCTGAAGCAGGATTCGACGTGTGTGACAGGAAAGAGGCAGGAGCGTTACACATTGGGTTTTACCATGGTCGCGAGGGCTGTCAAAAGAAAGTGCAACATTATTTCTCTTCAATTCCAATCAAAGAAGGTGATTGTAAAAAAAAGGAAATAAGAGAAACAAATATTAAGAACAGCTCTCTCCTTTATTTTGAATATCACTTCGTTCTGTTCTGTGAACTCGTCTCTGAAGAGTGAAAACCATGGCAAAGAACTAATCTCTCCAGCCTCACCAAAGGCGAAACCCGCCCATTAGTATGTCCAATATTTTCCTCAGGAATACGGGGTCCGGGCCCCCGAGACAGTACCCTTCCTTCTCCTCATGTACCGAGAGAGGCGCAGGTGGAAAGAGGTATGGCCCCGAGCCTTCCACCTGCCTCTTTTCGGAGCCTCGTCTTGCAACCCTCTTCCGGGTGCTAGAATATGCCCCGCAAGCGGTGTTCATGCGAGTGTTGGATGTGGAAACGGCCAACTGAAGTATGTTAATGACTCACCATATTTTTATCCACAGTACTGCAGTAGCAACACCAGTGTAATAGATATTTGTGAATGACAAAAGAACAAGAGAATTCCTTTGCATCAAAGAGATGAAGTGTAAAAAAATATAACTGTATGCCTCTTAGGCTTCCCGTATGTAATCGCCCAGATTGGCAAAGAATGGCTGAGAAGTTTTATTCTTTTTCTATGTATGAAATGAACACAATTATAGTAGTATACACCTAACTATGCCTTACGGCTAGTTACCTGTTACTTCTATGGGTCGTGTTTCAAATGAAGAATGGTTCATTAGTGCCCTAAGTGTCCACTACATGTCTAAGCTAAGGCGAGGCCCGCCGCGCCCGCGCCGGCGCCGAAGCCCTGAAGAGGGCGCGGCCCAAGGCGGGGGAGCGGGCGCGCCCCGGGGCGGGCGCGGCGGGCGGCGCGGGCGGGCGGACGGGCGGACGGGCGGGCGGTAGGGCGGGGCTGTTCTGTTACAGTCTGGCCAGCGGCCACTAGGGGCCCACATTGGGGAGTATTATTCTCAGCATGTAACTTTAGATGTAACGCCTCACAGGGAACACTGAAGGCACTTGTGTGTGATAGGGGGATTGTCCTTGATGTCAATAGAATGATATCAGTAACTCATTGACAATATAGAGCTGGACATTATTCTAAAACATAAAGAAGTAATCACAAGATGGTGATTGAAATATTTCATTGTAATTAAAATCATCTTGAAACTAACTTGACCCCATGAATTGCAACAATAAATCTTGTTACATTAGTGAAAAAGACAATTATTTGCTTTAGTACGTATTTCATAAAATTAGTGTAAACCTACACTTTAAAATTGTTCAAAATATTTCATTTGAAACAACGGTGATAATTTTTTTAAAAGAAGACAATTTCTTTAAACAAAATATTCACTCATTGAGCAATATAATATGTAAGAAAGAATTTATGCAAATTATAACAACGCAGAGAATGAGAAGACAAAATTCACAATTGTATTTTGAACAGCAAGCAAATCACATGTAAGGGCACAAAGTCTGTACATTTCATAGACAACAATTTGAGGACTTTAGAATAGCAGTCAGCACTGGAGCAACCCTAGTGCTATAATATATATTATTAGTGGATAAGTGAATGAGTATGCTGCTGGAATTACTCTAAAAAATATGATAAACTTTTGGCAATTACGATACAAAGTATTTCACTCCATGTCTTGCTTATTATTTGTATTAAATTCTAATTCAGTCGTGTCTTTAATACGTGACCAAGAATTATCTATTGTTTGATAACATAAAGTACAGAAATTGATTACATATATAAAAGTTAAGAAATAAAAATATAGATAGTGGCTCTCCTTCACCTCTTTCCACTCCAGAAAGAGGAGCAAACTCAGTATAATTTCATCATGTGGAGATTTTTAAAAATGTTTTTATAATTTTGAGTCCTAATAATACTACTGCTATTAACAATAATAATATTTACTGTATTAATAACATTAGTAATTTTGAAAATAGTTTTGATGTATACAATAATCTTGATATTAAGAAAATTTTAACAATATAAGCAACCAACCTAAACTGTAAAATAAAAATTCATATTTGAAACATACGTATACATATTATTCTATTATGATCAAAGAATGATAATATGGGTTAGTAGATCTTTTGATTTTCAAATAAATCTTAAAATACATTATAGAAACAAAAATCCAGCATATATTTTGTAATCATTGATTAACTTTGTTAGAACTTTAAGAGATAACGCTTCTTTTACAGTAAGAGTTCTGTAAATGTGGATTATGAATATAATTTGGGAACCTGATGATTGCTTTCTCTAAGAATGCGTTATGAGTATATGATATCTCATCAAATTGTGACTTCTTTCTAGAAATGATACTAACAGTGCCTAATTAAGTCTTTATATAGCGATGCTATAGAGCTAAATGCTCTATAGCCACGGGTTCCCAGTGGTCTGCTTTCGAAAAATAAGCATTGAAAAAACTGATTGATTACTCATAAAAATAAATACTTCATCAATCAATCTTTTCATTAGAACCGCTTCCTCACAATAGGGAATTCCCCTGCTAAAAATGGAAGCCACCAAGAGGCCACGTGGTCGACGAGAAGTGGTGGGAGCCATCACATCCAAAGCCATACATGCTGAGAGTAATCGGGGCGCGGGGGCGGGCGCCGCGCGGGCCGGCGGGCTCCGCCCCGCCTCCGCCGGGCCTCCGCGGCGCGGGGGCGGCGGCGGCGCGGGGGTGGCGGCCCGGGCGGCGGCGCGCGACGCCCCTCGCCCGCGGGCGGGCAGAGGGGGGCGGGGCGGCCCGCGGGCGGCCGACGGCACGCGGCCGCGGCCCGCGGGCGGCGGGCGATCGCTCTGGCGCTCGCTCGCCCGCGGGGCGGCCGCGAGCGGACGGACGCTGAGTACCTACCTAAAAGGTCCCATTCACCGTTTGTTATGAAGCTACTTATATCACCTCCTGAGTCATCCTGCAGCTGCAGGTCCAGCTGCAACAGAACAGGCGGCCGTCAGCGCACGCACACTGTCACGCACACGCATCTACGCACTCACAACTTCTCCGCTCACACAGCTCGCTCGGCATGCACGCGCATCTTAGTTTTGCACATGGTGCCCAAGAGCTCGGCCCTGAGGTATGCCATGGTTGCGGGCGGGCGAGGGTGGCGCGGCGCGGCGCGGCGCGGCGCGGTTCCAAGAGGCGACTGCAGCCGGAGGCAGCCGCCGTGCAGTGCAGGGCCCGGCCACTTGACGCGTGAACCCTTGGCGCGTCAAAGCAACTAAACAAGCTTCGCAAACACATCAGGAGCAATCTACTGCAACAGCTCAACCACACATACTGAGCGATTTATTTGAGATTTGATTATTACTTTCGTTGCAGAGGAATATTTCAGTTTTTGATCAAGTTATACCTATGTCATTGGTATACCACACGTGTTTACTGAACTTTGCTCAACGAATGAAGAAACTGAAAAAAAGAAATTGTTGGACAAAATATAAGATTGAAAATTATCAGTGACACATTGCTCGTCAAGGAGTCTTTCCATTTACATTGTGAATTTTAGAAGTTACGAGCTGCCTTATTTTCGGCAAATGCCATGTGAAACATTTTCAGCATTTATTTATTTAAGTTTATTTATAAGGAAATAATGGGAGGGGTCGGGAATGAAAACGTCGTTGCAGATCTCAAGAGTCTTTCTTTTTGGAGTTTTGAAATATATTTGCGCACCTTGATTCGCATGCGGGTTCACGAGTAAGTGGCCAGGTTGTTTACGTTTTTCAGAAACGTGTTAATGCTTGTTTTCTCTTTACTTCACGTGTTGTTTGTTTTAGCAATGAATGAACTTGAAAAAAGAGACTAAGAAGTTTCATGATTGTGGTCTTCGGTCGCATTATTTCTATCTGTGACGTTAATCCTCGTGCTCGGGTCCGGAGCGTGCACCCGGCAGTGAAAGAGAGGAAGCAACGGCAAAGCAAAGCCCCGATCACTCAAACCTACGCTCACTCGTTCACCTCAACTATACGATGCCGTGAGAGGGAGCGACCGTGCATGCACCGGCGGGCGGGCGTTCCCGGCCCGGGCCGTATATGCATGGCCCTCCCTCGCCATGTCCTGATGCTTCTGCATACCCGCACCCAGCAGTATACGCTTCGTCCCAACCCGCGGACGACGGCGACGACGACAGTACGACGGCAAAGCGAGGAGCTTAGGCAGCAGCGCAAGGGGTGCCGGCCCGGAGGGCGCGGGCGACGCCAGGCGTCGCCGGCGTCGCCGCCGCCACCGCCGTCGCTGCCGCCACCGCCCCGAGCTCAAGCCGGAGCTTGCCGCCCGAAGATAGAGGCGGCGGGGGCGGCGGAGGCGGTGATGGCGGCGGCAACGCAGCTCGCAGGGCATGGCATACCTCCTGGTAGAGCGAGCTTGCCGCAGGGAGCGGCGCTTCCCTTGATTAGCTCAGGAGCCAGCTCAAGAAGTGAGCGGCTGGAGACTACACCCTACAGTACAATCTGCTCAGCGGGGAAGCTCACTACTTCTTTTCTTTCTAATGGCTATAGACTTATTATTTTTTTTCTGGAAGTATACAAAGAATATCTATCTTGTGTAAGGTACCTGAAAGCCATCATATGTCCAGCTACCAAACTTCATCTCACAGCGCTGATCATCAAAGGGGAACCACGTAATGTCTATCTTGCATGTGCTCTTGAAGATGCCCGGTGGAACGTACAAGCAGCTACCGTTATTTCTGACCACAACGTTTGTAGGATACGTCCCGTCGAAACCCTCATCAGCGCTTGTGTAAAAAATCGGAAAACAGTTTGCGTTACTAGCATGTAATAGATCTGCAAATAGGGGAAAAAGGGGAGCGGCGCATGCGCACAGCGACCGTCGTGCGCTTTTTGTTCTAAAGGAGAAAACCAGACAAATGTTTAGTGCAACACTTGGGCGTTTTAGGCGAATTTTAGAGTGCTTTCAGCAATTTATCAAAGAGAGTTTGAGAGATTTAGTAGCTCTAATTTAAGGGAGTCGTGGCGGGGGCGGTGGGGGCGGGGCGGGGCGTGCGGGCGTGCGGGCGTGCGGGGCGGCGGCGGCGGGCGAACCGTGCGGGGCGAACGGGCCGCCCACCGCCTCCGCACAGGGCGTATCAGCCGACTGCCGGTAGATACATTGTGCGAGCACAATGTGTCTGCCGCCAGGCGACGGGGCTTGGACACAGTGGCCTAACAACAACGGCATCTGGCAGTCGTACTGTCACCGGGCAGAGCGGCGGTTTAGATTCCCCTTTTTTGATTTTCAGTTTATTTGCTGGTTTTTAGTTGGTTGAGTGTCATGGCTTTTTTTTTGGTTTGGCTCAATTTAGCAGTTTGTTTCATAGTTTTTTAAGGCGATTACGTTTAGGCTACACACTTAGCAGAGACAGAGAGTGGCGGGTGGTGGAAGAAGGTACATCGAGAGCGCCTGGCTCCGCGGGGCCGGGCTGGGTGCCCGGGGTCTGGCTTGGGCCTGACCCCGTATGGGCTACGCTTAACAAGAGGGGTTTTGCGGCGACGGCGTCAGCGGCGGGGCGGGGCTCCGGGCAATCGGCCCTGCAGGCCGTCGAGCCCGCCTCGGCCGGCGGCCCTGTGAAATATTGACAAGCTGGTTTTAGCATGGGGCAAATTAGGCTTGATATAGTATATCAAGTCAGAGTAATGACACAAGTCAAAAGATTAATCATCTCGCAAATAGGCTTTATATATCTTAATTAATAGTGTTATTGTTTAAAAACAGGACGCTTATGTAATGTTTCGGTTTACCTTTATCGTGTCCTGGAAGCAGATCAGTCAAAAAGTTAGAGTTTGAGACATATTAAAAGCAACAGAGAGAATGAATCGCCTTCGCCAAGGTTTAATGGGGGCGTGGCGCCCGGGTGTGCGCGCCCGGCCTAACGGGCGCCCCGAGCCGGAGCGCACAGCCGGCGCGCCGGGCTGCCTAGTGTGCTTTGGGAGTTAGATTTTTCGGTTTATCACGCCGCGTGGGCGCCGAATTTAAATGCTCTGTTAAAGGCATTATTTCATGAGAAAGAGTCTTATAATTTTTTTTATTAGATTTCATATTATTTGATTCATTTTATAGCAGACTAGACGTTAACGAGGGGAAGACAGGTGCAGGGTTTTTATATGAGAGGAGAAGAGAAGAAGAAGAAGAAGGCTGCACCCCGGCGGTACATACCACACTCGACACTCGCAGGCAGGCACAGGCGGGCTCAGGCAGACAGGCAGGCAGACAGACAGACAAACAGACAGGCAGACAGACAGGCGGGCGGGCGGACGGAATGATAGAGAAAATGAGAGAGAGAGATAATGAGAGAGAGAACGAGAGAGGCAAGAGACTACTCTACAGAGCAGGACGGAGCCAGGGGGGGACGACTCCAGATGGCCGTTGTGTTGCCCTAGTCCCTTACAAGCTACGCTGCCACTACTCCCTCGAGCGGGCGCCGGGCGGCGAGCCGTGGACACCTGGGGAAGAACAGCATCGTTAGCGCCGCAGTGATTCCCAGCCCTGGCGGCCGGCGCCGGGGGCGTGGCGACGGCGGCGCTGCCAGCCGCCGGGGGCGACGGAGCGACGGGGCGACGGGGCGACGGGGCGACGGGGCGCCGACGCGGGGCAAGGCGGAGCGGGGGCGAGCGACGGCCTACGTGCGGTGCGGAAGACCCGACATCTACCAGCCTCAGCCCCACAGGCAGATGGCAAACTCAGGAGCATGCTTCACCAGAGAGCGTTTCAAAGAGATGGTGCCGAGATGGCATCCTCTCAGTTTTCTACCATAGTGTGTTATTACCTATCTCCCTCATCTGATTCGATTTAAGTTTTATCAATGCGATAATTAAAATCTTCTAGCTAGAACAATGAAATAATTCAATGCTGTTCTGTGAAATTGAAGAAAAAGTTATACTTCATTCATTACGAATAGAAGCGAGAGAATGGTTGGTAATAAAATATTGATTTGCATTCGGTGATAAAATGCTCTCTGGGCATTCATCGATGATTGAACTTAAGGAAACGCAACTAGTCAATAGCTCGAACTGTAGCCTTGACTGCAACATGGGCACAAAACTACAAACAATTTATTGAACAATATTTTGATAAAGTATTATGTATTGTTTAAAGAATTTCCAGTCCTAAAGTTCTCTCATCTGAATGGAAAGTTGCCTTATGCTCTGAAAAACTATTTTTTTTCTTCAAATTTAAGCATATTTCACATGATTTTTTTTCATTGGAATGAATTCAGGATCTCCTATGATAAGATATTTGTATGACATCTCAGTAGGCTACGCTGAAACAATATGCATTTTTGCATTTTTAAGATTTCAGACAAGTTTTAGAATGCCTACTTGCATAAGTACAGTGAGCATAATGCAAATTTCATCAAAGCAGCTCCTTTATTTTATGAAAGTTATCAAGTCAAATTTTTGGAAACTGAAACTTTAAGTTACAATTATCTTTATCAAGAAATTTCCCTGCGTGTTCCTTCAAAACGTATTACGCTTTTAGACAAATAAGCCGTTCATTAGAATTTTTCCTGATTCAAACAAAAGAGTGTTTACAAACATCTTTCAAAATCTTTCACAATCACTGAAAATATTGTGTTGAAACCGAATTTTATTTCGAATCTGGGAACGTTTGGCTAAACGTCTGCGCGTATCGAAGTGCACCGTTGTAGCGCGACCGCGAGGGGAGGGGCGGCGGCGGCGGGAGCGGGGCGGCTGGCAGGGCGACGGCTCTCGGGCGCCCGCGCAGGGTGGGAACCACTGGTCGGAGGCGAACTGCAGCGGCGCTGGCAGCACACGGCTCAACACCTGCGGAAAAATGCTCTGAATCCAGACACGCCACAATATATGCGCACTGAGGAATAAGCCGTTTCCACCCTTGGTGAATAACAGCGCTGGTCGAAGTTGTTTGCAGCTCGCTTTTGCTTCTTTTCGAAACAAACGTACGAGGTAGTCCAGGATAAATGTTACAACCTTCTAGAGCTTGTGAGGGCTCGAAGATGATGCCGTTTGGACAATAAACAAATTGAGGAAGATTTCATGTTACACATCTATAAGTTACACATCTGCATTTTTGACAGTGCGTTTCTCTTTTGAAAACAATTAATCATGTACTGGTATTTGGGAGTTGTATGAATTCTCAAGAGACGACCTCTTATGGTTCGTATGCCTGCTACCCAGCAGTGCAAAATGAATTGCCTACAAATAAAAAATGCGGTGTCAGAAAGTCAAAAACTTCGTTATATGAGATTTCTCATGCGATCATTGCTAAAGAGTGATATCTTTGACTTCTGTACACCCTAGAAGTTTGTAACATTTATTGTAAACACGCCTGTAGCAGAAAACACTAAATCACATTGTAGTCGATTTTTATGAGCAAATCGTGTTTAATAAATTATTATTTTGGAAAAAGTCCTATTTGTCCTAAAGTCATAGTTGAACATCTTTCATTAATTTTGTGATTTCGAGCATTAACATCAATGTCGTTAGGAAACAATTTTGAAAAAATCTAAACGTTCAATGCTTCCGGTTTAAGTTGGATACATCATTTCAATGTGGATAACAATATTCGTGTGGTTATTGTAGATTTCGTTTGGAAACTTACTTCGAGCGCTGTTACGTAAAGTTGAAGGAATATCAAACGTCGTAATAATAAGTGATAAAATACTGAAACGGTCTTTAAAAAAGCATGAATGTCAATAATCTCCAGGGAATATAAACTAGTATTTTTGCAGTTTCTGTTTCGTTTTTCAAATGCTTCTGGCACATGTTCGAAGAGGTGATTAAGACACATCACGTTTTCTTTATGAAAGTATTGTGCTTTGGTTAACTCCCCATTGTTTACGTTAATCTACAGCAACAATTTGCAAATGTATAACAATCCTTCGCACGTAAAATAACTCCAAGCCAAAATAAATATTTAGTAGAAATGCTTAAAACATAAGGCCCATTCTAATTACAATATATTTTACTACAGTGGCACGATAATATAGCATTAGATAAATTAATTTTCTTTATAGACATTACCGTACATCAATAAAATTAAAAGCCTTATTTGTGATGGGCAAAATTATTTGTTCCCATATACTAATTCTATTTTATTTTTTAAAAATTTCTGTTGAGTAATTAAAAATATGTTTTCATTATTGTGCTGCATAGAAAACATCCGAATATATTTTTGATAATTGCAAATTACTACTTTAAAGTATAGACACTCTTTGAGTTCACTAAATGTGAACCTCTGATATGAAAATTAAAATTATCTTCATTTATTCCATACGTCATGAAAAAAATCTAGATAATCATTCTGTGATAAATATTTTAAGCTAAAAGGATTCAAATTTACGTGAGCATTAAATAAACGGTAAAAACAAATATTTCATTTTTCATTAATATTCTTCAAAAGTGTCTACACTGTCTCTTGACTTAGCGAGGTCACAAAAACGTTCAGTTGTTGAAAACTTCAAAGTATTAACACGTGCTCTACTATTTGGTATTAAAAGTGATATAGAATTATTGTTTATTGTGATTATTTACCCTGTAGATTGGTCGCAAAATATTAGTAGACAAATTTATTATCATAAAGTAACAAGTGAACAAGTGATGCTCTTGGTAATAACGGAAAGTATATTTCGGTTGTGACCAAGCCAACTGTCAGTATCCAAATGGGGAGTGAACCAGAGCTGGGAGCACGTGTCTGGATCCAGGTCGGCAGGAGAGAAACAATCGGGAGGCGAGGCGCCCTCGGCGCAGGAAGCCAACCCCTGGCAGCTGCTCTGGAAGAGAATCGCAGGCGCAGCGCGGCGGCTGGAACGGCAAGCGTCTCGCATGGTCCTCGTACCTGTTGTACATTAGCACGTCGGGTTTCCAGATGCGGTGCGGCGGGATCCGGAGGTCCTTGACCCCTCCGAATTCCGACGAGTTCCACCTCAGGTTGACGTCGTTCCACTCCTGGGGGCAGAGAGGCGCGTCAGCGAGTGCTCGGGGGGCGGGCGTCCCCCCCTTTCCCCTCCCCCTTCCCCTCCCCACTGAAGATGCTCGCTCTTCCTCTACCCTCCCTCGCTGTTTACTCTTGGCAAGACTTTACGTTACTGGAATACTAGAAGTTGGCAAACTTTACTTTATCCTGAGTTACTGAGCTGTGACTGCATGAGTTTAACATGGTTGAGCTATATGAATACAAGTCCAACATCTTGGCTACGACACACACGGAAGAGCCAGACGAGCGGAAGAGCGGTCGGGCGGCGGCGGCGGCGGCTTGGGGCGGGGGCGGGGCTGGGGGCGGTGCCGCGGCCGGGGGCGGGGACAGCGCTCGGCCGCGCCGCGCCGCGCCGCACCGCCCCCTACCCGCCGCCCAGTCAGCGCCGCCGCCGCCGCAGCAGCCGCTGTCCCCTTCGTCGTTCGACGGCGCCCGGCCCCGGCGGAGGTGGCTCAAGTCTGGGTGCGGAGACGAATGGGCCCGGGCCCGCCGGCAGCTCTGTGTGCAACGCGTGGCCCCTTATTCGCTCGGAGTTGCTCCATTAAGGCTGTCTGCGGATGGCCTCTACTTTACACAGACAGTGTAACTAGAAGGGCCAATACAGATTTACTGACCAATTTGGTAACTTCAACATTGAGCAAGCGTTTACGTGTTTGCAAGTAATTAATTACAGAATATTATCTATCGCAAAACGAATTGCCTTAGAAACTGAAAGGAGATCATAGATAAATCTACTTTTCACTTCAACGATAAACGACGTTGTAAGGAGATCAGTGATTGAAAAAATATAAAAAGGAACATTAATTTGCATTTTCAATTATATAAGAACAGAAGGCTTCGAAGAACAATCCTATTTTTGTTTATGGTTTATTCGCGTTTCCAGACAAATTAATAAATATAATTTCATAATTTTCGATAAAATAATAAAGAAAATACAAATATTTCCCAACTTTGAAAAAGTATCAAATTTTTTTGGAAAAGAATATGTGAAACTGAAACGAGCTGCAGGCGGACCAGGTTGCTACTCAATTAAAGAATCCTGCATTTGCAGAGGTTCTACATAGTGTCGCAGGTAGCTTCTCAGAAAAAGCTTCAGCATTCACCACAAACACTTTCAACGTTATCGAATACCTTGCTCATATCATTTTAAATGTATTTTAATAGCCATACATTTGTGTTATTTTTGAATAAAATATTTGAAACTTTATTTATTTTATCAAAACATGCGAGCCATCAAAAAAGTTATTTGAACATGCATCTTTATTAGGTCGTTGTTGGTGTTATTGGAAAACGATGTTTGCTAAATTCTGAGAGATACCTGCAACTCATTACTAGAACTAAAATTTGAGGTGAAAATATTTGGATGACATGTGAAATATGATCAGAAGACACAATGCAGAATTATGACGCTGCATAACAGAGGGCGTGCTTGGATCGATCCAGTTCACCACTGTACTACTAGCTTAATTGTACAATAAAGGATTTGGCGAACACAGATTAACATTTGAGGGCAAATGTGTGTCGTCAATCACGGGTAGTGACATCGTGGATTGGAGAGCCCAGTGATTAGTGTGAGTATAAATCAGTTTACAGTGGATCACATTGCGTGTGAATAGATAGGGATCTACGTGAGTGACAGTGGTCCGGCAGAAGTGCCCTCTCGCTTCGAATGCGTGTCTTTTGTGGAGCATGACCCCAATGATGGATGTGAAACGGCCTCTTTCGCGAGCGTGTATCTTGCGTGCGTGCATTGCACAACTGTGCCTGTGTAACTATAAACTATAACATATTAAGCTGGAAGATACCAAGTCGCTTGTCTATAGTAGGTGTTTCCCAGTTGTAAGGGTTTTAAAATAATGAAAGACGACAACATACCATGTTGTGAAAAGAATTTAGGTTTGTTCTTATTTAAGTGATAACGTTTTGTAGATGTTGGTCCGCACCTTTAGATGTAATCTTAGTTACCAATAAAGCTGTTTAGGTTAGTTGGTGGTAACTGAGAATAACACTCGTGGATGCTATTCGTCAGATGTGGATCAACGACATGTGAAATGTGACTTAAATATGAACAAATGGTTTGCTTTTACAACACGGTAACTGAATGTCTTTAATACTTTGGAAACCCTTTCTACTAAAAAAATATGTGCTGTGAGTGACTAGTGAGAGATATCGAGGTACCCAGTATAAGTATCTGTTCGGAAGAGAATGCTACGAGAGGGGGGGGGGGAGAGGGAACTTGTTCGCGATTGGCCGGGGCGCGGGCGGCGCTGCACATGCAAGCCTTCAACGCCAGACTTACCGGCTGGCAACACACAACACAGCACACGACACGAGACGCCACGACACAAACACGTAGCATGCAAGACGCAAGACGACGCCACAGCGCATGCACACACATGACATCGGCATGCCGCATGCAAACTCAAAGTGCGCAGGCGCAGGCCTAGGGCCAGGTTGGCTGAGTTTATCTGTGGTTTAGAACGACTCTTTCCGTTTTTTTTGTCTTTTTTTATTACAGTGCTTGATCTTTTAGTCACGCATTTAAGTTTAGGTTTAAGAGGATTTATATTTTAAGTTGCGTTTTGCAGTATATAACATTTAGAACAAATTTCCTTGCCGCCTGGGTTAAAGTCGCTATGAGTCCGCCGCGGCCCGGGCAAGGACGTCACTCTTGATTTACTCTCGGTTTAGTCTGCTTTGGGAGTCTTAGTGAGCGGGGGGTTTAGTGGCGGCTGCGGGCGCCAAGGCTTAGCCGCGTTTAGGCCACCGGGCGAAGGCTGGTCGCGGGCTTAGAGGATGCGGTTTAAACCAGGTTTAGTCCGTGTTTGCAGTGTTGAGGAGCAGTTTTAGGCGGAAGCCCGGGGGCGGGCTCGAGACCGGCGGCGGCGGAAGCGATGGCGGCAACAACGCGAAGGCGGGCGCGCGGGCCCGCGGACATCGTCTAAAGGGTGGCGGGGGCGAGGAGGGTGGACGGATGGCCGTGGGCGGTGGGCGAAGGGGCGATGGGCGGTCTGTGCACCTAGCGAACGGCGCGCGCGCCGCGGGCGAGCGCTGAGTGGCGCTGCCTGCTCGGCGCCACCCATGCAGCGGGCGCACGCGGAAGAAAGAGAAAAAAGAGTTGGCGACTAACAGTTGGTATATATGGAGAGTGATAAGGGGGTCAAAGAACGAGAGAAATAATATTAAAAGTATCATTTAGGCCGAGGATAGACAGAGCTGTATGGCTTGCAGTGAGGCTAATATTCAACTCTGTGTATCCTCCTGGTTTTAAAAGCTTTGTTTGGTTCTTCTCACTTAGCGGGACTTACCAGCTTTAACCATATGTTTGTTATTAGAAGCTGATTCTTCTCATCCTATTACATGCAATGAGAAGAAAATGTGCTCGTGTTAGTTAGTCGGTACAAGGCACACACCAACACCACCGAGGCGACGCGGGGCGGCGCGCGCGGGCCGGGCGTTCCCCAAGGACCCCTCCCGCGCCCGGCGCCTGCGCGCCGCCCCTCGCCGCCGACTTCGGAACATTGAAGCAAAAAGCCAAGTTCTAGAATCCTTGGCTTTGTTCACGAATTCTAGAACTAAAAGCGGCGCGCTCTCCTTGGCTCCCACCCGACATCGGCCCCCGCGCGGGAGAGCGCGCCGCGAGTGACCCACACGTGAGAGGGCCCGGCCCGGCTGGGGGGCGCCCGGCGGCGGGGCCGCGCGCGGGCGGGCGGGTGCGCCGCCCGGCGGGCGAGGCCGGGGGCGGGGGCGGCGCGGGCGGGCGCCGCCCCCCACGCGGCCCGCCGCCGGCGCCCCCGAGGCGGGCCGGGCCGCGTCGGCTCCGCGCGCGAGCACACAACTTACCAAGTTTAACCAAGCGTTTGTGGTTAGGATTTGGTTCTTTTCGTCCTGTAGGGGAAAAGTCATCAAGTCGTTACATGGCTCGGCAGCAACAGCAGCAGCAGCAGCAGCAACAACAGTCGCGGCAACGCCACGGAATGCCCCTTCCCGAGGACTAGCCTACCGACGGCCCCCGGCGGCGCGGCGTAGCGCGGCGAGCGGGGCGGGGGCGACGGGGGCGGCGGGGTCGCGCCGCCCTCGCCGCCGCAGCCGCCGCTCGCGGGCGCGCGCGCGTCCCCGCCGCCCGTCCCCGCCGCGCGTGCCGTCCCGCCTTGCCCAAGGGCGCCGACTTTTCCGCTGACAGCGCTGGCGGCGGCGGCGGTGGCGGCGGTGACGGGCGGCCCGCAGTGCGTGCGCCCTTATCGCCTGATTGCGCTTCTCCCGGCCGCGCTTTACAGCGGCTCCTCAATAGCGCGCCGCCATAACCAGTGAATTATTCGCGGTGGAGCGGCGGGGCCGCACGAGTCCCCTGGGACGCGGGGAAAGCCCGGGCTCTGCGGCAGCGCGGCCTCGAACCCGGGGCCGCAGCGGCGGCGCCGCCGCACGGTGCACCATGCGGCAGCCTCTGGGTCTGGAAATTATCAGCTGGCGTGCCGAAGTCAAAAACCATATTTCAAAGATTGATTTTGTACTTTGAGTACTCTCGGATTCAGTTTAACGTTCACTTGCAAGAAAACTTACTGAAATTATTTGAATAACGCGAAAAATTTCTGAAACGGGAAAGAAGGTAATATTTGTGTTTATCTGCAACTACTACATTTGACATTTTTCTGTTACGTGAAATCGAAAAACACATTGGCAATATTTAGTATATGATTAATTATAATTTACTCATTTTGTTGATTTGTTTCTTTCCCAGAAACAAAGAAAAAATGTTCTTCGTAGTGTTTCGTTCCTTCATATTTTGAACTTTCGTATAAAAATGTACGAAACTTCAATTAAAAAAAGAGTATGATCGTACAATTGTGAATACACATTAAAATAGTAGTACGAAATTTTGAAGGAGAGGGAGAGAGACTTTTGAGAATACTTGATGTCGATAAGCGAGGGCACCGCTGCTTTTTTCCAAACCCGGAGGCTAACCCAACGCAAACTACTGGCGCTGTAGGCGGCACCGCCGCGGCACACACTCATCTACAACGCACGCACTCGCTCGCACATCCACACGCGCCTGCTCTCGCTCGAGTCGCCTGGCGCCGCGCGCGCGCCACTCACCACGTCGATGATCTGCATGAGCGTGAGTCCGAAACTGAGCTGAAGGGGATCCGACTCGTTGGCGACGGGCCGTTCCAGCACGTTGTAGTGGTCCAGGAGGGTGTGGAGCAGCCGCTTCTCGTGCGGGCCCTGCAGCGACTCTGCAACACACACACACGGACCTTCACTACGGGGGATCGAACGTCCAGGGTAAGGCTTCCACAGGGGAAGCGAGATGTTAGTATTTGGAGAAGCTGGGTAACTAAAATTTTGCACACACATACATTCCTTTATTTTTTTAAATATGGAATATTCAAGTCAAATATTAGAAGGTTAATAGTACATTATGAAACGATGATGTAATGATGGTTATTAATATACGAGTGTGATATTACGATACGAGCGAGTATCGTAAACGTCACACGCGTGTATTAAAACCCATTACTTCGAGTTTCATACGGTACTTTTTCTACGACTTTTATAAGTTAAACTTTTACATTGAATCGATTTGTGGCAGTTGACATGACCAATTTTTTAAAATAACATTTCACGTAATAAAAATTACTAATAAAAAAAATGAAACTGAGAAGCATGATGTAATTTTAAATGCAATATTAATTTACACACTGGAACGAAACATTTACTATAACGATTCCTAATGATTAAGTGTCAATACTTGGTTTGCAATCTTTTCTGCAATTGGTCAAGAACTTGTATCATAATGAAATCTGTATCGTAATGAATATCATTATGCAACGGGTTACAGTCATCAAAGATAGAATTATACAAAGCGAATAGAAAGAACAACATCAGCACTATGGTCATCAATTGGAATGTAAGTAACTATATTATAACACGTGTAATGTTAGTGTAATTTGCAAGGTCCTGAAGTTTCTTTAACATCTGAAATGGAATTTTTTCAACAACAAACATTTTTGACGCTCGAAAACAGCGGGGTTGCAAATTTGAGAAAAAGGTTACAACTTAAAATTTCCATATATTCATCATTGCATTTAACAAACACTAATGTTAATGTCTTCAAACAATATGAACTTTACATTAAAATACAGCTCTTCCAAACTTGTTCAACAATAACGTTGTGAAAATTGGCTTCTTTCGATACTTCAACGCACTCGTGTTGTACTCATTTTATGCATAAGTAATCGCTCTTCTCAAAAGAAAACATTTTTTACATTCACTGCTAATGAAATTTCCATTTTTATCCTTTTTAAAATTCTCTTTCTGTTAAAGAATTAATTATTCGATGAAATATGTATATTTTTGTAATGTTGTATAAAGGTTTTATTTGGAACTTATTTATCAATTTAAACTAGAATTAGTTTTAAAGAAGTTGAGGATCAATCAATTCATTAGATATTTTACTCACAAAAATCTATCGAAAACAAAATGTTATAAAAAATAAACAAAATCAACCAAAAGCAAACTGTTTATGTGTCTTCCCTCCCCACTATTAATCCCGTTTCCACGCACTTAACCTTCTCCGGACAACCACTTCTGTATTCGATTACCCAGATCCCCAAGCGAAAGTTGTAGCCCAGGCATCGTCACCGCAGCCGCCTCACCTCTCCTCCGCTCCCCTTCCACCTATGCGCCGGTGATAACTCCAACTTGCATACTTTAATTAAATCCGCACCAAGAACTTGTTCTTCGCGTTCCCGCGCGCCCGACAAAAACCGGCCGGGCACGGCCGCGTACACAGAGAGGAAACTTCCAGAACAATTAATTAACTACATCTCGAGAAATCCAATAATTAACATTCTTCCGGAGAGCGGAAGACGCGCCGGTTCCTTGCGCGGCGCTGCGGCGCCACCTGGGTGCGGCGAACCGGAGGAGGGGGACGAGGGGGCGGCGGGGAGGGAAAGGAAACAGGGGTGGTGGTGGGCAGCGGGTGGCAGGAGGATGGCATGGCCCAGGGTGACGGCAGATTGAAATGTTTATTGTTTTAAACCGCAACAAATACTTAGAACTCTTAGTCACGTAAGTGTCGTGCTTGTTAAATCCAGGGAGGTGGCGGTGTTCCTCGCGTTCTAAAGTGAGATCGATGATTGATTGATTGTTATTGACTCCGGGTGCGTCAACTGTTAAGGTCATTAGTCCGGTAAGTGCAGCGCATGTTTTTTTGGTGGCAGTGATCTTCCTCCGATGGATGGCGAGATCTGATGCCAACCTAAATGTCGGCTTGCAAGAATTTTTGATCTCCAGGTTTCTTCCCCAACAGGACACCGCCCCAACCGGGACAAGCTCTAAGCTCTTACTGGTCTCCCGACATATGTGGTAGTGTAGTATATATAACTGTGTGTGTGCGTGTGTGTGCGTGTGTGTGTGAATGTGTGTGGGCTGTGTTTGGAGAGAAGAGGAGACAAGAATGAGCAAGAAAAGGTCATTTGCGTTCTGTGGCTCGTTTGGTAAGGTATTGCTCAAGGTTTCGCCCAGTATTGATCGGAGTAGCCACGAGAAACTACCGATCAGAGCAGTCAGCTGCTAGAATTTTTGCTCCAGACAGTGGTTGAATTGCATTGCCTCTGGTGTATCGCACGACGCACTGGAAGAGTGGATGAGCAAAGGGCAACGGCCTGCTGAGGATGAGTGCGTTGATTTCGTACTAGCGTGAAGAAATGTGACTGATTTCGTCGTATTTGCGTACCTGTTCATGAAATTGGTGCTTCAGGAAGGCGGTGATTGTGAAAATTAAAGCGATGTGAACCTATCAGTGAAGATAGGAAAGGAAGAGAGAGAGAGAGAGAGAGAGAGAGAGAGAGAGAGAGAGAGAGAGAGAGAGAGAGATTGTCTATGGTTGTGTAGGAAATCTCGTTTAATTGTGTTGTGATGGCTAGTGAGAACGAAATGAACGCAGACTACATTAATTAGTGAGATAATGAATAAAGCTATTTAAAGATGACAAAAATAGTTTGCTTCTGAATGGTAGCAGCGAACTGTGGGAAGTTATGCAAATAGTA
Organism: Teleogryllus occipitalis; assembly: GCA_011170035.1. Taxonomy (NCBI): domain Eukaryota; kingdom Metazoa; phylum Arthropoda; class Insecta; order Orthoptera; family Gryllidae; genus Teleogryllus; species Teleogryllus occipitalis. Next base: position 191,996 of record BLKR01000370.1, read on the forward strand.
GGTGTGAGATGGTAAAGAACCAAAAGTAAAAGACATGTGAGGGGTGTGGAGAGAGAAGAAAACTCAAGAAGGAAGATAATTAAAATGAAATTTCGATTGACAGAAATGAATGGTGCGGGTAATGAAAATAATCATTTACAATAGATAGACGAGAAAGTAACTGCAAGTGCATTTAGACGGGACAGCGGAGTTTTAACGAATGGATAATGTTATTCTGATACTTAATGTGAAAATCGAGTAATGTTAATGAGACAATGAGAAAGGAAGTTCTGGCGAACCTGTCGTTCGCGACGTGCGATGCATGACGTGTGATGAGTAGAGACCGGATTTTTATGTAATTACATACTTTTTGTCTTTCTACTTACCGTTCTCAAATGTGTAAACTGGGCAAATCGGCCCCGTCCTAACACAATTTTCAATTTCTTCGTTACATATTTTTACATATTTGGTACTATATTACATATTTTACATATTTTGGTACTTTCACAAAATATTTTTTATTATATTAATTTTCTTCGATTTTATTACGTATTATTTTATGAAAAGAAATATTTTTTAAAATTAGCATTCTTCCTACATTATTACTGCGTGCTGCCTCATCCAGGTACCCAATGTGAAGACGCGTTATGTTATCACAGTCCCGCGCGTCTGCTTCACTTATCTCAGAAAAGAAAAGTGCGCGACAGGGACCGACCCGACTCATCTTTATGTGTGAAACGTATCACTCACGTTGCGATTCGTGACTTTTTACCTTAATTTTGGAGAAACATTGGCAATCGTCGACGTTTAACATTCAATGAGAGTGTTTCATTGGGCAATGATGTTTGCTGGTCGTAGATATCGCTAGTTTGTACGATGTCTTCCATTGCGTCCAGTCTGGCTGTAAAACTAGAGTCCTGAAAAACAATGGATAAAGCTTTCACTACTGATGAGAAAGTTGTATGCTGCGAAGTGTGCATTAGTTTATGCTCTCCAAATGATTTTAAGACGTTTGTATATTTTTAATATTTGTTTAGAACTTGTTTATGAATGTAATTTCGTACTATGTAAACGTTCGTTTTATAATTATTGTATTTTAATATTACATATTTTATCCGATCTTACATATTTATTACATATTCTTACAGTTTTCATTACATATTTCAACGTTTCATACAACATATTTTTCCGGTCTCTAGTGATGAGGCCAATGAGAGCGGTGGGTGTGCGCTAGGGAGCCGCGGGCGAGTGCGCGGCGTGGGCGGGCGGGTGAGATGGGGCGAGAGGGCGCACCCGCGTCCTCCGGCAGCCCCTCCTCTCGCAATTAAAACTTGGCTCCGGTGCGCAAGTCGAGGAATGCGGTTCAAGTGGGTCACTGCGGGAGGTTGCGAGGGTCCTCGCCGCACCGCGCTCCCCCACTGCTACCCCCGACCACCCTCCCCTTGCCCGCCCCTGCCAGCGCCGATGCGTCCGCAGGCATGCATCACGGCCGGAGCGCGTTATCGACGACGGGGGATGAGAAGAAATTAGCTGCAAGTTGAGACGTTCTCTGCATCTAAGAATGAAGGTACTGTGAGTGAGGATATTATAATTGATTGAACTCACAGGAATACAATAATCGAATTTTTAGTGCCTGCACAATCGTGCTGATGCAGGCATTAATCACGACTGAAGCGCTTATTGATGGCGTGGACTACTTCTGAGCTAGTCAAAGTGACATTACCATCCAATTATTTTAAATAATATTTCACGAAATAAAAATTACTAATAAAAGAAATTAAAACTGGAAAGCCTTATATATTAATATTAAATGTAAAATTAATTTACTTAATCGAACTACTATAACTATTTCCAATGATTAATATCCCTACTATAACTATTCCCAAACGAATTTACTATAACTATTCCCAATGATTAATATGTAGGAAAGATGATACCCTGCGGAATGAACCAGTGTTATAAGTAGTAAATTAATTGGAGTTTTTCTAGCAAGGAATTAATCATATTCTTGATGCCTGAGCATATTACTAACTTGCTGCAGTTTATGATGCATACTTGTTGGGTTGTGAGCCATAGTTTGCAAATAAAACGAAACTCGATTGCAGAGCTTTAATTGTAGCTTCTCTTGAATTGTTTTCCCAAATGCCAGTGAATACACTCAATTAAATTTTTTGCATTACACGTACTTCATTATGACGTTAATATCATTCGCATTAGTGCAATGAATTATACATTTCACATTTAGTTTGCATTTACAAAACAATTTTAAATAATAACAATTTTCTCGCAATTTGCACAACAGTTTTCCACCCTCACACAAAACACAATGAACATTTAATAAGACTCGCATTCCGTAATTCAATTCCACATGCAACAATGCTCACTGGATTTGACAGAGGACGTGCAGCCGATGCAATTAGTTTGCGAGGGAGTGTGGAAAGCTGTGCGAAGAAGGACACAGAGGGTCTGCGTCCTGTGTCCCCGGGATGGCGCCTCTCTGCCTTTCATTTGTTTTCCGCGCGCTAGCGGCAACGCCCTGCCGTTCCCTTGCTTAGACGTGCCGCCGCAGCGGCTTCGACTGTGCTTTATGAAGAAACTTCTGGCAGAACGCTTTGTGGCTTCTTTACAAGCAGTCGGTTGGAGGTGTTTATTGCGATTCTTAAGATATTGTTCATACCTTCGCTTTCATCCCCTCTGCTTGTGGTCGCGGAAAATGCATTCCTTTAACCTGACTTTCAGGAGGTAATGTACAAGAGGTATATTGCAGATGCAAAATAAAATGAAGAAAAATGTTCCTTCTAGTTTTGATGAAACAGAGGTCGAGAAGTGTTAAATAAGATACGGACTTCATGAAGTAGAGAATGTTTCACTAACTATAAGAACATTGACCTGAATGTAAGAGAATAATAGCCATACAAATACTTTCTCCAAATGTCTTTATGGTGTACATGCATCAGCCAACTTGAGAGGTTAAGAGGCTTTGTTTTATGAAAATGGTGTGTTCCAAGAATTACATAATTTTGATTCTTATTCAGATACGATAGTTAAATGTGTTTATGATTTATTATTTAAAACTTGGCAAAACAAACATGAATGAAGATATTGTCTACACATGAATGTAAACGCTAAAAAGTTGTTTTAAATGCAACAGTTAGTTTTATGCATTAACAGTTTAATAAGTATTTACTTTATTCTAATCACGTGATCTCTCATGATTCCCACACACATTACTCACGTGAATTTTTTATTAAAATGGAGTGTCCATTGGTATGGTCATACCGTATAACATCTGCTGAAACTAAGGCGACTGGGACAAATGTGTAATTTTGAACGACGATATTCCCAGTCAGTCTAATCTCAGATGTAGATAGTAGGAGAAAGACCTAATAACAAAAATGAATGTATGTTAGTAGGCAATTTACCTACAGCGGTTACGAGTGTAGTGGTAACACGTTAGTGTTTGAGCGTACCTGTGATTGGGAGGTCGTGAGTTCAATTCCGGCAAAGTGCCGGAAATTCACTTGACATGTTTAACAACGGTGAGTTTGTGACTTCCCTCGAAATCGGATTCTTACATAAAAACGTTCTTATACTTTATTCTGATCAGTTACATGAAATGCTCTAATCACTTCCAGGAAAATGCCAGAGCAGCGTCCTAAACAGTAAGCTACAAATTGCGCACAATTTCTCCTTCCCATTTCCATTCCTCTCATCACCACCATCGTTAACATCATCTTCGTATCTCCTCCCTCATTCCGGACTAGTGCTCAGTGGCGAGGTATGTTCCTTATATGTCTATATCACTTCATCTTAACCGATATTTATGCCGGTGTAGAGACCTACGCACTTTATAATGGCTCGGGTCTAACACAAGAAAATTGGCAAATGTTCGTATTTGGTTGCCTGTCCGAAGGACACCGCATCTTAGCAGATATGCCAACGTTTTGGCAGTCATAATGCAATTTTCCTCATACGAAAACGTGAATTTCGCCTTGAGGAAGATCCCAGTCGGACGACCGGAACAAAATGGGGATTTCGCCCTGAGAAAGGCCCACTATGACGGCCGGACAGCCAATTAGATATTGTCACGGTCGCGAAAGCTCGCGCTACGACAAAAGCTAGTAGGGCGTCTCCCGTCCCAAGCCGGGTGCATTGATTGATTGATTTTTTCGTGTTTCCGGGCGCGTCAACTGCTTCGGTCATTAGTCCCGTTAGTATAGTGCATGTTTTTTTTCTCGGGAGACGGCGGTGATCTTCCCCCGCTGGATAGCGAGATCCGGCGCCGCCCTACCGTCGGCTAGTGGGGTTTCCCCCTAACCAGGACTCTCCCACCAGCGGGGCCCCACCCCAGCCGGGGCAAGCTCTAAACTCCCGACCGGTCTCCCGGAATATGTGGTGTAGTGCATGTTAGTGTAAGTGTGTGTGTAAGGGGAGAGGATGGGACAAGGAAGAGGAAGGAAAGATCGCGTGTGGTCCGTGGCCCGTCTTTTAGGGTACTGCTCCGTCATTCGCCTGGTGTTGATCGGAGAAACCACGGAAAACTACCGATCAGAGCAGCCGACCGCTAGAATTCCCCTCCAGACAGCGACTGAATTTGACCTAGCTGAAAAGCTAGTGTCGAAAATCGTGCCGCCGCCAGGGCTGGAACCTAGGACCTCCCGGTCAGAGGCGCTGCAGTGACATCAGCAAGCCGGGAGCAGAGTTGTTTGCGGTGCGGCAGGCCGCGGTGCAGTGCGCCAGTCAACAGAAGAGTGCAGTCTTCGCCGCCGCAGAGCCCCTCGGCGCTCAGCACGCCGCGCACGTCGCTCAGGGGTTTAATTGGCGGCGCCGCGGGGCGTGCGTGGCCCCGGGCAACTGGGCGCCGGCGGCGGCGGACGTCCCTTCCATGGAAATGTCGGGCCGGCGCTTATTGCTTCCGCGGCCGCGTCTCCTCTTCTCGGGAAAAGTTATTAAGTCGGCTAAATATTTGTTTTACGGTCTGTTTGCGGCGTCCTACCCCGCGCCGTCGGATTCGGGATCCGTGACGCCGTCTCTGTCCACAGAGCGCACAAGGGGTTGGTGGGGGGGAGGTGCCCCGGAGCGCCGCTCCGCTTCGCGCGCTGGGAACGTGCGCTGTCGGCAGCGGGGTGGGGAAGGGGCGCCCTCGCTGGGAAGTGGCGTGGCTGGAGACGGGGTGAGACGGGGCGAGGTGGGGCGGGGAGGGGCGGGGTGGGGCGGAGTGGAGGCGGCGAGGCGGGGCGGGGAAGGGCGGGGCGGGGAGGGACGGGGCGGAGCGGGGCAGAGCTGGGCGGTGCGGGAGTGGCTTTGAGGTAAGTGAGCGGTGCTTTTCGAGACGGAAGGGAGGGAATGAACGAGATGCCAAGGAGTCGCGGGTGGGGGCAAAAGTGAAAGGAAACCCGAAAATGAGAGCGGGGTTGTATGGCGAGCTGCAACTTGAAGCGGAGTTGGAGTTATCACTCGAAAGGAAGGAGGCTGGGGAGACGTAGGGAGATGAGGGTGGGGGAGGAGAAGAAGCAGCCAAGGGGCAAGGATTGTGCTGAACGGAGTTCAGGGGCTTCGCGGAGTTGTACTGAGTGAGTGATCTACCGTTTATGTATCAAGTGATAGCTGGCGATCTGTCACTCTGCCGATGCTCGATGCACTCGTGGCCATATATTGACTCATTGCGCTTGCATCAATAAATCCGATCGTTTGTACCGACAGAACAACTTTACTGATCCATGGAATCACTACTGTGATTTATAACTATCTCGACGTTTTATAAAGAATACGAGCGACTCTGAGATACACCATGGACAAGTGGACAAAAACTGATCTGTGCAATTCACTTTCTCTAGCAAGTGAATTTCAAGATAGAATTCTGTGTATTGCGTATAATGCGATAATGATAATCAGTATACTAACATCATTACATCATTCATTTATTTATTATTTAATATCTTAATTATTTGTAATCAAATAACAATGTAGTATGATGGTTAATATCAATTTGAGAAATATATTTAGCACCTTATAAACTTTAACATAAATATTCACATGAATCCTGTATCTGCCATTACATCACATTAGTCTGATATCCATATATATATGTCATAATTCAAACAAAAACACTAAGGTGTAAAGGATCCGCTAGAAATAAACAGTTATTTTGCTTCATGTAACTTCACTAATGAATCCGCTTATTATTTCCTAGAAATTCCTGAAAAGAATACAAAACACTTTTCGTGGGTTTCTTCTCACCAAAATAAGAAATTTAGCTAAAAATATTCGAAATAATGAACTAAAATACTGAGACTAGAAGCTGCTTAATCTCTCGTTGCGATGTAGTCTTTTTTTATCTCGTTATTAGGCTTTTAGTGAGATACGGGACGACATACTAAATGGAGAAGACGATTTATGATCAGATAAAAGTCGTACCGAAGTCTTGGAATCTGTTAATTTGATTTGAGGGATTTGAGGGATTTATGATCAGATAAAAGCGTAACCGAAGTCTTGGAATCTGTTAATTTGAAACAGGAATACTCTTCAGAAAACGTGAAGTTCTTGGTTGATGAGAGAGTCTAACATTCTTGGAAAAGTATTTTTAATGCATCTTAAGACGTACAATGTTATTTTTGATAGAAATAAATGACCAAAATAAACTCAAATTATAAGTTATTGGGGGATGAATTAAAACACAAAAATATTTGTTTTTCTGTTAACAACAACTTTATACTCAAGTTTATATACACTACTTTTCTGCGTTTATCTTCTAGATACCTGTGCTATACACACAATTACATAATTAGAGACACGTTTCATTCTACTATTAAACTTGTTCTTTATCGTCATCAGTCATCAATGAATGCTTCTTGGCTTCCATCCAGTCTTTCTAACACCCAGTGAATAATCCATAGCTAATGACAAATCCTCTAAATTGACCTTGAAATTAATTTAAATATAACATGAATATCTCTATATGATTCCTAGATGCCTTAGCTAGACATTAATTAAGAGAAGTAATAATCAGTCTACAAGTTGTTGAAGTCTGAAAGCAAAATTGCCGAGAAAGAAGAATAATTAAGATTAAAAATGACGTAATTTTTATTCTACTGGGGAGTTTCGGGCACTTTACAAAACTCCTAAATAAAGCTATTCCGTTTGGTCTCCCGTTTGATCTGTGTTGCGTCATTTAAGAAACGTAATGGACTTACGAGTTTAATATGAACGTCATAATATAGTCATTCGTTTTGAAATTAACTCTAGTTGGGCGGGAAACATTTATAAAGAGAAAGTGGACAGCCTTGACATGACGGAAGTGAAGCATTTTCTCATAACGAATGTCTTACAATTTTTACAGCAGAACGGTAATTTTTGTACGTAGCTGAAAGATGCCCTCTTGGCATTTGAACGACAACGTAAAGTTGTAAATTTCCTTCAGTTGTGGAAAAGAGCCATACATGTTTAGTATCATGTAGGGGCAACGAAAAAAATACGAGTATGTCTTAGAATTATTGAGACCCGCTATCATACGTACTAGGGGTACAATGACCTAAATATTTATTCAAACATTTTACATTTCAACTGTTAATTTCTCTTATTCGAGAAAATTTTGAAGAGAGAATTCGCATGTTCAATTAAGACAGAGTAATTTCAAGCTTATTCGATGCGGGATATGGAGAGTCTTGAATATAAAGGTAAATTTTATTGAGTTTATTATCTTGATGGGAAAGGATATAAAACTTATTGGTTATTGCTTTCTCACTTTTCAAATAAACATATCAGGGTCCGCAAACACTTCTCTATGAAATATAAAATGACGAATGCATGTAGTACATATACAATGACGTTTTAAAAATAAGGAATTTAGAAGAATTTTTTATTCGTCATTCTTTCTAACAAAGATAAAGAAAACCCGTTCGAGTAAGTTAGAGAATTGTTATTGATTACTCTGATAAACCACATAGGGTTTTACTAAGAACTGATGTTTTGCAATTTCCATTCGTCTCTTCGCGAGTCATTTTTGGTTAGAATGATCAATTCAAAGAACCCGCTGAGTTAATGGACCAAACGGGTGCTAGCAATTGTCTCTCACCAAACATGAAGGCTCTCGCATACCCAAGGTTTCTACTGCGACACATTGGTCAAAAGCATAAATGATAGGCATGGGACTATTACGCAATGATATAGAATATGTTAGCATATGAACTCAGAATTTAGTGCGTAATATGTGGAAGATGAAATGGAGAAACTAATGAAATATTCATTCCACGAGTTTACGGAGAAAATGAGAGACGAGATGGAGGGGAGTCATAAATCGCAAAGGGAAAATCTACGCGCGGAGGATTTTGAAAGTAAATGAATTCGGGTGAATAAAATATTGAAAGAAAGAAGTGCTGAAAGGCAAAAGGAAATTTTTAAACTGAAGGAATTCGAAGTGAGTAAAACAAGGAAAAAGAGAATAATTGCAACTCAGGGCAGAAAACTATACACTTTGTGATCCCTATATTTCAACGCAATCATTCTTTGAACTTAAAAAAAAATTGGTGTTGTATTCTCCCTTGATAACAAAAATCTCATGGTGAATGGATATTCCACCAAGGCCAACTACAACTGTATTATGTTGGACTTGAAAATGACATAATAAATAAGTGACGCCAGGGAAGCGTTCATTTTGTTAATTTTAAAATATTTTTAACCGATTTGATAGAATTTAACTGTTTTTATTAAAAAACAGTAAATTTTCATAAGAGACTGTGATGACACATCTAGGACAAACTGCCTTTCATTGAAAGAAAAATTTTACGAAATTTAATTACGCAGAAAACTCAATTTTTTTCTAAACGAAGAAAATAGCATTTTAAATATAGATTAATATAATTAACGATGCTTTGTTGTAGCAAGAAGCGCAATTCAATTGCAAGAACGCCTACAAATCTCCGTGGTGGGATCTCAGCAGTAGATCTACCTGCTGCAAGAGTTTGAGTGGTGGGTGGGAGGTGCGAGGATCGAAAATTCGCGTCCGATTCCCAGAGGCCATCGAGGAGCGGCGCCGGTGGCCTCAGGTGGGTCGCGGGAGGCAGAAGAAGAATTTAATTGCGCAAACGCCTCGCCACGCCCCAAAATGGAGAGCGACCGTCGGGATGCCGACAAGGCACACAAAAGCCAACTTGAAAAGGCAAATGCATAAGTAACGAGGAGAGGTGGAGGAAGAAAGTGGCGGCACCATTATCGCTAAAGGAGAATCAATTAGAATGTTACATGCAAATTTGTAGTTAAATCATGAAAATTATATTCATTCATTCATTCATTCTATTTAAAAATCTATTAAACAAAACTGAAAGGAAGTATATAAATAATGAATGACAACTGTAACTTTTAAAATAGGTGATAATAATTAGTCTACACCTCATCGAGATGTATTTGCTATCAATACAATTTTTTCACCGTGTATCGGTCACGGCCTTGTGATCATATTTACCCTCGCCGACCGACCTTCAGAATTGAAATGCATTAGCAGTTCGCAAATTATGCTAATGATCTCCTGAATCTACAATAAAGTTTATATGTTTTCGAAATGAGTATAAGTACCTGTGACATACAGGCTGAGTGGCAATTGGAAAATTATAAAAAACATCTCTATTGGAATCAAATCTTCTTGAGGCCAAAAGCACAAGGGAGTCATTTATTACTAATACATTTGCGGACATGTGAATGTTTTTTTTAGTCTGAAATGATTTACACCATATGTAAGTAAAAATAAATCAAAACAGTGGATTGATATTTTTCATAAGACCCTTACGCATTTCACAGGCAAATGTAAACATTTCCTCGAGAAAATACTTTTTTGCAAGATATATATTCCTATACGGGAGTTAGTTGAAACGGCCAAACATGTATTGTGGATATTTATTACATAACAGTCGACTCGTTTCACTTCATCAGGAATCAGTTGAATTTAAAATTTACCTCTTTTTATCAAATACGTTTATTTGATATATGCTCATGTTGTTTGAAGTTTGAGATTTTTCCCAGTGTCCCAATTAGGGAATACATTTAATAAATACCATGTTGATATAACTCGAACGAACACTTTAACACTTTCTCCTTTCTTTTCCTCGATCTGTTCGTATTTGCACGTGCTACAAACATCAGATAAGTAAACCCTTCACCTTAAAAAGGAGGCTGCGCGCCGCCAGGAGTGGCGGGGTGGGGGTGGGGGGGTAGGGGGCGTGGGCGGGAGAGGAGCAAGTTCGCCCGAGGGCGCGCCTCGCCAGGCGTCTGTTGGCGAGAGCGAAGCGGCAGCGCCGGCGGCGGCGGCGGCGGAGACGTGTTGTCTTTGGAGTAACGATGTTTGCCCGCGCCGCCCCCGCCGCCTCAGCCGCCGTCGCCGCCATGTGTGATCCCGCTGGGCGGCGGGCTTCGCGCCCTGCGGCTCGCCTACCACCCACTACCACCCACTACTACTGCTACTTTCCGATTTTTACTGAGAATTATTATTGTTCAGTATTAAAATTCACATAAACCGAATATTTTGGAATAATTTAGAGAAACTTTTCTCTGTATTAATACTTATTCATTCCCTTTTTTGAACTAATTTTGTCTTTATAATTTATTCAAATTTCAGATATAGGGTATTTTTCATGGATTGAATAATTTTTGTGTCTTACATTGCAAAATGTTAATCAAATATTACGTGAAAAATTGAAAGGCTTTTATGATAGAGCAAATAATCCCGCAAGTATAAAACATAAACCATTTTGAAAAAAAGGACGGGTTTCTCATAAGAACCAAACTAGTCCTAATTCGAGATTTTTGAGGAGGTACCAAAACGTCATACAGAAGTCATGTACTTGTGATTTCCCGGGCTTATATTTTTCAACGTGTTTGCCGATAGAAAATGTTCCAGCAGATAGCGCCAGTTGTAAGAAATAACTTGGTGAAGTATCTCAAAATATGGATTTTTGGGCTTGATTGGTTCTCGTAAGAAACTGCTCAATTATTATAAATATTTTGAAATATTATTCTGCAAATAAAGATACATTTTTAATTTCTCCCACCTTTTGGATTCTTTCAAAGAAAAACTGTTTAAAAATAAATTTAAATAAAAATTATCATTCCTCAATGTTCCGTTATCTACGTGGTACTTAGTTTTCACAGTAATTTTACGTAATAATTAAATATGTATATAAGTATGTAAATATATCCCAGCGAAATCACACGGAGTTAAAAGGACGCAAAACATCGTCCATGTGCCGTGCACTCACATGTCAACCTCAATGAGAATTTGTAACGACTCTCCGCGTCCGATGCAAAAGAATGTCACTCAGTCATTCTTTCAAATATCCCTACCGATCAACTGAACTAGCGACCTTCAATCCGGGACGGGTCCCTGCGGAACACCTGCTTCAGCGCTCTGGCCCGCACTGCGCCGCGCTACGCGGCGTCCCGCGCAAACCCGCTTACGCATTTCTGCGGGCGCATCAAAAAGCGGACCAGGCGGTGAAATGCGGTTAGGCGGGGGCTCTCCGCAGTGAGAGGGCGCTGACGCGGATGCGGCCGCTGGCGCGGGGCGCTTCCCCTGGGACTCTCAAAGGCCGCGCTGCAGGGACGCGCCCCGCGAGGCGCGCGATGCGACCCGACGCGACACGACGCGACCCGACGGAGCGGGGCCTCGCGGCCCGTCCACTGTAATTCTCTTACGCGAAGGTAAGGCTACCTTGCGAGTGGCGGTTGAGAGGCCCAAGGACTGCTCTCAGGAAAAGAAAGAAAGAGAGAGAGAGAGAGAGAGAGAGAGAGAGGGAGAGAGTTCTATGACGGAGATCGAGGGAGAAGAGAAAAGAGGGGACGAGGGTGATGCAAAAAGGGAGCGATAAAATGAGGAAGACCGAGCGAATACAAAAACGCGACAGCCAAATTGAGAATAGAAGAGAGGGAATGAAAATGAGAGACTGGAAGTACTCTTCTGTGAGAGGAGGATTGACAATCATGAAGCTTGTGAAGAAATTATACGAGAGCGAAAGAGAGAGGGAGACAGAAAGAGAGGGAGAAAAAGAGAGAAAGAGAGAGAGAGAGAAAGAGAGAGAAAGAGAGAGAGAAAGAGAGAGAGAAAGGGAGAGAGAAAGAGAGAGAGAAAGAGAGAGAGAGGGAGAGAGAGAGAGAGAGAGAGAGAGAGAGAGAGAGAGAGAGAGAGAGAGAGAGAGAGAATTTTAGAATAATTTCATCTTATGTAATTTCTGACGAGAAAGGTGTGTTGAAATATTTGTAGCAAGCAGAAGCATTCTCATTTCAAGACAACTATAGAAAGAAGAAGATTCTCGAAAAATGTATATTTTTAGCTATTTGCGTACACTTAATGGTCCTCTCTCTCGACCATCCGAACAATTTGAGTGTTTCAATATGACATGAAAACATTTTAAATTAATTATCATCGATTCATTTTTTACACGAGAATGCATATCGGTGGTCATTTAATATTGTACTCGCATGAAATAAATATTAAAATTATTTTTCATAATGAAGATCCAAATATCGAAACACATACCTAGAATTATCACTGCAATACTTCCTGCTACGTACAACAAATTAAACCAATTACCAGGAAATGACGAAAATAATTTTTCAAACTCTATTAATAAAAAGCAAAATTTTAAATTAACATTTTACCTCAAACGTATGTATGTGAATTTATCTCTGATATGGATGTTTGTGATAATGAAGTAAACCATGCATATGACTTCAGTAGCCAGTCCGAAAGTGATGCAATATGTTTTGTTTAGAATGTGATGTTTTGTTGTTTTGGTGCAAGAAGCAAGAAAAAGAAGAGCACCTGGAGGCGAGAACCGATGAGTGACAGACATGTTGAGAAATAATGGTTTCGAGTTATAAATTTCGTGAGAAAATTAGTTTCATTGGAAATATGTTGTTAATATACAGTGAAATGAGAGAGAAATTAAGGGAGTTTTTCGGGATACCCCTTTAATTACTCTGTAAATTTTATAAATAAATCTAAATTAATGAGATAATACTGAGATATGTGAAGATATTTGAAACTATGCGTGTACGTATGTAGCAAATACAAAGATGGAAGGTATGGAAGGAACATCGGCAAAGAGTCATTTTAATCATTAACGTCGCGTAATTTTAAGTAGGTTAGAATTTTTACACTTTATATTGAAAAAATATAAAGAAGAATAACACGTTTTGCTTTTAAAAGAAAAAGACTTGGAAATTATCAGAATAGTTTGTAGAATTAATGCGTGCACACCGTAGAGATTTTTATATGTTTCAGCTTTTGCAAATACATAAAAAGTAGAAGAACTTTTCATTTGAAATGTTTTCATTTCTATCCTTTGTGTGTTTGTTGTTTTACAAGGTTTAAATATTATGTGTTTGTATCATTGAAATGGCGCTGTGAACGGTAAGAAGTCATCATTGAATAAATGGCGAATAAGATTGATGTATTTAAAACGGAAGTAGGTACTCTTTTTTAATTTTATGCCGGCGTACCTCAATTTAATTAATATAAGTTTTAATAATAATAATAATAATAATAATAATAATAATAATAATAATAATAATAATAATAATAATAATAATAATAATAATAATAATAATATTGACAAGACATTTTACGTATTGAGCGAATCACGAATCTTTTTTGAATCCATCCAGGCTAAAGATAGCTAACGGTGCTACAACATTAGAATACATAAGAAGTCCCGGTTCCAGTGCTGTGGATGCGCACACTGTAAGAATAGTTTACAAGTCTAGGCAAAATAAACAAAGTAATGGCTTCCCAACTCCTCCCAGTTCAGTAGCCATATTATGCTTCTACAGAACAGTTTAAAATGAGTAAGATTCTGAGAATGTACAGATGATATTTCTGTCACTTGTTTTACTCCTGCTCTATATAAATCTACCAACGCGCTGTCCTTCAAAGGTCTCCCAATTGACAGGTGACTCCACAGGAACACCGAATTGTCGGATCGGCAGGAAGAAGCGGGCGCCGGGGCGCCGGGGGCGGGGGTGGGGGCGCGGAGGGGATTTTTGGGCGGCGTTCTTCAGTTCGGCGGCGAAGCGAGGGGGCGGGGATCGCGACAGGGCCTATCGTTTGACACGCTTATCGGCGTTCCAGCCCAGGGCACACGCCCCCGCTAATGTAACCTAAATTAAACCTGACGCCGCCCCGCCGCGGGGCGCAGGTGGCGCTGCGGACGGCGCGGAGGCCACGAGGCGGGAAGGGGCGGGGCCGGGCGCGGTGAGTCGGGGCGGGACAGGGAGTGGCGGAGCGGGACGGGGCGGGGCGGGACGGGACGGGGCGGGGCGGGACGGGGCGAGACGCGATGGGACAGGGCAGGGTGGCGGAGCGGGACGGGGCGGGGCGGGACGGGGCGAGACGGGGTGGGACAGGCCGTGGCGGAGCGGGACGGGCGGGGCGGGACGGGGCGAGACGCGATGGGACAGGGCGTGGCGGAGCGGGACGGGGCGGGGCGGGACGGGGCGAGACGGGGTGGGACAGGGCGTGGCGGAGCGGGACGGGGCGAGACGGAGCGGGATAGGGCGGGGCGGGACGGGGCGGGGCGGGGCACTTGGGGCAGGACGGGGCGGGGTAGGGCGGGGCAGTTGGGGCGGGACGGGGTCGGGCGGGGCACTGAATGAGACGCGGCTTGCCAGCAGGGGCGTAGGGGGAGGGCGGTGACAGGAGGTTGGAATTTGGGACAGTCGTGTTGGAAATTGAGGGTGAAGCGGGAGGCGGGGGAGTGCTAAAGGGATATGTGTCTAGGTGTATTAGAATTTAGAAAAAATGACGGTGCTTTAGGGGCATGAGGATGTCAATGGAGGGCAAAGAGGATTTGTGACTACAAGGGTCCGAATTTGGAGACTGTCGGTGGTTGGATTTGAGGGAAGTGGGCAGGAGAAAAAGGAAAAATATTATTTAGCATCCGAGTTAGTTTAGAGCAATGCCGCAGTCTCACTGGAAGGTGCTACTTGTTGGATTCGAGTTCTGATGGTAACGGATTTTCGACTCTTCTGATCGGAAGTTTTCTGTAGATTCTAGGATCTGTAGTGGGCGAATGCCAGAGCAGTTCCATAACAAACGGGCCACGAACAGCGCGCAGTCTTTCTTTCCTCTTCCTATCCTCTTTCACTCACACACCCTTGCTTACATGCAGTACATTACCGCACATGGGAGACCAGTTAGTTTAGAGCTTGTCTCGGCTGGGATTGGACGAGAAAAAACTTAGAGGGGAAATCCCTCGCTAGTCAACGTATAAGTCGGCGCAGTATTTCACTATTCACTGTGGAGGAACGTCGTTACTGCACGTGATAATACATTCACTACACAGAAGGGATTAATAGCCTTAGCAGTTGACTTTGACAGAAACAATCAATCAATAATTAAAAAAAATATTATGAGACTAGGTGGGACAAAATTTGGGAAGTTACGGGGATTAAGGGAGGTGCGGATGTAGAAGGAGGGAAAGAGAATATGTGGCTCGGTGGGTCAGAATTTGGGGAACAGGCAACAGTGAGACTTAAGGAAGAGAGAATATTGTGGATGTCGGAAAAGGGCATAAATATATGTGACAATTTGGGAAACTTGGAGACAGCCGATGATGGGACTTCGCGCAGATGTTGGAGGAGGAGTAGGTCGATATGTGAATAGGAAATTGGTCGAAGTTATGTTGGTGCTTTGTTGAAAACCGAGATGGTAATAAAGTGATAAATGTATTAAGTGGTGGTGAGATAGTATTGTGAATCGGTTGTTTCAAGATACAGGTCTGCTCCTTATGGATCCTGCTGGAGGATGAGTTTAGCACATAGGGGAATAGAGTTTGAAGGCAAAGACGTTTAGACAACGTGAACTGTACCCTAACAATTACTAGAAAAAAGTGAATTAAGAAAAATTGATAAGTCTGCATGATTGTTTTACGAACTAAATAGGAATACAAAAATCGTTTGAATAGAAATGTCCCGCAACAATTGCGACAATGTACACATGCAGTACTACCGTAATGAACATATTACGTTGTTGCATGTTCCACTTAATTGATGCGATTTTAATTAATATCAATCATAAAAACCAAAATTTATTAAATGCTACACTTAAATTATAATTAATAAACATTTATAATTTTGATAAAAACTCTGAATGAAATATAACAAAATTTGACTGATGACACTAATTTCCTGTTCACTCGCAACATTGCCTTAGATGAACATTGACGATTATTTTTATAAAAAATTCTCAAAGAACTCTTAGATCCTCAAGTAAAATGCTACAAATATCGTAGAAGATAATGAAATGGAATTGAAATGCATTTCGTTCTTTAACACTTTTCGCTCCACTTCAACTTCTGTAAACTAATTAAAAAAAGATGCTCTTCTGGCAAAAGAGTTTTCAGTGAGGATATTTTAGATGCAAATAACTTCTCTCAGAAATAAAAGGTATATTCTTGGCGGTGGGGTTGGCCACATTGAGAGAATCCTTGATTTGAGAGAAATGTGGGCCGTTAAAGACCGTCCACCACTTCGACATAGCCAATGACGCGCGTGGCATCTCCGGGGTCGTCCACGGTTCGTCTCCGCGGCGGGAGCGGGGCGCCGGGGCTGTGCGGGCGGCGTCGGCGGCGGCGGCGGGCGCTCGGAGCGGCGTTAGTCGATACCCGGCGTCGCGGCGCCGCCGTCGCGTGCTGCTCCTCGCGGCCGACGCGCGAACCCGGAGCGCGCGCGGGCGCCGCCTCCGCCGCCTCCGCTCGCGCCCGCCGCCGCTGCGCCGCCGCCGCCGCCATGTTGCCCGCAGCCGGCGGCGGCTCATTGATTTGCCGTCAGCGCGGCCGCGCCGTTGCCGCCGCCGCCGCAGCCTCCGCCGCCGCCGCCGCCGGCCCGGGCTGCCGCGTCTGCATATCTCCTGCACACCGCGCGCGCCCCCGCCGCAGGCGGCGCGCGAGCCTCCCCAGCCCCCACCCCCACCCCCGGTCCCGCCGCCCCCACTCCCACCCCGCCCCGCCGTGAGCAGGGGGTCGACGCGGCGTGGCGCGGCTCCGTCAGCCCGGGACGGCCCGGCCCTGGGGGAGGGACGCGTGGATGGGGCGAGAGCGCGAGAGGGGCGTTAAAGAAAACGACGCTGCAGAAGGAAGCGCTGGGAAGGCGGGATTGTCCCAAGTTTCTCTCAATAGCAACCCCTAAATGGGCAGGTTTCCGAAATGTTAGAGACGTTAAGGCAGGAGCTGTGCAATATGTGGGTCAGGAAGTGAAGAAGTGAAAGTAAAATTGACACATCTTCGTTGTTCATTAATTGTATTTTTCCTGACCAGGGATGACTAAATCCTCTGCTAACAGAATGCGTTCACAGGCCCTCACAATGACATAAGTGACTAGATGATGGTGAAAGTGCGAGTTTATCTGTTTGATTTTCGCTTAAAGAAAGAGTATATTTAAAAAAAGCGTAGATAATTTGCTAAAATATAAAAGTTGAATGTCAAGAATGAGGAACTTCTGCAGAGAGAAATGTTGATAAACACACCTCTGCGAGCAAGGACTTATGAGGACGCTTCTGCGAAGGGGAGTCATAATAGGGAAACAGGAAGGAGGGTTCGCCGACAAGCGAGGGGACTGGGTGAAGGGGAGAAAGCAATATGGACCACATGAAACGAGAGCACTAGGTCACTGGGAACGAACAAACTGTAAGCAATAAAGTAAGTACTGAAAACAATGTTAGGAAATATTTTTCGGTCAGTGAGATGATACAAACACATTAGGAATAAAAATGTTGCGGCTTAAGAGGAGTGATAAATAAAAAGTGTTGACAGGAAAAGAGCTTGGTAAATAAAGAACAGAGCAATTATTAAACAATATTAACACAATAATTGCATTCAAAGAAAATTTAAGAAGAAAGAGCGTTGTTCTTTTAATACTATACTACTTGATCCAAATACTAATTGATTTATAATTCTACAGAGGATCCTTTAATTCTAAAGGATTCATTCGATTTTTCAAAAAGTTGCTATTTAAAATCACCGACTAAAACAAAATATCCCAGGAACATTATAATGAGTGTTGGCATGCTTGCAACTAAGTCAACATTGCTTCTGCAATGACCCCAAAAGGAAACATATCTCGCAAAGCCATTCCCGTATTACTCTACCTAATTTAATCCGACTTACTTTGTTGCCAATCTTACGAGAATACGAAGAAAATCACGAATAGGAAGATCAGTAGTTTTCACTAGAGGAATGCCGGAGCAGTACCCTAACAAACGGGCCACAGGCAGAACGCGCGATCTTTTCTTCATCTTCCCTGTCCTAACTTCACCTTTTACACACACACTAACATGAACTAGTCTACCACACATGCCGGGAGATCGGTCGAGGGTTAGAACTTGCCCCGGCTGGGACGGTGCCGAGCTGGAGGGAGATACCTGGTTAGGGAAAATTCGGCTAGTTGACGGTAGATCGACGCCGGATCTCACCATTCAGAGGGGGATGATCACAGCCACCTCCCAATGAAAAAACCGGCCCTACACTTACGGGAATAATGCCCTCAGTAATTGACGCGCCCGGAATCACAAACAATCAATCAATCGCACGAAGATATTCCTGCACGTTAACAGACGGCTAGTAGATAAACGGCGTCTGCCAGACGGCGCCGGAATAATAGCGGGACGCGGCGTCTCCCGCAGTGCTGTCGTCATCGCCGCCCGCGTCGGCCGCGCCGTTCACCGACCCGTGAGGTCCCCGTTCCGCCGGCGCCGCCCGCCGCGCCGCAGCGAGTGTGAAAAGAACGAACGCGCTTCATTACATGTGGCGGGTCCATTGAGAGCGGCGTCGGCAGAGCGGCGCGGCGCGACGCGGCGCGCTGCGTCAGTTCGCAGTTCCACTGCTGTTTGTTCTCTAATAATAAAGACAAGTTGACACTACGTATTTATAAGACGCGTGGCGCCGAGATGAGACACACGAATGAACGTTTAAAATGAGAAAAGAAGTCGCTGGCTTATTTGATTTAGAGGAAGGGTAGTAATTGGAGTTGCAAAGAAGGAAATAATGTTGCCACCTGGAAAAATAATATTATTCCTTTACTGAGTGTTATCGATGAAAACGAATGTCATTAGTAAGTACAGATGATTATAAATTAAGTACCATAATTTGTTTGTTTTGAATTGTTAGTTTCGTTTAATTGAATTGAATTGTTAAAGTCGTTTCGGTTAGCTTAATTCAGTCGTACTTGATAGCAAGAATATTTGTCGAAGATAATTCAAGGATATTTCCGAAAGAACCGATCAACTGACATTTTTGTCGGTGCAGAAAACTGATAACACATAATTTAAAAAATATTATTATATATTCGATTTTTATCCAATCATCTCTCATTTTCTATAATCCCTTATAAATATGTGATTTTGATTGGGTTCTTAAACAAAATATGACCTCGCCTTCCCTCCCAAACCGTATTCCCATAAAAGCGTTCATCAATGATCTCAACACATTACGAATCGGATGGAGCGATATTACGGATGTTTAGATTAGTAAAATTTAACGTATCTCTCCCGACTGTCATCAATAGGTGCAGTAGAAAAGAGTGACTCAATTGGTGATTGCACTAGATAAGAATGTCACAAAATATGTTGTACTTAATAATTTACATAATCGTGACCTGCCAGAACATTATATCTAATTTTCTGGCAAATCCTTCTGAAGAAATTTGCCGGTGCTCACGAAATTCGGCATTCTCCATTCCACATTAACATCAGTAACATCAATGAATGTACTGGGAGGACGATGTTTGTTTTCCTGATCTATATCATCTAGATAGTAAATTATCAGCACACCATTTCTATATCCTTTTACGAATTTCTCGAGGCATGAATACCCCTGGTCACTCAAAATTATTATGTGCTCGTTTGTAACAGTATAAAGCCTGATTGTAACAAGATAAAGCAGTCTTTATCTTGTTAAAATCAACGATATCTCTCGACAGCCAATCTTAATTGTTCGCCTTGTCAAAACTCCATCTTACTATAGGGGAAGTTTAAAAGGCACTGAAAGTCCTTTTTAAGCAATTGTCTGAATTTGCTACTGTGTTTTCCAGAATTTGATATATCTTATCATACAATATTGATAAAGCTACATGATTTGTTAGTGACTTGAGATAAAATAAATAAATAAATAGAAGAAAAGGGTTAAAACGTACTGGCCGATTTCATGTTTTACTCTGCCATCTGTAATGATTGTAGTCCATCATTCTGATGAGAATGTTGAAACACATAATGGTCTTTCGTATTTTGAAATATTAATGTAGGACGTTCGATTTTCAAAGGGCAGCGTAGTTCATTCAAAACAAGCAAAAGATAACAATAATCTCTAACAATCAATAAGCATATACATTCTTGATCGCAGAAAAAATGTATTAAATATTCATATTATTTTATGTGTTTATTGTGTGAATATTTGATAAATTCAAAAAGGTTCTGTAATGCAAATACTGTATTCGCATTACCTTATGTCAATATGCGCTTAAGTTAATCCATTAATTTCGCTGAGAAAATCAGACAGGTGAATAATCATGTCAATAGTAATCCAAGCGAAATCAGTCAGATACGTCACATGTATGTCAATCCTGATACCAATTCCATTAATCACACAAGACAAGTACGATAACAGGGAAATGGCAAGAACACAAAGCGCATTAAACACGAATTATCATTTTGTGAATGATAACTTTGCTTCCTTTGAAAAGTTTACATTTTATAACGCTTTCGATACTTTAGAAATTAAAATGACTAAAAATAAAATTAGAAAAGTAAAAATAACGCTTTTGAATACAATATTAGTTGTCTTAAAATCACATGCAAGGTATCAGCAAGTGAGCAAATTGAAGGAAGAAACGGCAGCATTGTGTACGTATTTGAACCGCCAATGACAACGGTCCATTCGGACATTGGTCGTATCCAGTACGTCAGCCATTTCTCTCAGCAGCTGGATCATTCACGCCCCTCGCGCAGGGCTCCTCTGCTATTGACTCTGGAGTGTAATGCGCGATCGTACGATACCACAGGACGTGAGGTTTAGGGATTTGAGGGTTACGCGATTTCGTAGGGGGACGCGGGGGCCAATTGTGATGGGCCGGGCTGCTTTCGGCCGATGGCCAGGGGAGCAACGGCTCAATCCCGCTGGAGCGGCCGGGAATGGCGTTGCGAGCGCGAACCTCACGGCTGCGGCAGCGATGAGGGCTTAGCGTCCCGGATGTGCAATGCAACATCGAACTGCAATGTGTTTGCCGTTTGTAACATACGACATGTCAACGGGCCAATAAACTAAACAAAAGACAATAGCAAGCTTACAACGGGTGCTCGTATGTCTATTCACACAAGAAAGGAAAATAAATATGGGTGTAAAAATACGAGTGAATTGTTTATACATATTTCGTTGAAGAGCAAAACAGCTTTTCAATATTTGATTTTAAAGGGTTACGAAACAAAATAAGAATACTAACCCATTGGGAGACTGATGCAGGAACCAAAAGGAAAAGAAGCTGAATGTCGTACATTAAAAACGAGTGCTGCGGAGAAAAAGATATAAAACTTCATGCTTGGTTGACAAAGATAGTCACAGATCAAAAAAAGTACCCAAGCGAGGTCAACGACACCGAGACGCAGAGAGCAAAAGTCCCACTGCAGACGATGCGACATGATCGCCGTCTACTAGGTGTCGCGCGAAGCGACGGGACGCGGCGATAGGGGCCGTTGGGTGGCGAGGGGGCGTGGTCGTAAGGGCCTCAGGTTGCGGAGGACAAAGGGGGTGGGCGCCGCGCAGCCTGGAGTGCGGCGGGGAGTGGCAAGAGGCGGAGACGCGGAGATGACACGGACGCAAAAACGAGCGCGGAAACAAAAAGACAAATGAACGCAATAAAGCGCAGAAAGCGGGCGAAGATAAACAATACAGCCGTTCCCGTGGCCCGCCTCTCGTGCCCGAAGAAGAAAAACACGGACCGCGGGGCGCGCGGGGGAGGGGAAGCGATGGCTGCAGAGACGGCGGCGGCGGCGACTGCTGCTGCGACGCCAAGGGTGGGGTTGGAGGCGGCGGTGATGGCGGCGGTTGCGGCGTTGGCAGCAGTGGCGGCGGTAGTGGTAGTGGCAGTGGCAGCTGTGGTATGGATGGAGGCAGTGAAATTGTCGGCGGCGGCGGTGGCGGTGGCGGTGGCGGCGGTGGCGGCGGTGGCGGCGGTGGCGGCGGTGGCGGCGGTGGCGGCGGTGGCGGCGGTGGCGGCGGTGGCGGCGGTGGCGGCGGCGGTGGCGAAGGTGGTGACGGTGGCGACGGCGGCGGCGGTGGCGGCGGTGGTGGTGGTAGCGGCGGTGGCGTCTGTGGAGGAGGAGACGGTGGCGACAAGAGAAGGAAAGGTGTGGGCGCCGTTAAGGCGATGGACGACGGCGAGAAAAGGGAAGTTGCGGCCGGGAGGATGGGCCCCGTTTCCGACGGATGTAGCGGGTGGGAATGAGGAAGGAGAGGAAGAGTTAGTGTCAAGAAGACAGAGTGATAAAGAGGATCGGAGATGCGAGATGTTGGGTGGGGGTAGATTGTCTTTGGGCGAGTTACAGAAAATAAAGAATGAACGTGACTAGAAGAAACAATTGAAAAATGGGAAAGTGCAATATATACAAAAGAATATTTTAATGCAGCGAGGAAAAAATGTGCTTTCATAAAAATTGTATTTTTAAACCATAATGCTGAATTTCACTTTCGTACTTCAGCGACAATTTTTACAGAACACTGATTGATTAAAAAATATTTAATATTCATCAAGAAGACACATACAGAACGTATTCATTGAATTATAATAATTCAGGCTCTAAATATTTAGTCGATTTTTAATGTATTATTAATATTCAAGATCCTAAAGCATATACGTTTATTTACTACCTTTGAAAAAATAACCAACTTCACCCAAGTAAATAAATGAAAAATGGTGACACGATCAGTGCTTAACGATTGCTTTTGACTTAATAGGTAGGAGAAATCCTAGTCTGCCTAGAGTTGGGCAATGTTCTCGTAGACGTGTTCAGTGGCAGGGGCGGAGGGGGAGGGCGGCGCCGAGGGTCGGGCGAGCATGCGGAAACAGCAGTGACGCGGAACTGGCGGCCGGAGCAGCTGAGAGGCGTGGGCAGCGGGGCGAATCGCCCTATGAAGGCGGCGCGGCGGGGCGAGGGGGGCGGGGCAAGGGCAGGCCGGGGCACTGTATCCCTCCGCGACGGCTCGCCCTCGCCCCCACCGCAGCCGCACTAATGGCCTCGCCCAGGGCGCCGTGTGATCGCTCATGAGTGTAAAGTGCAGGCGTCGGCGTCGGCGGCGGCGGCGACGCCGTCATCGTGGCGGCGGCGGCGGCATGCAGGGACCTCGGCCCTGGCTGCCCCCGCCCCCGCCTTCATCGCCGTCCTCGCCACGGCCGAAGTTTCCTCCGGGACCACGAAGTGGCGGGGCCAAGAGCAGTGTGGGGCGGCTGCGACGGCCTATGCACACACAACACGTGCGGCCATGCATCACGTCCGCCTAATCCCTCGTGGGCCCACCGCAATCCTTTCATTACGACCCCCTCCCGCTGCGCCCGGCCCGCCCCCTGCCGGCCCCGCACGCGCCCCCTAGCTCCGAAATTACCCCTGGCCCGCACCTGCGGGAGCCAGCCACCGCATTTCCATAATCCGTAAGCAGCCACCGCCGCCGGCAGCGCTCAGAGAGGCACGTAATTTAAATCGTGCCGTCTTGCGCACGTGACCGCCGTCCGGGGAGTCCCCGTCGGCACCCAAGGCCGTCGAACTCGTGACCCGAGGGCCGCGCCGCGGAGTCGCGAGACTGTCATGTGCAGCCTGCGCCGCGACAACGCCGGCTTCTATAAGGGTTCCGGAGAGATTTTCCGGGAGATTTGTGCCGCGATGCCGGGAGCTGAACTCGCGGGCCCGTCTCGAGCGCCCCTTTCCCGCTTTGGTGCGTCGCCTCCCCCTCCATTCTCCCCTTTCCCAGAGCCGTCGCTTCTCTCGGTCTCGCGGGGACGCTGTTGGGTGGTTATCCGGGCGTCGCCGCTATTCTTATCTCCGCGGCTCCGCTCGCTGCGGCAGCAGGTTCGTCTCGCTCCGGCGGGCGGAAGGCGGGAGAACGCGCGGCGCCGGACAACGGGCCAACGCCGGCGGATGACGTCATGATGCAGCCCCGCAATACTTCAGTGAGCAGCGGGACTCCGCAACCCTTCGCCCACCGCCACTCCCAGGCGGACGAGAAATCCGTCTCTCGGGAAGAAAGTAAGATACAGATTTCGATTGTTACCCCACATCCTTCTCTATAAACTATTATGTTAATATAAATATTACTTTTAAACGTAAAAACCCGTATGATTGCAAATAAAATGCATACTTTTTCAAAACCGAATTTTGGAGAAGCGATGAAGCCTTTCACAAAGTGTTACGAATTTGAGTGCTTAGGGGAATAAAGAAATAATACCAGTAATAATTATTACTTAAACACAGAATGTAATTTTTTGTAGAAATTTAGGTTTGAGCGTTTTAATTGACTTTTACAAGTGAGCGGTTGCGCAGTAAGTGATTTGTACAAAAGAAATAAACCAGTGACGGTTTCCTCGGCGACTAACAATGAAATAAGTTTTTAAAAAGTTGGTTGCAAAATGTAAAAAAACATATACTCGGTACTGTCTTCTGCAGGAAAAGGTTTTTTTGTTTGTTTGAAATACATAACAATAGTAAATGTTTGAGAGGCATTGAAACCATCGCTAAATTAATTTCTTCAATGGTATACAATTTTTCCACCAACAGAAGTATACTTGAACGTCTACTTTCTAAATTCAATGGAACAGTTTGCATGTATTCCTCATAAAACACTCCCATAAAAAATAAAAATCCAAGGCCACATCAAGAGAAAAGTTAAGGAAATATTCCACCATTTCTCTGCCTTTTTGGATCCGCAGAGTTGCTCGGAGTTCATGATGCGAAAGAGAATATTTGGACGTGGTCCCTACGACCGTTGAAAACAACTGACCGGGAAATTAGCAAATATTTATGGGATTCTTCATATTACATAAGAGAGGGCTGATCTGGAAAGAGCTGCGATAAAGGGCTGGGGGCGAATCCTCTCTGCCGCGACCCTGCGCCAATGCAGTGTTTGTCCCGGACCGTAAAAATCGGCAATAAAGTGTTCTAAATTCGACGATCAATATCTGTGGACCGCCCGGGGTCGGGAAGCAGCCTCCGCCGCCTCCGCCAAGCCGTCCGCGGCCGGCGCCGCGCGCTCGCCCGTGATGTAGCTGCCTGCCCGGGCCTCAAATCTCCATCGCAGAGCTCCCCCACGCGCGCGCCGGGTCGCCGCGGCTCGTTAAAACGAAATTTATCGAGATCAAACAGACGCCGATACCTCCTGCCCGCCTCCCTCTCCCCTCCCCCCAGGCCACGCTCTGTCGACGCGACCCACGCGCGAGGGGTTGGGCGTGAGGACGACTCCGAGGACGCAGGGGGGCGGTGAGGGAGAGATGGAGTGGGACAACGTGGGTTGGGGCGGAGAGCGTTCCGGCAGCAGACGGACGCGGGCTGTTTTTGCTGCAGTCGCTCGAGGCGGCTGAGAGGGGGCGGGGCGGGGGCGGGGAAGGGGCGACGACAGGCGCATCGGCGGGGGATGGGGGCGGAGTGCGGGCCAGCCGCGGGCAAACAGGGACTCAATACCAGGCGGAGGCAATCGATGGGGTTGAGCCTCCGGCCGGCGAAAGATTGGATGTCTTGCCGGCGGGGCAGGTGGCCGCGGCGGGTGGGCGGGGCGAGGAGGGGGCGGGGAGGCTGGGAGTGCGGTCGATAGGGGCGCATCTGAATGCAGCGCGGAACGAGTGGGAAGTCGCCGCGGGCAAGCCGCCTCCGTTGCCGCCCCCGCCCCCGCCCCCGCCTTCGCCCAGACACCCAGGATTCATTACGGCGCACTGCCTCTCCGGACAGCACTCCGCCGCGCCCACGCCCCCGCGCCCGCTGCTGCGAAATTCCCATCTGCCGACGCCCGCGGTGAGAGCGTTCCGCTGTATATTGGAACGTCCGAAATACAGCCTCTCTATTTTTAACATTGCTTCTGCAGTAAATGTTGTTTTTATGCGGCAACCAACAATGCCTGGGTTTGTCATAATATGATGGACGCGGGAAAGCGTTTTTATCTATGTGCACTCGACCGCAAATATGAAAAATTCTAGTTATCGGTGAGACCGTTTATATAAAATTTAATGCTATAATCCAGCGGTGCGTGTGTATTGCCGTTTATTGTACAAACAATAGTAGTTTTAAAAATTCTATTTTTTGATGTTGTAGTATTGATGTACGGTTAATTCATAGAGTTTTAATTCCAATGGATGTTCGTCATGTGAGTTAACATGGGTTAGGTAATTTATCGTTGATTCATGGGAGAGGTATTGATAATGGAACAAATTAGAAAGTAGAAAATATTACATTTAAGATATGCTCATTTTATAGAGTAAAAATGTGATTTTGAATTCAAAAGATCTCAATAAAACATGTTTTTTAAAATACATGTTTCACCGCGTTTTCAGAAACAAAATGTACAGTACAAGTAGAGAAAATGAAGATTCACGCGCGCACAAAACTTTGGGTCGATATAAACAGGCTATCTTCAGTAATACAACCACAGGTGTGATTTTTAGTCAGAAGAAATGAACAATCTATATTTTGAGAAAAGTCTACACGCAAGGAAATGAATACACGAAGTACAGATAGTGAACAGTATCATGAAGTTAAATAGTTTACGCCAATTGGTAACGGGCGAGGAAAATTATCATTAAATTGAACATTTTGTTGTGACATAAAAAGGTAAAATTAGTTCGCATTCATTTTTTAAATTTTTAACTATTGCAATTTACTTTGCCTTACTCTTACATCCCTACGGTAGTATTGCAAATTGTATGTAGTTGAAGTAGAAAGACTCACAATAACAGTACAAAACGTAAAAAGTATACGCATGTTCGTAAAAATTATGGAACATAAGGAAACGTACAAATATAATAAAACAGAAAAATGAAAAACAAAAGCATTTGACAATTGATAGATGAAGGAATGAAACAAGATGTAGGAGATTCAGGCAGAATATGAACCGCAGGAAAAGACGAGGTGAAGATGAAAAAGCAAAAACCTACGAGAATTGACAGGTGAGGGAATGAATCAAGATGTAGGAGATTCAGAGAGGATGCGAACCGCGGGAAAAGACGAAGCGCGAAGGGAAACATAAGCAGAAGTTGAAAGCTTGAAAAACACTCGCGTCCACTCCGGCGGGGCCTAGACGTGAGGGATCTGCGCTGTCGGGCAATTAGGCCGCACACATCGACGGGGCACCGCGCCGCACCGCGCCGCGCCGCGCCGCGCCGCCCTAAGCGGGTTACGTAGCGCTGACGCCCTCGCGCGGCGCCGGGCAATCCAATTCGCGGCAAATCCTCCCAGAGATGGATGTGCGGGCTGGGCGCCCGCGCCCGCGCCGGTGCCCGCGCCGGTGCCCCATGTGCCACGTCCCGCCCCGCCCCGTTCCGCCCTCTCCTGCCCCGTCCCGCCCCGTCCCGCCCCGCCCCTCCCCGCCCCACCCCGCCCCACCCATTCCGCCCCGTCCCGCTCCGTTTCGCCCCGTCCCGCCCCGTCCCGCCCCGCCCCGCTCCGCCCCACTCCGCCCCGCCCCCTTCCGCCCCGTACCCCCGTGTCCCTCCCCACCCAGTCCCGCCCCGTCCCACCTGGCCCTTCCGCACTACCCCGACCGGCCACGCCGATCCACACCTCCCCAGCCGGGCCGGGTGGCGCAACGGCCCCGCAGGGATTTCATGGGGCTACCTGAGGGAAGTCCATGGTGTTTCGATGTGTCACCCGACCTCACTCTTTAATGAGTAGGCACCTTACCCTGCCAGATGGCCTAACGGGCCCAAAGAAATGCCGTAAGTCTACCTGGAAGAAGTCCATGGTGTTTCAGGGCATCACCCGTCTTCTCGCTCTAATGAATAGGCACTTTCTCCCCTGCCGGATCAGGTGGCACAACTGGACCGCAGGGACTTTATAGGACTATCTGAAAGACGTCCTTGATACTCCATGGTGTCACGCTTTAATATGTAGGTACTGGTGGAAAGTAATAGGGTGAAAATGAAATATAGTTTTGTCGTCTCGCTTCATGAAATTTAGTAGACAGCAGGAATCCTGGCATTATCTGGGTGAAATACAGAATGGGATGTAATTCGCAAAAGGGGACTGTTACAGCAGTCGGCAAGGGGGAAAAGGGCCAATTTTTCTTAGAGAAAATTATTATTCACAATGTATAACGGAAATGTAGGTGTTTAGTTTGGGCAAGACTATTCTTTGCACAAAATTATCATTCCTATTATAAATTGATTATTTTATTTTCGGTTTTCTTAATTGCTAAATTTTAAAATTGATTTTCTTTTAAGAGGGGTTAAGTCGCAAGTAGTATTACTGTGAAAATATTTCTTGATAATTAGAAAAATGCCGACAAAAATAAAAATAAAAGAGAGTCAATGTTGAAAGTAATGTTAAAAGCAGGTAATCTAGTATTCTGTGAAAATCACCTCAACCTACTTGAAGCCGATGAAAAACAAGAATCGTTGAATAGTGGACTAACTGCCAAAGACTGCATTTACGAACTGCCAAAGACTTACTAAACGAATCAGTAAAGGAAAGTGATATCCCCTTCTGCAAACACTTGTCATAATATACAACAATCGTCGCAATCTGATCGATGTAACGGGTCAGATATCTTCAGTGGGGTTCTTGCAGGGGGATGCTCGACAGCACTATCAAACCGTTGTCTCCGAGGGGTAGTTTTTCCTGGGTCAAGAACGAGGTCTAAAGAAAACCGCGAAAACATGAAAAGTAGGTCGGCCGCCGCAGGCAGGCAGGCCGGACGGCCGAGGGCGCTTTGTGGGGCAAAGGGGCGGCGGTGAAAGGAAGGGCAGTGATTGAATTACGTGTGGAAAACGAGTTTAAGAGAGGAGAGAGTGACCTGCGGAGTTTGAGCGCGCCGGAACGACGGCGGTGGCGGCGGCGGCGGCGGCGGCGGCAAAGGCGACGGCGAATATCTCCGGAATCCGGGCGGGGAAAAGCGCCGACTGGAGGATTGGCTCTTGAGGCGAAGCGGTTATCGCGTTGCGATCGCCGGAGGCCAACGGCTGGCGGTGGCGCTTGCGGCTCCGGAGGCGATACTTTTATCGAGGCCCTGGACTTCTTTGGGGGGAAAGTACACAATGGACGTTAAACTTTCGTTGGCCTTTAGTTTCACGAGAAAGTGCAATCCAAGTTGCAAGTAACGCTGGGGAACCTTAACATCACGCGATTCATATGGAGATGGGTGTGAGTAGTCAGTAAATGAATTTAGAAAATGTAGTTTTGTACGGAAGGTGAATCTTCATATTTCTTATGCCTAAATATTCTGTTTGATCTCATTTATACAAATGTTGTTTTGATATGCCACGCGGAATTATTGAAGGAAAAATTGCAAAAGAAATGCAATTCCTGAGGTGTGTAAAGGCTTACACATTAATGGAACTATTTATAAATAAAGATATAAATAGCGTTCAAAATAATCTAAAAAAACATTGAAAAGTTTGCAACACCATTTGAAAAATTGAACAAGGAGAGATTGCCCAACCTAGTTTTCTCTTGTGTATCCAATGGAGAAATAGAGGTTAGAAACACCAAGGTTTTGATTATCTTCGCTAAAAAAATTTGTAGGAATAGGCTAGAGTGAACCGTGACTGATGTTGGTTGATAACGGTCGCGATAAATGCCAATGTTATTACTTCCGGTAAAAGATTTACTAGTATAGTAAATCTTTTACCGGAAGTATAGTAAAAATTCATTAGTATAGTAAATCTTTTATCCTGGAATAAAAGATTTACCATTATAGATGACATTGCTACTGATGTGTTCAGATATTAGTAAAACTCTTGTTCGTCTCGGTGGCTCTGGGGCTTGTGTCAGGTGAGTTCAACTCCGCCAACACCAAGGCAGTCAGTTTGAATCCCGTGTACGCATATGCTTTGTGTTCGGTTTTTGACATGAGAGCAGCACTTTCAAACCTCTTTTCTTAACTATCTCTTGATATTACTGTTAATTAGTGTGGTAAGGAAGATTTTTTGAGAAAACTGCTTCCCTGATCCCCAAATTGATACAAGCGCCAAGAAGGACCCATCCGCTAACTCGGGAAACAAATATCTATAGACGATTGAGATGATCCTAAGTGCTACCATTCTGATGTTCTGGAGTTATATGCGCTTTCCATTCGTTAGATTGACCTAGAGATTCGTGATATACCGTGAAGCTCCGGTAAGTTCTTCGAGTACATATAGTTAGCGGCTGGAAGGTAGTCCGACAAACCAAGAGTGTACATTACAACGGGGTCCCATCTATAAAGAAAATAAATAGTACATACATCCAGAAATAATCTGATACTATTAACACTTCCAAACCCATTTTTGCGAGTCCGTCCACATAATAACAATTTGCCCTAACAAAACTTTTAACTAGCAAAGATTCGGGAACATTATGTAAAGTGAATTAATGTTACAGATTACACTAGGTTTA
The DNA here is from genome assembly GCA_011170035.1 of Teleogryllus occipitalis. NCBI lineage: Eukaryota > Metazoa > Arthropoda > Insecta > Orthoptera > Gryllidae > Teleogryllus > Teleogryllus occipitalis. Next base: position 222,570 of record BLKR01000370.1, read on the forward strand.
GAATATATTTTTTATAATATTCACAACAAAATATTAGATTAAATTCTGTGGAAAGAGACGAAAGCAGCTATGCAGTTATTTAGTACTTGAAAGTAGATGTATTTATATTTGTTTTAAAATACAAAGTATTTCACTATTTCAAAAATTCACTGTAGGCTTATCCACAAAATTTAGAAAATTGTATCTTCACTTTAAGAAATAAAATTTCGACTCGATGTTTTTACAGACAACTCTGCTTTTCTACATAAAAAAGAATCCGAATATCAGAGTTTCTGGCGCGATGTGCTTCTTGCTGCCAGAGGCGGTCAGAATCTCAAGAAGCGCGCCACGATTTCACTATCAATAGCGTTCTGGAAGGAGTTGTTGGAAGCGAGGGGTATATAGAGACGCGTCGATTCCAAATCACAGCGTCTTGGGTCTCTGAATTCAAGTGGATTCAGTAGATCTGGTCCAGACCGCATTTCGTATAAGGAAAGCGCGTGCGTCATATCTTTCCGAAAAATATTCCCTTACAGGTCTACGTTGTTCGTGTATCAGCAAAAATCAACTGCCATAAACAGAAAAACAGTCACAAACTCACGCAAGAATCAAAATAATGATTTAATTTATAGTGATTTTATGTGCAGAAATAAGGTTTTAAGTTCATAATTTTGAATGTTATATTCGTATATAACTTTCTTACAGAAATTGCGAAGATGTTTACGATCATTGTTGTATTGTAAATAAGACCAAGTAATTCATTTTTCGTCTTTAATATAGTTCTAAATTTAACAATAGGTCAACAAATAAACTTTTGAAAATGTTTAGTGTTATAATTTTCGAATACATACATTGGTATATTTTTTGCAGTTTCACAGCTTCTAACCAGGTATATTTCAAATCCTAGGGAATTAATTCTATTTGTAATCTGAAGACCACATCAATCGTGAAATCATGACTGGTAATATTTTTTGTTTGAGAAGTCGCATAAACGTTCATGGTTGCGTCACATTTTACAATTCATTCAAATTAATCAGTTACACGAATGCATACTTTCTTATCCAGATTAGAAGCATTGCATACATAATCTGTAAAAAGGCTTGAAATGATGCTCAAAATCGATATGGTGTATTTGATTCTTTAAATATTTATTGAACATCCATTCATGAAACATTATCTCTTTAACAAAAATTGTCAAAAATGACGTGAAAAATCATATTATTATCAATTCAAATGCGTTTACAATTTCTACCCATTTCTTATGTTGTGACAATTCTGAATAGTTTCTAAACTGCTACTGGCGTTCTAAAGAAAAACGTCATTCCGTCATTTCTGTCAATAGGATTATTTACTCATATCTACTCTCGAACTATGTAGCTCAACAAAAACTTCATCTCTTCCAGGAGGTGAATGTCTTAACTTTTCCCGTTAATAAATGAATCCACTGCTAGATACTTGTTACAGACGTACCCCCTTGACTTACAAACGTACTTATTTGTGTTATTATGATTATTTTAGTTGTTAATTGATGTTATAATTTAGAATTTGCCACTTCTTAATTTAAATAACAAAAATATTCTGTATAAAGTTTAAACATCTTCTTTTGATTCGAGAAAGAAGTGACAAAAGTTCTTGCTTTAGTCGATCCGTATTCCTCTTCTGTATTTCGCCCAACATTTCCATACCGAATTAAATACACTCTCAAAATAGAATAATATTAAGACTCGTCTGAGAGTTGCGACACCTCAAGCGTATTTCTCTCTGCAACCGCAAGTCTGATTGTGAAAGTCCCGGTCCCGAACGACTGGAACCGCCAGATAAGAATTTCAGCAAGTCAAACAGACAGTTTGTTCACCTCCCGTCTCACACGTCTGCTCGTTTCTCCTCCGTCTTCTCTGACTCCCCGCCCCCGCCCCCTTCCGGGGCAGCCGTACGGCCCTTGGGCGCGTATCTGCGCCGTCAGTGCGGACGTCTCGTCGCTAACTCACTTTCGTCTCCCGCTCTTCAGATGCAAATGGCAGGAAGATTAAATAAACTTCTCCGGATATCGAGAGCGTACTTACGGCACCGGCCGCCAGACGGCAGGCGTGTTATTAAATCAGAGCGCAGTTGTTTCCCGCCAGCCCTCGCTCTCCGACAGCAGCAGCGGCAGCGCCGCCGCCGGCGCACACGCCCACGTCGACTAAGACAGCGCGGACTGGGTGAGTGTTTCGTGTTTTCGGACTACTTTGGTCCCGTGAGTTTAGTGCATGATACAGCCGGGAGGTGGAGGTGATCCTTCTCATTGAAACCGACCTACACGTAGGCTTATGACGTTTTCTCTTCAGGTATCTCCCTCCACTGAGGCGCCGCTCCAGCCAGGATAAGTTAATTCGTGATCTCGGCACGTGAGAGTAAATGGAGAGGCAGGGAAACGAATAGTGAAAGGAAGATCTTAGTCAGCATCTTCTGTAAGATGATCTTGGAAATTGAATTGTGTTAGCGATCAGACCACATATAGAGTCAGATATTGAGCCACCTTCGGGACCTCAGGATCGCCGGGCCAGAATTTCTGAAGCGGCAATGGTTGTACGGTTCATTCTTACATAAACATCTCTCCTCCTGCTCATAATGTCATTATTCGGCCTTTTCTTCACTTGCATACAGACATCTTTGTTCTCCCTTTCATGGTTGCTCCTTTTTCATCTATAATTGCCTTTTCCAATGCTATTCCACTCCTTCTCTTCCCCCGCGTGCCTCACCTGCCTGCCGCCTCCGCCGCCGCCGCCGCCACGCGGAGAGCAGGGCAACTCTGCGCTCCGCAAGTTTAAATTAAATCCGCCGACAAATGAAGTCGGCTAATTGTTCCCGGTGGCAGGGCGTAAACAGCGGCGCGACGTGTTACTCCGGGGGTGCCGCGCTCCGAAGCCACCCCGCCCCCGCCCGCCCGCGCCCGCCCTCGCCATCGTCTCCGCCGCCGCTCCTCCCCGCGGAGCCATCTCCAGCCGCCCCGCCAAACCGAAAGCTGCCGAAGCCCAACTTTTCCTCGCCCTCGAATTAGGCAGCGCTCAATCAGCCGGCGCGAACGCCGATGCGGAGAGAGGTCAAAGACCTCGTCTTGCTGGGGAGGAGTCTGGGGGATGTTTGGAGTAGAGCGGCCAATCGAAGATGAAGACTCTCACTTTCCTTACGGTCTGAAGTAGATATACATAAAATAAAAGTAGTAACGCTGGTTGAAAAGTTGTCACTGGTCTAGATACTGTTACTCGTAGAAATGTAACCTTCACAAACTTCTAACAACCAACGTTACTATGTAAAACAATCCAAAAATAACAGTACAATAATAATAGAACTTTTGTAACGTACCAACAGTCAAAGTTAAGCTCCTCTCAATGATTGTTAATTCACACAAAAAGTAATTTGAACAGGTAAAAACGTAAAACTTGAGGTATCTAGGCTATACTCTATGTTTTAATTGTTCATCATTTAAATAATTTAAAAATAAAAAAATTGGAATATTTATGAATTATAAGGTATTATCATTTATACTTCCGTGAGATACTTAGTTTAGTTTAGTTGTCTCTTTTCAAAATTGCAATGATAATTTACTTTTCCACCAAGAATATTTTTAAGGTGGAAACATCAATAAATTATATTTTTTCATGTAAATGACACGAAATATGTGATTCTGTTTCAATTTAGCCATTGCGTAATTTTTACTCCAAACAGTTTTTGTACAACTGAATAAAGTAGTGGATAACGCAAACAGCTATTTTTTTTAAAGGGTTTCAACAGCTGAGTTTCTGTGAAACAATGAACAACAGCGGCTTCGTTTCCCTTTCAGAGGAAGCTAATCAAAACGACAGCCAGCAGCGCGAGCTACATATTTCAAGAAACACACACTCCCTCCCGCTGCGTTCGCGGGGACGGGGAGGAGGGAGGCGGCGATCGATGGTGGCGCCACAAGCGGCGAAACCCCCTGGAGCCTCGCGCTCGCGTACGCTACTAGCAATATCCCTCCTCCCGCGTCAGTTTTCATAGAACGCGCGACCCACTTCGCGCTTTAATACGTGATGACAAATGACGACGGCGGCGCCGCCTCCGCCGCGGGCGAAGGCAGCGCCGCCACGCGGATAAAGCGTTTAATAGTCATTAGAAACGGGGCGCAGGGCGTGTCAACACGCGGCCGCGTTCGTCGACGAGACGACGTCGGCGGGCGCCGTGCGCAGACGGATGTTTATCTTTCCGAAACCAGACTAAAAGGGTTGAGATGACGGAATGAATTCATAATGGCGCATTAAATTTGGAAGCTGACGACGTCGGCGGCGAAGCAGGAGAAGCACCGAGGCTGTTCTGTCGTCGCCGTCTCCTCCTTCAACCTCCGCCGAGAGTTCGTTCCGGGCAAAATATAATGCTGAGAAACAACTAGCCGTGCGAAGAGCTGTTCTCGTGTAGCTCGTGAATTCGACCTGTTAAGGAATTTTGGTGCCCTGGGAAATTATGTAGATGAAATATAAAATACACTACGCTTTTACGAGAGTTACAAATGAGTCGGTTTCGTAAACAATGAAAACCGAAAATTACCAAATAAAGTTATGCTAATGAGAAGTTATTCATATTTTACTATTGCATTGCATTGTGATTCAGAAATTGTTCATACATGTTAAAGAGTATGTTAATACAGGAACTGTACGGCGAGTTGGTTATACAGCCTTGTTTTAAAACACTAGCATTTTGTTAAATGTTACCATTTATATTACTTTAATAATGGCATGTTATTATGTCTTTTATATGCCACTACAAACGTATTTTCTGAACGAGTTACAAAATAAAAAATATCTCGAAACTGACAGAAGAAACATGCTATGTTTTTAATTTTCTCTTACGATTTAGCACCACAATTTTAATAATTTATTATGATGACTTGGAGTTTGAAATAAAAAGAAATTTTAACAGATACGTTCTATACAATAAAATTAATGGAATACAACTTAACCGAACATACTATCCAAAATGGTTTGATTACTTATACCATTATCTTCAAATTATATTTCAGATTGTGTAGTTCTTTGATCTCTCCCTTTTCCATTCTTGACGTATTTGTATTTAACATATTTGTTGCAGATTTCTAGACCCCCTCTACAATAATTACAGTATTTATCGGATCGCCTGTGGAGCTCACACCGCAGCATCAGGGTATTACGCCCAACACCGCCGCGACCACTGAGGCAGCCGCACTGCGCTGCGCGTATCGTGTTTCCGGCGTTGACACTCTCCCACCCCGCACGTCACCACACCCCACCCACCCCGACTCGCTGCGCGGGGTCCCTCACCAGCAGAACGGTACCCTTCCCTCTGTTGGCTGTCACTGCCACCTCCCTTCCCCCGCCCCGCGCCGGTCCACCACGCCTCGCTCAACCCCGCCCCACTCCGTCCTGTCCCGCTTCGCACCACCCCGCCCCGCTCCGCCCCGCTCCGCTTCAGCAGGCCGCCCCGCCCTGCCCCGCCTCGTCTCACTCTGCCCTGTCCCACTCTGCCCTGTCCCGCTCTGCAACGCCCCACCCCGCTTCGCTCCGTCCCGTCCCAACCCGCCCCACTCCACTCTGCTACGCCCCGTCCCGCTTCGCTCCATCCCGTCCCGCTCCGCCGCACTCCGCTCCACCTCGCTCCGCCCCTCCTCGCCCCATCCCCTCCCGCCGCGCCCCAACCCCGCGCCCGGGCGGCGCGACGCGGGAGCTGGGGCGCGTTGAAAATTCATAAGCTCGTAACCGACGTCATTATTCTCCTTAAATTACACGAGGGCTCGTCGAGAGGAGACACAAAATGATTTTATTGAATTAATCAGCCGCCGCGCTCCGCCACGCCGTTCGGCGGGTCATTAGCGCCGGCGAGAATGACCCGGACGCGGCACCCGGCCGCCCGCCCGCCCCCACTCCTTCACCCACTGCCCGTCTGCAGTCCAACACCTGGCGGCGCGCCTCCTCCCGCTTAGCAGGCTATTGTGAGGAAGACGGATTAATGTACTGCGATCTTTATCAATATGGATGAGAACGAACCGCATTCAGCTGCAACATAATTGCTCGTTAAATACGACAGATGCTAAAAATACTGTCATCTCAAATCTGAGCACGATTTTAAGATTTGAATTAATTTTGATGTCCTGACGCTCAGTATTAATTTACAATTGAATATATGAATGGGGAGAGATTATACTGAAATTACGAAACATCGAAGTAATGCAAACTAAATCGTGGTTATATTAATGAAGAATTGTATTTGTGTAAGGACTTACTTCTTTTTTAACCTAAATAGCACTTTACTTTTTAGAAAAACACTGCAATTTACTGACAACAGGTTAATATGTCTTTAAAAGCACAAAGACACAACTAATGAATATATCCACCACCTCTTTGTAGGAATTCTAAGAACTGTTGGATTCTTATTATGAATACGGACGTTTCGGAATATGTTATTAAGTAATTATAATTAGTCATCAATAAAGATAATCTTTATAAGATGTGTGTAAAATCTTTGAATTTTCATGTATTTAAAGCCCTGGTGGTAGTTTCTAAGCAGTATAGTGTTGTATTTCAATACTTTGTCATATTTTTGTATTTCAGAAAAATTTGTATTGATAACTCCACCTTGAAATTTTTAACAATCTTAACTATACTATTATTTTCTGTCATTCCTGTTTCCAATCCTTTATACAAATTTATCGATATTTTGAAAATGTTCACCTTTAAAGGTACTTTTCTTATCAGAGAGTCTGAAACTAAACACCTTGAAAGACTATCTTGAAGAATTTGACATTAACGAATAGTGTTTTGAATTACTTTAGGTAGCTGTGTATGTGAGGAAATAATGACAATCATATTCTTTCTATTTTGATTTGCCTAGTGCATTTGACTTCCATATGCTACAAGAGATCAATCTTTCTTAATTTCTCAATTTGTTTATAATTATTTGGCCTAAATGCAGGTTATTCATCAAGAGAGACAGGAGAGAGGGAGAGAGAGGAAGAGAGACAGGAGAGTGAGAGAGAGGAAGAGAGAGGAGGGAGAGGGAGAGAGATAGGAGAGAGGGAGGAAGAGAGAGGAGAGAGGAAGGGGACAGAAGAGGGAGGAAGGGGACAGGAGAGGAAGGAAGGGGTCAGGAGAGAGAAAGGGAGAGAGAGGAAGTGAGAGGAAGAAACAGGAAGAGAGAGAGGAAGAGAGAGGGGAAGAGAGAGAGAGAGAAAGAGGAAGAGAGAGGAAGAGAGAAAGGGGGAGAGAGAGAAAGGGGAGAGAGAGAAAGAGAGTGAGAGGGAGAGATGGAATTCCTCTCAGTCATCGATGCCATTTCGCTGGGAGATGTCTGGGATGCCGCTCCCGCGGATTTCCCCATGACTTGCCGGTCTTGCAACGCTTCGGCTTTACCTCTTCTCTCGTGATTAATAGGAAAGAAAAAAATCATTGGATTGAATGTATCCGAAAATCATTTGTAATACTCTATGTGCTTATCATCCCAACGTCATTCTTGTCATCTAACGTGTAAAATACCCATGTCTATCGATCTCGGAATTATTCAGAAAATTGCAAAAAGAGGGTTTTAGAAGAAATAGCGAGAGAAGATAATAATAAAATATTGTAATGTGATACAAGAATAATATTTTCCTATTATTTAATAACACCTATGCGTAATATACAATATTTTTGAAATAATAAACATCAAAAGCAGATGTTATAATAGTAGGGATTTTTGTCATACGAAAATAATGTTTGTTACATTTTCTGACTAAGCATTACGAGTTATTATATATTTCATACTTTTTGTAATATGGTTTTAAATTGTGTGCATTTGTTTGTGAGGGATGCTCACATTTCTGTGTTCTTTTTATATTCTGTGTATTTGCGATATTTATGGGTTTTGAGTACCGGAAAGGCAAATCATTAACTCATATTACAAAATGCAAAGTAAATATTGACAGAATATAAAGTTTCCTTAATAAATGAAGACAATGTTTTGTGAGAGTGTGTGTTTGGCTATTATTCGCAAATGAGTCATGCCATTGTAGCTATTGGGAGATACGAGGAAGGGTGAGGGGGTCTTCCAGCCGGCAGCCCAGTGTGCAGTAACAGTGTGCTGTGAATCATATTCCGGTTGCCAGAGTTGTACCTCTGTGCGATTTCCCGAACGCGGCGTCTCTGAGGTCTCTCCGAACAATACGCGACAGCCTCCTAAGTTGTCTGGCATGAACGAACCCACATGGTCAACCACCGCGTTTGTTGTTGATTTCTCCTTGTTCCACTACTTTTGATTTGATATCACAACAGCGGTCAGAGAGCATACAACAAGACAAGCGACTTTCGTTACTTTGGGATCTAGGTGCGATTTTGTCAAGATTTGTCACCTGTTCAAGTGAGAAAAATCGTCCGCTATTTTCATTTTGACGCCTCAATAAATTGTAATGAAGAACTGATAAAACAAATAACAAATAGCCGCGTGTAATCCTGGGCGTTCCAGGGGCTAAAACTCTTCAAAGTTGGGGAGAGAGAAGAAGTCATATTTTGCTCCAAGATGACCAACACTAGTAAGAGATTACCTTTCATAAAACTCTTTGTTCTATGATAATTATTTCAGACGTCTTGTGGTCAATTCCATGGATTGATATTTCGAAATCTTGTGGTGGAACTTATGATTCAACAGCCTCCTTGCTTACATTTAATGTAATAATGCATAGACTATCTTGTGACACACACACACACACACATATATATATATATATATATATATATATATATATATATATATAATTAACTTGAATGTTTTTATATCGAAAGACATTATGCTAATGTTTAAACAATTTTTAATAATGTGACCGAACTCTCTTCCAGAAGAACTTCTCTCATTCAGAAGAACCTTCTGAAATACTGTAACATTCATTGTATAATAAAGTTGATTTTTCCATTCATATAAACATAATTCATTCTTAGCACAAATTAATCCACATACATGAATTGCGTGTTGGTATAACGTCACATTGCAAGTGCGTCACATTAACTTTCACAACAATCTGTGTGATTTTTCTAAAAAAGACACGAATATTAAAAATTGTTGAACAGTTTATTTAGAAGTCATCTTAACGAAATGATTCGTTTTATAATGTATATATAATACTATTCTTATTTAAGGTATTGTATTCTCTATACAATTATCTACACCTTCTGTGACCTTTTACAATCCTCGGTACTTCATTAATGCACGATAACCTGACAATGGAAAATGTTCCCACAAACAAAAGATGCAGTTAAATGAATTTTAAACTCTCTGACTCCATGGATTCTAAGGTAATTCTTCTAACATTTATCGTCAGAACCCATAAAAATACTCGCATATACGCTATCTCTATGTCACGTATTTACCAGATTGTTTGGTTGATGACGAAGGATTTGCGACCTAAGATGTTTGTTTTCACCGAAAAACACAATGCCCATCCATACTAAACCAAGGCGTCTTAATCTGATGCGTCTGAGTGTATCCACAATTTATTTCTCCGCCTTTTTTCATTCATATTTTTCCCCTTGGAGATACGTGCCGGCGGAGGGCTATCTCCGCTCGTGGAGCTGCCCGCGTCGCGTTGACCCGCCGCCGCGCCGCGCTGCCGTTCTGACCGCGCCCACCGCGCGCGCACGGGCGGTGTGGGCGCGTGGGCGTGCGTTTGCTCACGTCGCCCGGGCGGCCACCGCTCGGCCGCGCGCGCTGCTGTCGCACGCACAGCTCGCCCCGGGCCAGGCGCCGCCGCCTCTGCCCGTGCGGTGGGGACACGGACGGCAGCCGACGTAGACGGCGGCAGCTGGGTGGGGCCGGCGCGGGGATATGTGCAGTGGGGAGGGCGTGCAGAGAAGAAGGGTGGCGAGGCAGAGGATTTACGAGGGGAGGTGACGGATACACAGGTGGAAAGATGAAGGGCAATGTCAGAAACAGGAAAGAAACGCGGTGGCACGCAGCGGTGCACGAGGGGTGGGAAGGAGGAATAGGAGATTAATACGCGGTAGATTGATTGATGTTTGTGGTCACGTCAACTGCTACTGTTATTAGTTCTGCTCCTGTAGGGAATATTTTCTCCCGGGAGTTGGCGGTTTTTCCTTGTTCACTGGATGGTGAGATACGGCGCAGATTTACCCTTCGGCTTCTGGTGTATTCCACTCCAGGTATCTCTTCCAACGAGGCACCATTCCAGTGAAGACTAGCTCTCAGATGTGTGTGTGTGTGTGTGTGTGTGTCTGTAAGGGGAGAGGATAGAAGAAGGACGAAGAAGGAGAGATCGCGAGTGGTCCATGGTCCATTTGTTAGGGTACTGATCCGTCATTCGCCTGGAGAAAAAACGGAAAACCGGTCAGACTAGCCTGCCTCCTCCAGACTGTGGCGGAATTCGACTTATGTATATAGCTCACGTCGAAAATCTGCCACCGGTGGGACTCGAACCTAGGACCTCTCGGTCCCCCTCGGTGCAGAGGTGGCGGCAATTCTGGTCCAGTGCTAAACTCAGCCGGTTCAGAGCGTAGTGATAGCGTTCGGCGAGATATAAGGGAAGATGACCAGGGGCTTGAGTGCGCGTCAGGGTGATGACGGGGCGGGTCTGGACGGTGGCAGCGCGAAACGTATACTGAGCAGGGCAGCGGGGGCGAGGGGAGGAGGGAAAGAGGGGTGCGGAGGGCGGGCCGGGTGCCGGGGAGTTTGGGAGGTGCGCGGGGCAGGGAACGCCTCCGCCGAATCCGGCGCGGCCGCGCAAGTCAAACACGCACCCGGGCAAACAGGGCAGATTTATAGCAAGAGCGTCGGGAGATAGTGCGGCGCGCAAACACTCCGTCCAGGGGCGACCTGACGTCGCTCGTGGCGGGGCGGGGTAAAGCAGGTACAGGCGGGGAGGGTCTGTGCGGGGATGGATTAGGTGGGGGGGACGGCGATGTGGGAGGGGGTCGAGGGGCGTGGAGTGGCGGGGCGGGGCGTGGAGTGGCGGGGCGTGGAGGGGCGGGTGTGGAGTGGCGGGGTGGAGGGCGGGGTGTGGAGTGGGGGGCGTGGAGTGGCGGGGCGTGGGTGGCGGGGCGTGGAGTGGCGGGGCGTGGAGTGGCGGGGCGTTGAGTGGCGGGGCGTGGAGTGGCGGGGCGGGGAGTGGCGGTTCGGGGAGATGTGGGGCGGGGATATGCGGGGCGGGGAGATGCGTGGCGGGGAGATGCGTGGCGGGGAGAGGCGTGGCAGGGAGATGCATGGCGGGGAGAAGCGGGGAAGGGCGCGGAGGGGCGGGGCGGGGAGTCGCGGAGTCGCGCACGTGCGAAGCTTCCTCTGCTGCCGAGGCCACGGGGATCTTTTATACATCTCGACTCTGAAGCGACGAGAGCCAGCTTGCAAGATTCGGGATTCCGGGTGCCTTCGAAAAGTAAATCACTTTGGTTCAATATGAGAGCTCCAATTTTAAGGTACGTGACTCGCAAAGTTAAGTTTACATCACACTGGCAGAGTCAAGAGACGCAGTGATGTTTTGAAGGTAGATGGACAGGGAGGAGCAAAGATATATCGACCTCAGAATGTTTTAAGTTACATTTGAAAACACATCCAATCATACTTATAGATTGGATTAAAATGATCAAGAAGTTTTGTAGTGTATACACAGATAAAGAAGGCGGATTCTGCATCATTATCTTAATGCGGAATGTAGTATTTTGGGTTCAAACTTTCTATAAACGTGGGAAGATAAAGCATCAGTCATACCTGTCGCAAACCATCATTTGTGAATTAATAATTACGAATTATCGAGAAATGTCAAATAGCAGGATTCTGACTATTGGGCGCCTAAAATTCATCTCAAATTTTGACTACGTTTGAAGGTACTTGAAAATGGTGCATTGATACAAAAAATAACTAGTGGTGCTTCAAAATGACACATACTTTCTCGTACTAGTTAGTTTCTGTAGCCCTTTAATCTGGGCTATATTTTTGAATTTGTCCCAACGTCATTTCACCTGCCATCTATTGGGGCCTGAATGTAATTTTTCAATTTTTCGGTTACATAACGGTAACATTGAATCATTTCTTGAAGAGTATTATAAAAGAGGAAAAGTTGATTCTGATAACATTTTCGTCAAAAATTATATATCCCCATTTTCGTTTTTAAGAAAATTTGAAGAAAATTCTTTGTGCGTTTCTATAAACGTGCGTTTTGAAGCTCAATTTCACTCAAAACTTTTGAGATTTTGAAAAACATCATTAGAAATTATTTCAAGCAATTGTAACCACAAAAGCCATAATGTATAAGTAATGCTCGTCACATAAATACTAAGGACGTGACACAGACAAAAAATTCATTTGTGATTTTTTAGAAAAGACAACAACAAAATAATGCAGAAAAATGTTGTTTATGACAACTAATAGTAGATTTAGCACTATACATAGAAAAAAAATAAAGAAAACATTTCGAGGCATCTTTGAGAAAATGGCATTTGAGCATGTCAGGAAATATGGAATTTAGAGCTCATTTTCTTAGAAAATTTTTGAAATTTTGACAAACTTAATACGACACTATTTAAAGTCTTTGTACTCACAAATGCAATAATGCACACAAATTTTCAGTAATATAACAGTATTAACGATGTTAGATCTAGTATCACATTTGTGATTTTTTAAAACAAAAGAATGCAGGCGAATAATGTTTATGCCATCATATGCAATGCATTTATCACTATCCCTCCAAAAAGATTGAAGAAAAAATTGGAACCGTTTTGAGAAAATCCCGTTTTATAATATTTTTTTATTATTGCTCATATTGCACTCAAAATTTCCTGAAAATTATTATATTTTCAAAAAAGTGCATGGCTTTAATTGTGAACTGATAATGAAAAACAAATTTCATTGGAAGAAAAACACTTTCTTCAATATTACAATTGTAAGAAGACTCCGAAGAAATTCAAACTGTGGAAATTTTTGATTATTCTGAGAAAATAGTGTAAATTTAAACTATGCCATCTTTATAAGTGTATTTCACCCTAATCTTGCAAGAAATTTAGAGAATATTATTAAAAATCGAAGAGTGACGAGTCGGGTCAGATTCCCAGAGAGTATTCATTATGGAACGAATCTTACTAATAGTTTAGGCGCTAGTACAGGTAGATGGACGGATGGACAGACGGACGGACCGACGTTTTGAAAAAGAACACTTTTTCAGTATCAGGAGTCCCCAAAACATTCATTTCCGTTCAAATAGATTTTCCACAGCAACACATAACTTTCTCTGTTCTACGTAAATTACTCCGCGTTACATAGTAGTGCGTATACCTGAAAATAAAAAGAACGTAAATGATAAATGGAGTAGATTTCAATGCAATTTCCTGGGATGGGGCATGGAAGTAGTAGTTATCTTGAGATGTTTATTCTGATCATCTTTTCATTTCTGACTATCTTTTATTTGTAGTTCTATACAAGTACTTCGTTTTATTTCATTCAATGCAGTAATTGTTACACATAAAGTTGTGAAGTACAATCAAATGCCCATATTTCAAATGACTTGAAATTATTGAGCATGTTTATTTCCATGTCGATTGTGGAATCTTACGTATAAATCAGCTTTTCACGTTTGATTGATGTTTTAACATTTCATGAAAGTTTCAGTCTACCTACACCAGAGCAAAAAGACCCAAATCATTCCAATTAAGACTGCTGTTGTACGCATGGACACATGAACAATATAATCAATGAAATGAAGTACATATTTCTAGTAACATGAGCTTAAAATATGTTAGAGTTAATTATAATTTATATTATGAACCAATGACAATAACCAACAATCAATTGCTCACAATATTATATTTCTAATACTTGAAGAAATATCCACTGTAAAGCTAAATACCACTGTAATGCGTCTCAAATCTTCAAAGATAATGATTTCCGTGTCTAATATAAATAATGGAAAAAATGTTCTCGAATTGCGCTCTGCGTGTCAAGAGTAGAATGACAAAGTTGGAAATGTATAATAAAACGGCACCGCGTATTTGATACCCCCTTAAGATTAGGGTCGCGGCCGTCGTTTTCCCGCGTCGCCTCTCCGCGCAGCTTCTCCGCTCCGCGCCTGGCGGACGGGCGCAGGCACCGCGCCCGGTGTATCTCCGTGGCCCCGAGGTAATATTTCACGGCACAAAGGCGGCCGAGGTCCGTTGAATTCCCGGACACCGAGCGACGAAGGTGGCGCCGAGGCCAAGACGCCACGACGGCGCCTGCCGCCGCCCCCGCCGTCTCCGCCGTCTCTGTCGCCTTGCCGCCCCCGCCGCCCCCCACCGCCCCCCCGCCCCCCCCCCCCACTGCCCCCACCGCCCCCCCGCCCCCGCCGCCCCCGCCCCCCCCGCCGCCCCCGCCGCCCCCGCCGCCCCCGCCGCCCCCGCCGCCCCCGCCGCCCCGCCGCCCCGCCGCCCCGCCGCCGCCCCCGCCGCCCGCCGCCCCCGCCCCCGCCGCCCCCGCCGCCCCCGCAGCCCCCGCCGCCCCCGCCGTCCCCGCCGTCCCCGCCGCCCGCCGCCCCCGCCGCCCCCGCCGCCCCCGCCGCCCCCGCCGCCCCCGCCGCCCCCGCCGCCCCGCCGCCCCCGCCGCCCCCGCCGCCCCCGCCGCCCCCGCCGCTCCCCCGCCGCCCCTCCGCCCCCTCCGCCCCCCGCCCCCGTCCGCCACCCCGCTGCCCTCGCCGCCCCCACCGCCCCGCCACTCCGCCGTCCCGCTGCCCCCGCCGCCCACGCCTCCCTCGCTGTCCTCACCGACCCCGCCCACCCGACGGCCCGCGCCGCCACTGCCCGTCCCCCGTCATCCTCGCCTCTCACGTCGCCCCCGCCTGCACTACCGTTGTCCCTCCCGCCGCCCTGCCTCTCTGTAGACGACCTCATCCACTCCTCGGATCCTATCTCGCCTCTTATTTCAGACTCCCCACCGTCTTATTACCGCCATATTCTCGGTTTCTCTCGTGAGCGCCGTCACCTTTATCATCGCAGTTTCCTTCTTTCCCCCTGGTCCATCTGCGAGGACGTTGCCGCCGCCACCCACCAAATATTCGTTACTTCTACTCTGGAGGAGTCGCCCACCGGCTTCTTCACGGTCGGTGTTTGAACTCCTTCCCCCTACAGTCTTCGCCGTTTACATGGCGCCCGCCATCTTGGTGCTACTATGTTCGCTCTTTCTGCTGCCGTAGCTGTCACTACTTCAACTTCCTTCGTTTTGTCCCTCTCATCTTAGTCTCCCCTCTGCAGCGCCAGAGGTCGCAAAATTCCAGCGAAGCTTCCTCGTATTTCGCCGAAGTTCTCGGCTCGGGCGCTGAAAACTGTTCGCAAGAATTTCGAAGACAACTTGCTCTGACAGATACTGTGGTTAACTTGAGCGGAACTGAGTTGTTGAGTAGTTCGAGTGCTACAGTCAACCATTTACAGGTGGAAAACTCTCAAGAGGAAAGGGATAAATTAAGAAATCGTTATTTATTTTAAAAAAAGAGGCGAAGAATTCAACTTATCAAACGACAAATAAACGTGAAATCGGTCAAAATAACCATTGATCGTTTTAAATATGCAATATTCAAATTAAAAGTGAATGAAAGGATAGTTTACATGTAAATCTTCCTACTGAAGCGCCAAATCACTTAGTAGCCCGTCGATAATGTCGCATTACCAGATAAGAGAGATCTAAACGACCTGGCCCCTTCCGTAAACATCACTTACTTCTTGCGCTCTCCTCCTAGGCCGTCACCAGTCCCTTCTCGACTCTGAAGCGAGGGGTCGATCAATAGCAATAAGGCCCTCTACAGTTAGGCAATGACAAGCAGCCACTCGAGATTTTTTCACCCAAATGACAACCACACAGTATTCGATTAGCATTTATTTTCCATTGTAGACTTTTCTCAGTGAACTTTATCTAATAGAATTTGATCGGGTATTTCTCAATTCTGTTTTCTGACGAGAGAAATACGCCTGCAATTGAGATTACCACTTGTTTAACTTCTTTCAAAAATAAAAGGGATCAATTATTAATCAGCTGGAAGATAAATGCCTGATTGCTATTGCATATATTTAGAAAAATGAAGTAAGAAAGTTTTCTTGCAATAGATATGATTAAACCATTATCGTTTTATCGGTTGAAGTATTTAAACATACTTTTGTACTAAATTGTATTTATTTTGAATTCTAAGTACCAGTTTTGGATCTTCTCTTGCAACTTCAAAACTGTGCTTGAACTACCGCACGTGGTTTAAATTATCGAAATTACACATGGAATAAAATAGAAAATTAAATTAATTTCTTATAATATTGTCATAAATGTTATTCTTCTAATCATAACTCTGTATCTTTGCAGTAGAAACATTCAACGTTTTTGGCCAAATGTTATTTGACAGTTACTTACATGTCAGATCATACAATTGTGAGACTTTGGTTTACAACACCATATACCAATTTCACCATGACATTACTCATTGTAATCTCCACCAAGTAAAGAAAATATCATTCTGTGTCACTATCATTCTGAGACTATCAACATCGATTATTGCTATTAACATCGACATTGTCAGTTACTCTAGAACCTATTGTCACTAACTCCAGAAAAAGGACAGTCAGACACACCAACAATGGAAGAGTTTGTTCTCTTTCTCTTGATGTGTGATTTCTAATATTCTTTCTCTTATAATTCCTGAATAAATTCTTCGGAAACAACACACCTTGTAATTGTGATACATCGATTGTATTTATCTGGCAAGAGTGAGACATCCAGGAGACTAATTCGAAGACTGATGACCCGATGTCTGTTATATGAGTATATTACTCAATGTAAGAATAATATATTTTTCGTCTAGTTAATTAAATATACTCATTAATTCCATGAAAAATTCTCTTGAAATTATCCCTGATTGAGGACAACTCAGTATCACAAATCCCTCAGGAAACACAAAGGATTTCTAATGGAGAAATTTCATTCATAAAGATCGCAAGTTGCAGGAAACAAACACCAATGGTTGTCGACTGCGGCAATTACGACTTCAAAAGATTTGATTTGTAATTGGTTCCCGTTAATCACCTGTTCCCCTTGTTATATTTCCTACAAGTTTCCATTTAATTGATTTTCAATTTGAACTGATAAAGTGTATTAATCCCAGAGAAATACAATGAGAGTGGAGATTAGCAAACCAAAAATTAAGAACTTGTACAAAAACTCATTTGAACAATATTTGTTTCAAATATTTTATGTGACAAACGTTAAAACATACTGTGTTTCAAACGCAAAACTGCAAATATTAAAATAAATGATATTCCTTTCTAAAGGTAACTCGGTATTAAACCACACTAAAAACATGATATTTGAAAAAGCCGATTCCAGTCGCAATTAATCGTCAGTTGGGGGGGAGGGGGAGGAAAGAGCCTGCGAGTAAATGCGCGCGCCATGTTCTTGAAAGTGGGCGTGGCGCCGCGCGGCGATGCGCGGGGCCTGGAGGCGCTCTGCGGGGCGGGGTCACCCCCCCCCCGCGCTGCAGCGATCCTCTTAAATAAACATCGGGCGCTCGCGCGTGTATTTGGATATCGGCGCGGAAATCGGCCGTCGAGCCGCGATCCCGCGCAGTGCGCACGGCGCGACGGGAGGAGCGGGGGAAGGGGGCGGGGACGGGGGCGGGCGCGGGGCGGCGTCACCGGCCATTGCCCGCTATCGGCTCACAGGTGCGGCAGGGGTGCACATCACTACGGAAGAGGAGGAAGCGTTTGCCAGGCGAGTCCGCTGTTCGCTTTCAGTTCTCACGGTGCTTTTCGGTCATTAACGCGTCGCTTCAGATCATGATTCTGTGCCATCATGCACAAGTATGGATATGACCAAGGGATAGTAAATTGGTTAAATCACAACCAGTTATCATAATTACCAGCACGCTTTATTTACCCCTTTTCAATATTAATTATGCATCTATTGTTAATTACGTATTAATCCAATGTTTGTTATGACCGTTTTATAGCACACATAAATTGTTAATTATATTGCAAGCCAATAACAGATAAATAAATTTTCATGGAATGCTTGTCTCCAGAAAATTAAATTCCGTCCAAATTCATTTCCACTTTCTCCTTACCAAAAAGTACGTGGTCTTTGCATTCAATTTAACGAACAATTGTAGTCAAACATTTAAAATAATTTAACACCATTCAATACACATTTCAAAAAAAAATAAAAGAAATATTTATAAAAATGCGTGGATGACAAAAAAGAACACAAGTTTTAAAAGCAAAATAAATAGAACTTGAAGTTCAACAGAACGACCCTGACTAAAATTCCTATGCAAAATATTAAAAAACAATATAAATATCTGTCGTTAATGGGAAATGATTGTGGAAGATAATCCCATTTTAAACGATATTAAAATGTAATTTGGGCACAAAGTCGTTCCCGGGAAGGCTCTTTGGAAGATTGAACAGAAGAATCTCTTTCAGCATTCAAAGAAAGGTATTATCTCCATAAAAGAAATTAATGTAACGCTTAGAGAATTCAATGATCAAATATTAATTTACCACTTCGCTCACTATTCAATAGATAGTAAGTGTCTTGAGCAGTGCATTTTTTATCACATCACCACCCCGTTTTGTGTCCCTCGGGAATCGACGAGACTTTTCCCAGCCCTGACAATGTCTACCTTTCGCGATCATGTGCACAGTCCATTTTAACCGAGTAAACAATAAATCCTATTATTCTTTCATATCGATTAGTTAAGCGTGTTATTATTCCATAACATTTTTCATGATTTATCCGGACGGGTAGCGAAGGGAGCGGGGGTGGGGTGAAACGTAATCTGTTCAGGCCGCCGGCGCTGTATCTCTGTCGCTGTTGCTCCCCCGGCGGCGCGCGTAGCAGAGGCACGGGGCGCGGGCGGGGGCGGGGTTCGCGTGAGGCCGACACTTTGGCGGGCGGCGGGTGATCGGAGCGCGGGCGTTTGCGAGTGGCGCCCAGGGAAATCGAAACGCGTTCGGTTCCTGTCGACAGGGAGAGCAATGGCGGTTCTCTCTTTTGCCTGCTCCGCTTCGGGAATGTTTGCGCGCTGCTAAGCGACGCTACATTAGCGCCTGGGAATTCGGGAGCGCGCTCGGCGGCGGGGGAGGGGCGGGGGCGAGGGCGGCGATGAGGAGCTTGCGGCGGGAGGCCCTGAAGAGGGGCAGGGGGCGCTTCCGCAGGTGGGCGCGCGGGGATGAAGAAATGGGCGTGGTGAAATGGATGTGCGTGTCCGTGTGACGAAGGAGATGCAGTGTCAGGGTGAGAGATCGGTCGATAAAGAATGATAAAGTGCGGAAATGGAGAACATAGAGACAAATGAAACAGTCTGGGATGACGGGGGATTGAAAGGGCGACGTAAGCGATCCGTTGAGGAATTGAAAGTGGGGAAAATGGGGCTGAGCAGGGGATGAGAAGCAGTTGCTCGCGGGCGGCGTCTCGGAGTAGCGAAGGGAATTGTATGTAGTATTTCCACTCAAGAAAAGATATTTCAGGAATATTTCGAACACGGATAACTTTAAATATTAAAAAAGGAGCATTACTATCTTCATATTATAACAATTATGACGTATCATAACAATTATGAGATATTATAACAATTATTCATATTATTACAAACATAAATCTAAATGACATAAAAAGCATTCGTTTTTAAAAATATGGATTTGGAAATTATATGCAAATAAATTTAAGGCCGTTAGTAAACTGTCGAATAAAACGTTAAAGTACGATAAAAAAACATCAAAAATTTACACAAAGTTTTATGAAATCTGCAAATATGTAAATTTTGTACACCGAGAATGCGAGAAAAATGAAATTGGAAAGATTTATATAAGTGAGACGTGTTTATTTTCTACAGTAAGACACTTCAATTTAAGAATTTTTGTATTATAAGATGGCTCAATCAGTTTTGGTGCACATTTAATGTAGTGAGCAGAATGATATCAGGCGATGATAATAAATGTGCAGTCAGATCCAGCTATGTAAGATTCTGAAACGGTTTACCTCTTTCGGGTTACCTCTAACATGGCTATACGAGAAGTAATCCGAAAAAAACCAAAACGGAATGTAATCAAACTCCCATATTAATAATTCATTATAACAAACAGTAGAAGACAATTCAAATTTTCTAATACTATATTTTAGTTTTTTCTCTTTTCAACTTTCGTTTTTCTTCAATAATAGGTTCTAAACGCGGTTCTCAGGGGATCCGTGAAGCGAGTTTCAGGAGACCATGAGACCAATAGAAGACACACTGCGTTCTCGAAATGTGACTGCGTGTCTACCGAAGATTAGGTCCACTATGTTCCCAGAAATCGCACGTAATACGTGCGCGCAGGCAGCCCGTAGGGGTATGTTTGAATCCTATGCCACGGGAGCTGGGAGCTCGATTTTCATAGTCGTATTTTTATTATATTTAATATCCTTTCAATTTCTTTTTATAAAATATTTTGGTACTGACATATGCTCTTTGTAGTAAATCCATATATTTGATTTATTTTTTACTTATTGTTAGTACCCTAATTCTATTTATTTTGATCTAGCGTGCGTCGTGGTCACGGATATTAAACCCCCTGCCTCCGGAGATCTCGAGTTTTGAAACGTGTGATTGTTCGGGCATACGCGTTGTCGACTTTCTGCACAGATGTGGAAGAGCGATGGCTGCACCTCTAGCTACTCAAATTGCGAAATTAAAGAGCACGCTGTGAAAACTACCGCTTTTTACCAACAATGTATTTCCGATAGAGCCACAGTTTATAACGAACTGGTCGCTTTTTATTTTTTATTGCTTATTATGACATTCTATTCCAAAATACTTTTTCGGCCGCATATCCTTAAACAATAAGTAATAATATGCAAAACACTTCATTTTTCAATGTCGTTTTGTTGCTCAAACCTTTTGAGGTCATTTGAGGACGAAGTAAATTATGTTAAATTTACTCATTCAATGTCAATACAAAGAGGTCATTGATATATATCATTCTGAACGCAAAATTTTGGAACAATGAGTCGAGGACGATAATTCTGTACGAAAATGATAACAAGATTTATTATTTTATGCTTGTGGAAGCATCAACTGCTATGATCATTAGTTCCGTATGTATAGTGCAAGTTCTGTCTAGGACGGTGCCACCTTCCCCATTGGCAGGTGAGACATTACGCCGACCTACATGTTGGTCCTCGCGGGTTTACCCCTCTAGTTACCTACGCCAGACGGGCACCGTGACCCAAACGAGACATACTCTAAGATCCCGACTGGTGTGCCGATGTGTGTAGCAGTGGAGGAGAGGAGACAAGGATGACGGAGAAAAGATCGTGCGCAGTTTGTGGCCCGTTTGTTATGGTGCCGCTCCGTCATTCAACTGATATTAATAAAAAACTTTGATAACTACACATCAGAGCGGCTGGCCTCTAAAATTCTTCTTCGTTCAGTCATTGAATTTGACCCACATATGTAGCTAGTATCAAAAATTCCCAAACGGACCGGAAACATTGGATCTGCCAGTCAGAATCTCTGCAGCGGCAACTTGTTGCCTGAGGAGAAATCAAGCAGAAACTGAAGAAACCTGATTTAAACTTCCACCAACAAACGTGGGTTGCTGGCCGGCTGCGACAGCGGCGATGAAGTGAAGGGAAACGGCGCCGGTAGAGCGTCGGTGATCAGGGCGGCGACGTCCTCATGATAGGGGCAGCGCGCCCCGCCCCTTGCTCTCTTCTGTCGCCGGCCCGTCCCACCGCCGCGCCGCGCCGCGCCGTCCCGCAGATTTATCGCACCTGCCGTCGGCACCGCGGCCGGCCCGCCCTGTCGCGGTGACGGGCGCCGGCCCAGCGAGGGGGCAGCGGGGGCGGCGGCGGCGTGGGCGATGGAAACCGCGAGGGAGGTGGGAGCGGCCCGGGTCGACCGTGGCGGCAGATCGACCGTGTATTTGCGCTTTGCCACGGGGCACGGATGGACGTGGTGTTTACGTTGATGGACGACGTTCCAGTTTTGTGGCAGCCTCCGGCCGAATGACCCCTACCAATCAAACAAATACGATGCAAAGCCTTCCATTCCCACGGTCACGTTTTAAGTTAAATGGTTGATTCAAGGAAGGTCTTTCGATTAATGTCAAATTATTTCATCGTATAAGGTAGTATGTAAAGAAAATTGTGAAGCCATTTGTAGGAATTCTGGCGTGAATTTATGAAAACAATTACATTACTGAAACTGATTTTTTCTCTGGCAATGTGCTAAAACAAATTATGAACTTGTGCGATTCTTTATATTTCGTGACAAAAATGTAATGATTTTTAAGTAATGCTTTGTAGTACCTGTATTCGAGTTTTTTTAGCATAGATGCACGGTTTTAAAAAGAGATACATTTTCACGTAGTAGGTCTAGAACGTGTTATTTTTAAGAGACTGGAGTTTTAAGAATATGTCAGAGATAAAAAATGGAAGTTTTGGAAAAGGTTTTACTAATGTATCCTAACATCCATATTTTCTTTCATAAACTATTTATTTTATGCTTCAATCTTTCATTCAATCATGATTTGATTAATTAGAACGTTTTAATTACATTAAAATGAAGAGACAGAGACAATTCTGCTTAAAACATGTATGTTGCATATGTTTATGAAACTACACAAGCACGTAGTTTGCGATTATTAATTATTCATATGGCTCTCTCTTCATACTATTCATCTATTCTTTGAGCCCTGTATGCCTGAGTTCTGTTTGCGTTTAACTTTTCTATTTTTCTGTATCCACGTTTTTTCAACGCTTTCTTCAATCTTCTGCGAAACTTTCCCCGGGGCTCTTCCGGCAGTCTCTACGCGCATCTTAGCCCGCTTTTGTCTCATTTTGAGGCCGGAACCAAGCTCCACTGCCTGCTGCGTTGCAATCTCGCCGCAGGATTGCTTATTACTGCGCCAGATACATTTTTAAATAAAGCCTAACGATGCAATCTGCGGGTGTGCGGTCGCCGCGCTGTTGGTCGCACCTGACGCCCCCTCGCTCCCCCTCCCCCCTCCCCCACCCCTCCAGCCCCGCGCGGCGGAAGGCCCGGGAGGGGCGCTGGGAGGGGAGCTTCGGGCATTAGGGCAACCGGAGCTGCGTTGTTGGGACGACGAATGGGATGTTTGGACGGGCGGACGGAGGGGGAGGACAATGAGATGGGACACGCACCGGCGCTGCATTAGAGCTTCCGCATCCGCCCAGACACAGAAGGTGGAGGGGGCGCCGTGCAGCGCGAGCTATGGGTGTAGAGATAGTTGCCAGCCAACGGCCAAGTAACTAGCGGGTTTGTCAACACGAAACTGCTTATTACAAGTAGTAAGGAACTGTCTATGCTTATCGTTAGGGCCCGTAACTGTAAGAATATTGGTGGCACAACGGTTTCCAATACATCCTTTTTTCTTTCTTAAGTCTATCACTAAGTCGGGACGGGACGGATGAGAACTTTTAAAAGATGATATCATTGTTTTCTTATATTGAATTCGCGCTCTATTTCGTCACATCGGGGCAAAATGATCCGGATCTTGTCCGTTTTACATATTTCCTGAAAAAAGATCTTTTGGACTTTATAATGGGCTGTACTGATAACTTATTGGCTGCTTTTAATAGTGCGTGCACGTACACCAGGAAGGGGGTTTCAGTTGTCTGGAGAGAACAGAATGGACGCCCTACAGTGTGCAGTTTAAATATTTAGGTGTAGATTAATGAATTAAGCTTTCTCATCTTCATAACGTTCTATGTTACTTAGTTATAACTTCATAATTTCACCTATAAATCAAACAAGAAATATTGTGATAACTTGAGTATACTCTACACCAACACACAAATAATAACATCATTGATAAAATTCCTATCATGTTCAAGAGAGGGCACCCAAGAAAGCTTACTTCGTTGTTCATATTTGCACTTTCATTACTTTACCCTACAACACAAAACAAATAGTCAGTAAAACTGAATTGTAAGTAGTTTCGAAGAGTGTGTACTTGAGAGACGGACAGTTCCCCATAATTCTAGTGAATGTAACCTCTTTTGAAACTGACGTCCGAATCGTATCGTCTCGCCGTATCATATCGTCTTAGTGCGTGAAAAGCTTTGGTTAATTTCCATTCAACCAGCGCTCATTAGAACCTTACCAGAAGCACTCGAATATAACAGAAGTATAACAAAGTGACATTCAGAACTGATGTGTAGTAGCTACGAAATCTTTGCAGCTTCCCACTTATTGTGAGCGCCCCTCGGGGTAATGTGAGAAAGCACAAATTCTTAACTGATTAATCTTACTGTTCATATGATTTTCAATCAAGAACTTTTATCTTAAGATATTTTGTAACCACTCAATGAAAACCGATTTTAAGAGTTGATGATAAATCAGTGTTTCTTTGACTTCATCATGCACACCAACACGAATAAAATCACTTGTTTTAATGAAAGTTTTCTGTAATATTTCTATGAATTCAATATCATGAAGAGTGTATATCTATTAATGAAAACGTGAATAATATTTCTTCTTTTAACTGCTTTGGATCACGCTACACGTTTTCGATATCTCAGTAAGGAAATCGGCAAACTCGATAAGAGTAGACAAAATACTACTATTTAGAAACATGCGTTTTTAGAAAAAAACAAATTTAAAGAATACAGAAGAAAATAATTTATATTACTTTAAAATCCTGAAAAACATATCTAATTAAATTTTTAGTAAAATAATTCAATAGCTCTTCATCAGTATTTGTTTTCAGATGTAAAAATATAAACAATACTGTTTTTATAAAATGTTTGGACAGTAGATTCTATATTTAGAAACGATAAAGGTTTATTTATCTTATCTTTCTGCTTTCTATTGATGCGCGAAGAAATTTGGTTATGAATCGCAAAATGGGAGCTCATGCCAAGAGCGAGATGAAATTAGGGAATCACATTAACAGATTCATTTACGTTTCTTTATTTTGAAACTTTTATCAAGGAACTTTCACTATGTGGACTGAAACACATTACTAAATTTGGACATATGGAATATTAATAATTATCATTCAACTCTTTGAGGAATCGAATCGTCCAACGAGAATAAATAAAATAAAAACTAAAAACACTTTTTTAAGTCAGTTCAGCAGTGAAGCACATGTATGGTCAGGATCTATCCGTATCACATGACACATGTATAAAATTACTCCGTTATCCCCCATTATAGCATAAACAAGAAATCTTGGAAGTTTCGATAAAATGTAAAGAAAATAAGAAAAGGTTTAGAGGTAGATACACAAATAATGATTTCTTTAGAAGATGTAGTTTTGTCAGTACTTTATACATTAAAAATATGTACAGAATATTGATGCAATTAATGGATGTCGTTTGAAACTCACTGCGAGAAGCAGAGGGCAGAGAACAGGGGAAACGTGCTAACCCCCAGGTGCCCGCAATGCAAAGTGTAACGTAAATACATACCATCAATCAAATACCGCAGCCATTTCCGCCTGTTTTCTAATAATTTCAATAAAACATTATTTGTTGTCAGCTTTCATACGATAATTTTTACATATCCGGCATTCAGCTTGAAACATTAAGCTTATAATATTTATTTGAAAATGACTTAGACGATGATTCTCAGCTAAGTACTTCATTTTCTGACGCTCGATTGTACTGTGTGAGCGTTTAAGCTTGCACAGAGCCCTTCACGAAAACTATTATAGAAATAAAAGGCCCTATTTACTCAGAAATGAAGGCTAGGATGTTAAAGAAATCACCGATCGCCAGGAGATCGCTTCTTGCAATTGAAGGCTTAAGGGAGTAACAAGACAAGCCAAACCGGCCAGAGCAATCGAATTAATGTTGATATAGATTTTGTTGGAAGTGTGGTATTGTAACTATAAATGTCTTCTTCACATAATGAAAAGCTTAGCAGCAGTAAGAAGACAAGCCGAACTTTCACCAAAATCGAAATATTATGATTTACGAATAGCAGAAGTTCTTCTGTGGCTGGTGTGGGTTATCTTGTTACAGCCCCAAGCCCTTCAATTATTTGAAAATGTCTCAAGCCTGGAAATACCAGATTGAAAGCCTTTACTTCCGGGTCAAGAGCGGAGGGCGACGGGGACGGGGGGCGGGGCGAGGCGGCCCGCGCGATGTCTTGTGGGCGCAGCGGCGAGGGAGGGGCCGGGCGGGCGGGCCGGGCCGCTTAATTAATGACGCTGTGTTTGCGCGCGCTGTGTGCCCCGGGCTGAGCCGCGCCGCAACGTGTCCATCGGGGGCGCCAGGTGCGCGGGGTGGCCAATTGCCTGGCTGCCTTGGGCGCCGCCTTCCCCGAATGCCTTCGCTGCCCCACATCCACGCGACAGCCGCGAGGCTTTCTCTACCTTGTTGGCTTCCGTTGCATTTGGCGTGTCCGGTTTATACACTTCTGCTTGCATCGACTTTGATTGTAACAAGATAGTCTGCCTGGAAAAATGTTCATCGACATCGCTGTATATTCCACATCGTAAGAGTGTTCTGTAAAAAACATACTAAAATTGCAATACAGTTATATGAGATGAGTTTATATTTTTGTGTCTTATGCCATACCCTACAAAATGAGGCATTTTGGACGTTCTGTTACGGTTTTGGAAGATTTTCTACTCAGTAGTACCGGTTATGATAAATAGGGTTCAAAGTACGATTTCATTACGAATATCATCGAATAATGTCGTCTATATTATTTCAGTAGTAGATACCGTTTGCTGCTCTCACACGCAACCAATGATTATTAACCAGGTCTCTAAAGATAGAGATTTTCACGGAGACGTGACGAATTGCACTTTGAGTTTAAAAATATGAATACGATTTGTACAAAAAAATCATATAAATAGTCATGTCAAATGCAACCCGCAACACTCCGCAGCATTTTTAATCTATATTGTTAAATAACTCCTGAACGAAGCGTTATTGGGTCTTAAACACCAAAATTTTTAATCCAGAGGCCTAAATGAAACGTTCCTCACACCGTAATCTACAGAATGCGATCTTGAACATTCCATTCATTTTTGCTGGTCTGGCACTATTCGATATTACCCTACCTGATCAGAGACATGCAGAATCTGAAACTGAATATGAAATTAAACTGATTACTTGATACTCTACACAATTGAATTACACGGATGTACTTTTCTGCTCGGTAATAAAGTTAAATAAGAATAGTTTCTATTGACAAGTGTGTATTGTATTGTTATCAACTGCAAGGAGACATATAGAACAAGTGACGGAGGATAAGAGGGCCGTAAAGAAAAAAGATAAATTACAAGCTTAATATGGAAATGGAAAATAGGGAAGAGGGTGAGTATATGTGAGAGTTCTCGTACGGGTGCACTAGTTACTTCCAAACCCATAATTTAAAAGGTGCGGCTGATTAACGTTTACGGGCACGTCAGACGCTACGATGACTAGCCTCGTTAGCGCAATGAATGGTTTGTCCGGGAGTTTTTGGAGTTTCTCCCGTGGAGAGGAGAGGACAAGGAAGAGGAAAGAAAGATCGTACGCGGTCTGATTGTTAACGTACTACTGTGGGATTCTCCAAATATTGAACTCTACGGTAAACTACCAATCACAGCACCCTATCGATAAGACTCTCCTGTAACCTGAGGCTGAATGCCATTTGGCTATGTAGCTACTGAAAATCCCGCCACAATCCGCCACTGTCGGAACTTGAACTTTAGGGCCTTCCAGACAGTAACACTACGAAGACAGGGGCAATACTGATTCTTAGGCAACTCAGCAAGTTTAAAAAGTGCAGAATGTTGCATGTAACTACTGTGAGGTACTATTTAGTTAGCAATGCAGAAAATCAAATGTGCAGTTCGTTTACCATTACAAATAAGGTTTCTATAACTCGGGAACGAAAATGTCTAATTTTTTGAGATGTTAATCTCACGCTTATTATTATTATTATTATTATTATTATTATTATTATTATTATTATTATTATTATTATTATTACTAATTTTTTAAAACTTTTCATCTTTCAACTATTAATAGTTAAATTGTTGGGAATGGATTCTGAATCTCAAGAAAGCGTGCGCAGATTTTCTCCTCGATACGTCACATACAGTTTTAACTGCTTTTTGACTCAATAAATAAATACCTAAATAAAACTCGTAATCTGATTAATGTTAATCGTGAATAATTTATCGTGAATTCTGCAAACCAAGCCCAACGCTGGCCCTCCTCCTCTGATTGGAGCATCCACCGCGCTGAGCCCCCGCAGCCGTGGGCAGGTGCGCGGGAGCCGAGGCGTGGAGGAAGCCGGTGGGCGCGATCGGGCGGCGAGGCGGGCGAGGCGGCCGTAAACCCTGCGACTAAAGGCGGCGGGTTCCGGGGATTGCGGCCCCGATCGCCGTGTTTACCCGCCGCCGCCGCACCGCAGCGCTGCCGTATCTGCGGCCGGGCACCCGCCCCCGCCCCCGCCCGCGCGCGCCCGCCGGCCACCCTCTGCGGCTGCAGGCCCCGCGCTTGCGGAAGGAACTTGGCGGTAAACGACGTGAATCCGACGGAGGATTTCGATAGCAGCGCTAAAGAAGGCGGGGATGTCTGATTTTCCCACAAGCCGCTAGCAAATAAATTGGTTTTTAATTACAAATATATTTCATATACATGAAGCATGGTGCTAGCCACGCCATCTTCTTCCACTTCCAGAAATAATGTTATAAGATATTCTATAACCCGTTAATCTACAGAGGGCCCTGGAAGTGAGGAAAAGAAATGTCAAAATGGCTAATGGACAGGAGTCCTAACCTCATGTAACCCTAAGCAGGTATTCCTGCTGTACAAAGTTCAAAGGGTAAATAAAAAATCATATGCACAATTGTATGACTTGTGTCTACCTAATATAAATAAAATGTTTGACGTACGACGCCTAAAATACAGAATCCTACAAAAAATCATGCTAAGTCGGTTCGATAAATTCATAATGCTCAATACATTGAATAGCTATTTACGTTATGTATTCGTTGAAAATGGATTGTTTGAAGTACCATCACAATAGTGCAAGTACGTCATTGTAAATAAATGACACGAGACTATTTCTTTATGATTAAAGAAACAGTGATGATGCATCACTCTAAACATATATCACTCTACAATTTGCCATAATGAAGACAATTTTAGAGTTCTGGTCTCACAACATGTAATCTTTGACTCCTGTTCACAAGGACTGAAATTAATAAATAGTTTAATTTGAAGAACGTAATTGATTTTTTCTAATGATAAACTTCAAGTACGCTGTGGTAACACTATTATTTTCAAACACTAATCAATTTTCTTTTTTCGTAAACGAGACGTCTTGATTTTAAAGCTCTTCTCTGAATTTCATTTGAATGTTTTTCATATTTTTAGTATTTTCAATCTTTATGCGCATGTCAAAACCGATCAAAATTCGATATGTAAATGCATTTACTCACAATACAAATGTATAGATGCACAGATGTTTGTAATGGCATGCCCTAAGGTTTATAATATCGACATTGCCGGGTCGAGAAAGAAGCAAAAGGTCTCGTTTGTATGCATTTCTGTGATGGCACGGTAGATATTGACAGTTTTTCAATAAAGGACATAGTAACTCTACTATCATACATGCATAATTTTTCTTTTTCTAAAAGAAGCACCTACGCTTTGCAACGTCAGATATGTACCGAACGAATTTTATAATATTTTCATGATCACCTTGCAAACTTTTTTGGAAAATATGTCTGAAGTATTGAAATAACATTGGAAAAAGCATTAGTGAAAGATAATTTTACTTTCAGACTTAATAATTATTTCAAAAAACGACAATCATGCCACACTACGAGAACTAAGAAAAGAGGGAAAAGTGATCCAAACAGTTAAAGAAGTAAGAACCTGTAGAATATTGTAACAGAGGTTTTTGAGGATTTACAAGGATTATTCTCAATGATTAATAATATATTAATAAATAACTTGGACACCACAATTAATTATTGAATACAATTATTTAATACTGATGTATTATGATAAATAATTAACAATAAGTTAAATGTGGTTGCAATTATGTATTAACAGAACATAAATCTTATTCATGTGAATGTAAAAATATTACTGCCTTTGAATAATTAGTCTGAAATGAAATTGATTTAGGAGATAACATTTTAACTTGAATACTTATGTGCTTGAATACTTATATATATATATATATATATATATATATATATATATATATATATATGTGTGTGTGTGTGTGTGTGTGTGTGTGTGTGTGTGTTGGAGGGAAGACTTTGAAAATGAAAACTCTCAAGCCATGGAAAAAGCTCGCATTAATGCGGAAAGCATTTCAATACCGCTTGTTCGATTATGTGAGAACTACTCAGACCTTAGCGGTATAGCCCCTTCCTAGAAACATTGTATTCTGGATGTGGGATTTGGAAAGCTTCAGAAGGTCCGACAACGGCTCTCCAAATTCAGGGAAACCATCAGCCAGCAACTCGCACTCTATGCGTTTCGAAAGCCATCTCGCAGAGACGCCGACCGCTCCATAAAAGCTTCGTACAACGCGGCTCCCAACAGAGAG
This sequence comes from Teleogryllus occipitalis, assembly GCA_011170035.1. Taxonomy (NCBI): domain Eukaryota; kingdom Metazoa; phylum Arthropoda; class Insecta; order Orthoptera; family Gryllidae; genus Teleogryllus; species Teleogryllus occipitalis. The sequence continues at coordinate 253,084 of BLKR01000370.1, forward strand.
GGAATGAAAGTCGCATTAGGCGCGGCTGCGGTGCATGCTTGCGAATCGCGAGGGTGGCAAGAGGACGACGAGGGTGGTGTGGGTGGTGAGGGGACGGGAGGGCAACGAGGCGATGGTGAGAGCGGCAATGGGACGGCGAGGGCGGTAGGGTGGCGTGGGCGGCGAGGGCGGCGAGGGACGAGGACGGCGAGGGATTGACGAGGGGGTCGAGAGATTGGCTAGGGGTTCAAGGGGGCGGCGAGGGCGGCGAGGGCGGCGAGGGCGGCGAGGGCGGCGAGGGCGGCGAGGGCGGCGAGGGCGGCGAGGGCGGCGAGGGCGGCGAGGGCGGCGAGGGCGGCGAGGGCGGCGAGGGCGGCGAGGGCGGCGAGGGCGGCGAGGGCGGCGGGGGCGGCGAGGGCGGCGAGGGCGGCGAGGGCGGCGGGGGCGGCGAGGGCGGCGAGGGCGGCGGGGGCGGCGAGGGCAGCGAGGGCGGCGGGGGCGGCGGGGGCGGCGGGGGCGGCGAGGGCGGCGAGGGCGGCGAGGGCGGCGAGGGCGGCGGGGGCGGCGAGGGCGGCGAGGGCGGCGAGGGCGGCGAGGGCGGCGAGGGCGGCGAGGGCGGCGAGGGCGGCGAGGGCGGCGAGGGCAGCGAGGGCGGCGAGGGCGGCGAGGGCGGCGAGGGCGGCGAGGGCGGCGAGGGCGGCGAGGGCGGCGAGGGCGGCGAGGGCGGCGAGGGCGGCGAGGGTAGCGGGGGCGGCGTTGGCAACAGTGACAAAAAATGTTACAGAAGAGACGAAAAAAGAAAGCAAAGTGAAGATTGTGCTGAACGTCGAGTTATTTTTAAAATATTTTCGTGGAAACTTGAAAGGTCATAATTAACTCAAAAGTTGATTTTCAGTGCATGCGTCACCAAGGCTTTGAAGTTGGAGTGATATGCTTTCTGGAACTGTTTTATTACTTTGAACCAATAAGTGACGCGTCAGTGTATGCAGAAACTCTCCATTTAGAGACTGAATATACTTGTGAGAAGATTGGACACTTTTTAGGAAATACGTTCCAGAGCTTTTAGAGAAGCCGATGTGGATACTGATACTTAAATGTTGAAAAATATAATTGTGATTAAGAGAGAGAGAGAAAGGGAGAGAGAGAGAGAGAGAGAGAGAGAGAGAGAGAGAGAGAGAGAGAGAGAGAGAGAGAGAGAGAGAGAGAGAGAGAGAGAAAGAGAGACAGAGAGAGACAGAGAGTAGCAATAGTGGGTAATGTAGAGAACGACTTAATAAAATTAACGATTCGAGGCAGCTTCGGCTATTTATCACATTGACTGATGACACAGCTTGGTTTACGACAGTGCCATCATTTAGTGAAATAACCATGCTCACGCTTTAAGTAAAAAGCATTAGTGAATTCTGTGTTTTATTTCATGCACTCTGGCCGAAGGGCTGGGTGTCAGCTAGCGAGCTTCCCGGCAGCGGACGGCAACGTAAGTCTCTCGACCCACTGGCCTAACTGGCCCCAGAGGATTATCGGGGGGGTACTTTCCGCTACTTGCAACGCAGGCACCTACGCCAGATCAGATTTCCTAGAATTTAAACCTGTAGTCGACGGACCGAAGCACGTATGGGTCCCACGCCTTTGCATAGATGTCCCATTTGCCCGTTACTAGTGCAAAAGCTATCAGCCAGCCCGCACCAACCTGCATTTACAACACACCAATCCTCCAACGTGACTTGCTGAAGTGGCGCAGGACATCAACTGGTACCGGTAGGGGTAGCTCAGTGCATCAACTGATGTCACTGCAGCGCCTCTAACCGGGAGGTCCTAGGTTCGAGACCTGACGGCGGCAGGATTTTCGACACTAGCTTTTCAGCTAGGTCGAATTCAGCTGCGGTCTGGAGGAGAATTCTAGCGGCCGGCTGCTCTGATCGGTAGTTTTCCGTGGTTTCTCCGATCAACACCAGGCGAATGCCGGAGCAGTACCCTACCAAACGGGCCACGGACCGCGCGCGATCTTTCCTTCCTCTTCCTTGTCCTATCCTCTCCCCTTACACACACACTTACACTAACATGCACTACACTACCACATATTCCGGGAGACCGGTCGGGAGCTTAGAGCTTGTCCCGACTGGGCGGTGCCCCGTTGGTGGGAGAGTCCTGGTTAGGGGGAAACCCCACTAGCCGACGGTAGGTCGGCGCCGGATCTCGCCATCCAGCGGGGGAAGATCACCGCCATCTCCCGAGAAAAAACATGCACTACACTAACGGCACTAATGACCAAAGCAGTTGACGTGCCCGGAAATACGAAAAAATCAATCAATCAATCAATCAACATCAACTGGTGTCAATATCAGTGCCTCTGACCGGGAAGTGATAGGGCTCGAGACATGACGGTGACAGAATTTTCACACGGGCTAGAGAGTTAGATCGAGTTCAGCTGCTGTCTGAAGGAGAGTTCTATCGGCTGGCTGCTCTGATTGGTAGTTTTCCGTGGTTTCTTTGAGCATCACCTGGAGAATACTGGATCGTATACCCTAACAAATGGGCCATGGTCCGCCTGCAATTTTTCTTTCCTCTTCCTTCTCCTATCCTCATTTCTTACCAAAACACACTTACACTTCGTTGCCAGACTTGTCGACCAGTCGGAAGCTTAGAGCTTGTCCCGGCTGGGCGATGATCACTGGTGAGAGATATCTGATTGGGAAATCCTGCGAACCATTGTGTAGGTCGGTACTGGATATCACTATCTAGCGGGGAAGAACACTTACCTCACGTAATAAAACGTGCACTACACTTACGGGACTTATGTTCGTAATAGTTGACTCACCCAGATATAATCAAGGAAATAATCAATCCACCAACACTGCGTTGCCCCGTTATGCGCTCAGTTGCACTTACTTCCCCATAAGTAATACAGTCTGGTTAAGAATTAAAGTATATACTGTGTTATTTTTGCTCTTCATATATTAATATTTTCTGCGTTTTATTTAATAAATGTTGAAATATCGTTTTTGAAGCTTCAGTGGCTCCTCCCCTCAAAATATTTGCACCTTAGTACTCTTGTAGCTGTTGGAGTAACTGGCGTGGTCGATGGTCCGTTTGTTAGAGTGCTGCTCCAATATTTACCTGATATTGCACGGAGGAACAACGGAAAACTACTCATCAGAACAACCGTCCGCTACAATTCTCCGGGCAGCTTAATTCCTATCTATCTCGCAAGTGTCTAGTATCCACTATCATCAAGACTTGAACCCTAGGACCTCCCGGTCAGAGTCAGAGGAAAAGCTGGCTCAGAGATACCTTACCCATTTTCCGATTGGTTTGAAGCGTTACTCCAATAAGAAGTTATGTGATAATGAATGGAAAAATGAACGATATTGGATTCGTGGGATTTCACCATTTCCTTCCACATCATAAAAAAATCTTCCTCGGAGATTTGAATCCTCAATTTTTTCTTCCTCTTGGCGTAGACTGGCGCGTTACAGCTGTAGGTAGATTTGAATTTACAATTTTTTCTTACTCTTGGAGTACAGACTGGCGCGTTACAGCTGTAGGTCGGCTCAACATCTTTTCCGAGCATCCCTTACTTTGCGTAAGATTGAGATACTGATCGGGTCTCCAAGACGTTTTATAGAATCTTTCAGAGGAAGACTCGAGATAAAATCGTCAATAGACGTTTCCTTTTCTATTCGGCTGAAATAAGATTTTTTAACTGGAAATGTACAATAAGAAAGTAATAGTTTGAGCAGCTAAACTGAGATGGGATCATTAACTGATATTTTTAATAATTTTCCATTATGTTTTATATTATTTTTCCCTTCTGACAATTCTTTCAAAATCGACTCAAAATAGAGAGAATGTTTATTAAAAGAAGTCATTGCATTACAATGATAATGGAAATTTTATGTTTAATGCAACGGCGGTTTCGGTTAATGAAGATTTATACTATGTAATGAATTGTATATGTAATGAATGGCTATGGTCAGCTCGCAATTTAACAGATGTGGCATTATTCGAGAAGTGTGATTAAAAATGAATTAGTCCGGAAGGTTATAATATAATCATGAATTATTGAAAGTTTGATTGTTAAAGTACATGTAACTCGATATTTATAACACGTTCGATTTAAATATGAAGGGATAAGAAAAAATGTTTTTAATTAATATTTCCGAATACGTGTCTTAATTTTCACACAAAAGAGATTTTACAAAACATCACAAATTATAATTTCTAATCCACGAATCATCGTGAAACAAAATATTTAATGTTCAAGTTTCTCTCTTGATAACCCAACTGGAGACGAGAATGGCGGCCAAAGCCGATGAATAATGAGATAATTAAATATGCTCAATAAAAACTGCATTTAATATAAATACTTATGATATTTAGTGTAATAAAGAACTTCTTTCGATATTTAGCGAGTTTAAGGTGTTATTAAAATACATAATTTTTAATACCATCAATTGTACTTCTAAAGTTATTTTCAGTCGGTTCCTTACAGGGAGTTGCAAAAGTTGGCAAGCGTTTAAAGAAGCAGCGTTACGGGGAAAGCAACCTCATGAAGATTGAAATCGATTCTTTGTGGGTTTAACCATTGCCTTTTCCAGAGGCCAGAGTTGAGTCGTAACTGTAAAGCAAAGAATAGCCATATTGCAGTATAGCGACCCACTTTGACCTCGTATTCCACTGGGACCGGTTTTAAGACCTCCATGTGATTTGTAGACTTTGTGCGACCAGTCTGCGACATGAAAGAGAGAAAAGAGAGATTCTAGAACTTGTGGATGCTTCTTTTGATGTTGTCAAGGGAATATGTATGACAAATAGCCTTAGCGAGGAGTAGGTATCTAAAGTTCTGTGAAGGTGAGAAGGTTCAATTTCCTTCTAAGGGCTAGAGAAAGAAGTAAAGCACGGAAAAGAGCAACACGGGACCAGGTAAAGCAGCTCAATGCGGTTGAAGTAAATATGTTAAGGTAAAGTCCAAGAGTTTCGAAAAGAAAAAAACTGTATATAAAATCAAATAAGCACAGTAAACACAACTTATTTATTATGGAAAATAAATTAGAAATAAATGAGTAATATACGGATTAAGTTGAAAACAGCAAATATCTGAGTTACAAGTTAATTTCAAAAGTCATGTCTACTCTATTGTATGAGCCAAAATAGTAGAAATTATAGAAATAACTGCTTGCCTTTCAAAGTCACTTTAATGTGCATCGCAATGCTTGTAACAAGATGGTTTCTGGTACAAATGAGAGAAGATAAAATTAATAGTAGTTAATATAAATTATAGTTTTATTAATCACAAAAAGAAACTACATAAAGCTTGTATCTTTCAAAGTCATCCCAGAGGGTTCCACACAGTCATATTTTCTGATTGTGAAAAAGTCGTTGCATACTCTTCAGTTTGCTACTCTTCTACTTCCCATCCACTTCGCGGCAGGGTAGCGCTGGTTGAAAGACGTCACGTTTGAAAGTCTACACCCGTCATTAAACATTACGATACGGCAACACACTTTCGTACAATACTTTTCGTGACTCCACCTAGCAATGACTAACATATCTGCTACAAAGAACTGCAATTTACGCATGTAACGTTTTTTTATTTCAATAACATCCATCGCTGAGCACAGTGATTAGCATATCAATTTTTGCTTTCGTTGCTAACTCATATACTGACGGTGGTGGCATTAAGATCATTGTCAAATTGGGTTGAGAAAAATTGAGCCACTCTCTTGTTGTTTTTCGGAAGAAACGACGAAGTTGGCATTTCTTGTCAAATGGCGTTTATTGTAAGTGGAAAGAATAGAAAAATCTCCAAACGTTGCTAGTTTTATTGTTTCACAATGATTGAAAATTAGACTGACTTCGGTGTACTCATGGCAAAGGTAGAGTCTGAGAAACAACAAATCAATAACGCTGAATTCTTGGAATATCAGGTATTCTGAATGCATCCTGTGATCAATTAGAAATACTATCCAAATACTCCCAAAAATGTCATCATAGACATTTGTTTAGTAACATATGGAAATTATTTGCTTTTAACCTGCCAGAAATTCTGCATTTAAAATAGTTTTAAACATAAACGTGAACTGAATTACGAATTTTCACAAAATGTTTTTGCTGAAACAGGCTGGGGTGAAGTGTATTATTATGACTCCTACATATTTTTACATAACATTTACTTATGTGTTGGGATAGCTAATTTTTATATTTGACAAACTGTATAGTTATAAAATAATCGTAATATTAACCGAATTTTTGAAAGTGTGTTGACGTCATTTGTATTACATGGTTGCTAGAGGTGAGAGAAGAGTTATCTTGATTTTGGTGAGTGGTCTGGATTCTGGTTTATTGAGTTGTCTTCATTGTGGTGAATTGGATTAATGACATTTTAAAATTAATAGACGTTGTTAATTGAGGATTTTGTATATCAAGTGTGTGCATCAGTAGTCACTGAAAATTGGTAAGTGGTAATAAAAAAATAATAAGGTGGATCCTGAACTCCACTTATATGTACTGAAGACGCACTTTCAAAGAGAACGGTAAATAAATAAATTATTTGTTTTTGGTTTGACTGATCTGTCAATTAATTTATTGAAGATTGAAAATATTCAACTCTTCTTTTGGCTGAGTTAAGACATATGAATATTTAAGCATACTTGGAAAGTACAACTTTATCCTCTGAAATGTGTCGGATAGTACGGAAAAGTTCAGCATGACCCAACATGTATAAATGAAAATTCTTCGAAGAAAAACTTCACGTTCAACCGAACTACTAGCGCCAAAACTCTGTCACTAGGAAGAACGTGCCGGAGCGGAAGGCCACCTGCCCAGGTCTGAGTGGCAGGGCGGAAGGGGCGGGGCGCGAGCGGGGCCGGCCGCGGCGCGCCCCCTGTCATTCCTGTCAGGGACGTAATTAAACGGAGCTGAGGGACCGCGACTCGTGTGGGGGGAAGGGGACCGCGCGAAGGGATGGAGAACGCCGGCTGCCGAAGACGGGGCGCCGTGCTGGGCGGCGAGGGGAGGGGCGGGTTTGTTATGCGAGGAGTTATCTTGCGGCGACCGAGGGGCCGCGATCCGGCCAACGCAGCGGCGGAGGCGGCAACGGCGGTTCCATGAATTTAAATATGACGGCGGCGCCGCGCCGCGGCGAGGCGAGGTCACCAAGAAGCGCGCTCCGCCTGCGACGCCGCCGCCCCCGCCGCCGCCTCCGTCGCCTGCGCCGCAGCTCACGCGAAAATACAGAAATTTATCGCCCTGCCGTGGCGGCCGGGGCGCCCGCTGCCGCCGCCGCCGCCGCCGCCGCCGCCGCCGCCACCCCTGCCGGGGGAAAAGAGGCGGGGGCGTGAATCTGAGGCGGGGCCGACCCTCGTAATGTACGTCTCCGCTCCGATCCTTTCACCCCGCAGGCGTCCCCGCGCCCCCGTGACCCGGCGCAGCCTCCCCTCTCCCTACCCCGCCCCCGCCCCCGCCAGCGTCCCAGCCTCAGCATGCAGAACGCCGCCCAATCTAGAAGAGTGCAGGTCGGGCCAGCTTGAAATACGGCTGCTGCAGTTTTACCCTACACGAGAAATATTAATACAGCGCGGGGGCGGGTGACGACAATGCCCAAAGGCGGTGAGGCTCCCGGGTGCGCCACAATGGCGAACGGGGTGGGGGAAGGGGTAGGGACGGGATGGAGGGGGACGATCCCGAGAACCTTATCAACGTTCGGTGGACGGCTCACCAAAATTCATTTTCTGCAGGGGTCTTCTGGGAGGATGAGACACGGCTGAAGATGAAGGCAGGATGTGTCGCACAATCTTCACAGTTTGGCGTATCACTGCTAGAGAATATTGAGCACCGATTTTTATGAGATGAGTATGGAAAATGTTTTTATCAAAATCATTTTTTTCATATATTTAGTTCTATTTTACCATAATGATGAGTTCCTTGTCTGGCATAAAATATAGGGAACAAACAACAAAATATGATCGTAAATTGCTAATTGAAGTTGCATCAAAATGTAGTTATTTTATACTAAATATTATTTTTTAGGTTTTGTATGTTTGGGAATGATTATAAACAAGGAGTAAATGAAATACAGGTTGTTCTACCAACTGGGGGCCACCCTCATAACTTCTAAACGGTTTGCGATATCGAAATGTAGATATCGCTCAACAATGCAGAATCATGGGGCAAGTAATATTCTGTATATATTTTGTTCCTAATATTTTTAGTTTTTGAAAAATTTAAACATCTTTGGTTTTTTAAATGGAATGATATATTTTTCTCGCCAGCAGTGGATAGATCATGAAAAGAGGAATCCAATGATGTATCATATGTTAGTATTTTGTTAGATACTTTAGTACAAAAATAGACTTTCTGATATGTGATTTTAAATTAAACGGACAATATTTCCCTTTGCAACAGTCGGCTTTGGGAAAGGTAGTCTCCGCGGCGCCAAGGCTGTTGCAGACAGCGGCGCCGCGAAGCGAAGGCCAACTTCCAGAGTTGCAAGGGCTAGTAAAGGAAATAATGTCCGTTTAATTTAAAATTACATATCAGAAAGCCTACTTTTATACTAAAATTTCTGTCAAAACACTAGCATATGATACATCATTGGATTCCTCTTTTTATGATCTATCCACTGCTGATGAGAAAAATATGTAGTTTCATTTAAAAATTCAAAGATGATTAAATTTCTTGAAAACTAAAGATTTATCGAACATAACATCTACGGCATATTACTTGCCCCATGATTCCGCATCGTTGAGAGAAAACTTCATGCCGATACCGTGAACGATTTAGAAGTTATAGGGGTGGTCCACAGTTGGTGGGACACCCGGTATAGATGAAACAATCTGATGGTTTACAGGGATTAAAAACCATAGATGTGGACAATTAACTACATTTTCTGAATTCCATTGTCTTATTGTCGCTTGAATTTTTTTGTTCGATTTTACTAAAATAAAATGAAATAAAAAACGGAGTTTTTTTCGGGAAATGCGGGAAAGTGAACATTTACGAGAACTTAACATGAATACGGCACTGCAGTTCAGAATACTTTTGATGTGCCTAGTAGTTACCTTCACTAAAATACTTTCTACAAATAATTTTATATTTAAAAATATTTATGAGATAAGGAGAAAATTATATAGCATTACATTTCTCCATTGTGTTTTTTTACGTATGGCTAATTTAGACAGAAATCTAGCAGACATTATCAGTAGAGGAGCTCTCCGTGCTGTACTAAAATTCCGTGAGTCATGGTCCGGACACTTCAACCGAGTGTGTGGTACACGTAGCAGGATTCTGTGGAATCTTGTCAATTTTTACTGCCTGTCATATGCCTTCCGATTCTCTTTAAAGCTCATCATTCAATATAACCGTAATTCTCACCTAGTGGTCGCAGCACTGAGATATTTTAGTGAATAAATCAATGGCATTAAGGGCTGTGAATCTATTATATTTGCGCGGTCACCCCCGAACCGCAACCTCACCCTAAATAAATAGCCACTGCCATCGAAATACCTTTTGGAGGAGACTGTACATATAAACGGCGTATTCGACGAGAGCCTTTCTATGCTTCTCTATTGTAGCTGGCCTGGCAATGCGCAGAGGGCTGGGCTGGGCTGGGTGGGGTGGGGGCGGGCAAGGACCGAACACAACAGCGCCGCGGTGGCGTCCGGCTGGTCGATGGCGCACGCGCGGCCGCTGACGTCAGGCGGGGGCGGGCGGCTGCAGGTGGCGGCGGCGGCGGCGCCGGTGACGATGGCCAAGAGCTTCTCATTAGGCGGGGCGGCGGTGGAGTTGGCGGCGGGCCGCGCTGCCGCGCCACCGGCAGATTATGAATTCCGAGTGCGGGTAAAAACGGAGCGTTCGCGAGCAAGTTCCGGTGCTGATTAAGAATGTATCCGCCTAAGTGGCGGCAAGAACGGGCGCGAGAGGCAGACGGCAGCGGCAGCGGCTGAGCGCGGGTGTCGACGCGAGGGAGGGGGCGGGGGATGGTTGCGTTTTTGCCGCGCGGCTCCCGACACGCCCCGGCAGCTCGTTAGCGATAGCCCCCGCCCCGCCGCCCGCCCGCCCCCCGCCGCCCCCGCCCCCGGCGGGCGCCACGCCGCACTGCGTATGCCCCTCCCCGGCCCAGGCGCCGCTTCCGCCAGGCAGGGCGGAAACGCCCCCCTCCCACTCCCGAAGCCGCTCGGAGGGTGATGGAGAGGTGCTGGGAGGGACTTGCAATTCTCCATCAAAACTGGGGACAAAGCTGGAGGGTGCTACGATGGCAGGCGCCGGGGACAGCTGCAGGCTCGGCTCGCCAACATCCACGTATAAAAATTGGCTAATTTGTGAGAAATACGAAAAGTGTCTTCTAAATGCTCAATTATTCGTAATATATACACATAAACTGCTGAAGAAAGCGCGAAGATCGACGCTATCTTTGGTAACATTACTTGCCTGCTTGCGTCTCACCCACGCAGCAGCCACGCACGTTTTAAGTATCGTTGGCAGCAGTTCGTGTTTTGTTTACTGTAAGAAGGTGCTGTGGGTGAAGGCGCCTATGTAATGGCCTCCACCACATGAGAGTTGAAAGGCCTAGGCTGCTTGGTGGGATGGATCGCTTAAGAGAGGCGCGTACGCGGAGATGCTACCTGGCGGTTCTCTTGACGACTCCTGTCACGACCTCCAGACTACAGGCTGTTATACTATATAGTATAATGGTATAGTATATCATTCTATAGAATATAACTGTAATATAGTTTAATGGAGAATTACTCCATGTATGTAAATGCGTTCTAACCCAAGTTCTTGGCTTGTTGTGAACGTTGTCACAGAAATAGTGACAAAATGTAAAAAAAAAAAAAATAGAGGGGCGCGCCAGATGAGGTTTGACTCCGCAACGCGACGCGACGCGCGTTAGCGGACGAGAGGTAGCGCCACGCGCAGAGGAGAACGCCGCGTTGAAGTTGCTCAGAAAAAAGGAACCAACCTGCCTCTGAGCGGTTTGCTGCGGGCGCTCCCACCGCACACTTTACAGGCTAAGGGAATTGCAAAACGAGATACAGGATTGAAAGCACATTTGACGGTAATTTTGCAGAAAGTTCAAATAAGTACCGACCAAATGAAGTTTATGTACAGACTTGCGGAAAACCAGTGTTGTAAAAAAGTAATTAAGGGACTAACAACTGACAGAGGAAAGAAACATTATCGAAAATACATAATAGCTTATTTTTATAAGCCAATATATTTTTTTTTATATTTGTAACGTTACAGAGAACAACACAAGAATTTAGCATGACATTATTTTGTTACAGTATATAGATTTAATGACGATCCAGTGATAACGATTTTTTCCTCTCAAAGATTTGCATAAAAATATAAAGAGAATTACGGTCGAAGAGAACGACATATTTTGCAATTCTAATCGCTTCAGTTTAATTAAATGTATGATTCAAACAAAAAAAATGACATCAATCTTAAATTTTGATGAAATGCATGCGATTTCTATACAACGACATCCCGACGAGAAACGAGAGACCGAATCTTCCAGAGAAGGGAGTAACGATCTCTTCACCCTTCGGAGACCCACAGGGCTGGAAGCGAACGCACGAAATTCGGAGATCCAGGGCGCTCTCTTCCGCCGTAATCTCCTGGGACCCCGCTCCGCACTGTTTCCCGGCGCCGCCCCTCCCCTCCTCTCCCTCCGCAGCCTCTCCTTCGCCCGCCCCGGTGCGCGAGGGCGCTCCGCGATAAAAAAGACGGTAGGCGAGCCGCCTCACCTGAGGGGCCGCGCCATTAGACCGCCGGGCGCCACTTAACTGTCCGTGGGGCGGGGGGTGTAGTAGGGGGAGGGACGGTGCCCACCGCTCGCGCTCCCACGGCCGTGTCCTTCCCCTGTCCCTCGCCCCCGCCCCGCCGCGGCCCTTGTCCACCTGTTGTCCGAACGGCCGCCTCGCCGGGCGCCGGACAATGCCTCTGTTTGCTATCGCGGGCGGATCCCTAAAAAATGCATTTGGACGATCGTGAATGGCTACGCGCCGCGGAGGAGGCGAGCGGGGCCGAGGGGGCAGGAAATGCGGGGGTGGAGCGGGGATTGCGGGAGGGGTGGGTGGTGCGAGCGAGGAGGAGGTGGGCGAGGCGATCTGGGTGGGCAAAGCTGGTGGAGCGGGATTTCGGTAGGGGTGGATAGTGCGAGCGAAGTGGAAGGTGAGTGGGGTGAGCTGGGCGAGCGGAGCAGGGAGAGCGGGGGTGCGGGATGAATCGGGTGGTGCGAGCAGAGTGGGAGGTGAGCGGGGCGATCTGAGCGGAGGAAGGCAGAGTGGGAGCGGAGCGGGGATTGCGGGAGGGGTAGGTGGTGCGGGCGAAGTGGGAGGTGGGCGGATGGAACAGGGAGAGCGGGGGTGCTGGTTGGGGCGGGTGGATCGAGAGACGTGGGAGGTGGGCGGGGCGAGCTGTGCGTGCGGAGCAGGAAGAGCAGGAGTAGGGGATAGGGCGTGTGGTGTGAGCGAGGAGGGTGGTAGGCAGGGCGCGCGGGTCGGGCGGAGCAGGGAGAGCGGGTGGGGGAAGCAATGTTAGCGAAGTGGGAGGCGGGCGGGGTGGGCGGGGCGGGTGGATCGAGCAGGGCGAGCAGTGGTGACGGGGCTGGCGGAGCAGAGAGAGCGGGGATGCAGGATGAAGCGGGTGGTGCGAGCGAAGTGCGAGGTGGGCGGGGCGAGCTGAGTGGAGGGAGGCAGAGTAGGAGTGGAGCGAGAATTGCGGGAGGGGTGGGAGATGCGGGCGAAGTGGGAGGTGGGCGGGATGGGTGGGGCGGGTGGATCGCGCTGGGCGAGCAGTGGTGACGGGGCGGGCGGAGCGGCCGCTGTGAAAGGGGCTCTCCGGGAGATTGGTCTGCGCGTAGTCCGTGCGGCTGGGCGGCGGGGGCGCGGTCTGCGCGGACCGGGCCGACTGCGTGAATGGAGCTGCGGCTTGAGGCCTTCCTCCGTGCGATGGCCGAGGCGATAGAGGGGAGGGCAAGGCGGGTGCTGTGAATGCATGGCGGGCTCACCCTGCTCCCGATAGCCTACAGATAGGTGCGCGTACTTTCTTTCCAGATGCATAGAATGAACCGATGCCGCCTTTAAACGTGTGAGAGAGAATGTCGTGAAATTGCCGTCTGAAGTTTCAGCTTTAATGATACCTTCAGTCCTTTTCATATTAACTTTCGGGAAAGAGAAAAACATGAAAGTAAAATCACAAATAAATATTTCGGAAATCGACGAATTCGAATAGTTTTGAACTGATAATTGAAAACTCCAAAAAATTGTTTAAAATGAATCTATTTATTTTATTAATAATTTACTAAAAACCGTAGATGATATTTAATATTAATAAAACATATTTCATACTTCCTTTCAATTTATTTTTTATATATTGAAATCTTCTCTAACCAATAACAACATTGCCGATAAAATAGAACTCATATTCAGAAAATCCCATTAACTAAAACCGACACTGGAATTGAACGCAAAGTAATTGATACATTTATAAAGAATAATTTAATCTGAAACCTTTTGGTGAAATATATAGTTCATTACAACTTGAAATTGGAAAAGACAAAACATCTTCTCAAGGAAGAAAAAAAAAGATTAATCTCCACACAAAGCCATTTTTCACAAAACATTTTTAGTATTTAACTAGTAGGCAAAAGTAAGTGGTGACTCTTAGAATGATTTACCACTGTACTTATTCGAACAATCTGAAAACACCTCAAAACAATCTGAAACGTTACAGTTTTTAATCGTTCGCGTGATCTTCCTACATTATTACTGCAAAACCACCGATATTTGCTGTACTATTAATAAAAAGAAAGGCCTTGTCTCTATTGGAAAAATGTTTGCAGTCACATGGATGCGCCAGCCTTAAAGGACGCGATGTCATCCTAACGCAGAACATATTGTACCCACACACCGCCCGATCGTTACTTGGCATCGGAAAGAACGTATCGATTCCCCGCCAGTATAGGCGTATCGGTTGCACCCTCGATACAGCCGTCCTTCGAGGCGTCTCCGATACGACGAAGCAGGGTGGGGTTTCGGTCGGGGCGGGGGGAGGAAGGTACCGGGAATGGGGCGGTGGCTTGGCGGGTCACTTTGGGGCAGCGACCAGCCTCTACCTGGCTTCACAGAGTCGCTTGCCCCTCGCACTAATAGAATTAATTCCCCATTAGTGATAGTTGGGCTGATTAGCACGCCCGCCCGGGATTTGCTGTCCAGCTACAAATTGGCCCGACAGTTTGAATACAAACACGCCAGTTAAACATGCGTTTGCACGCGCGCCGGCCGGGACTAGTCGGCATTAAAACACACACGAAATATCATTTACAATATCGGATTTGAGCGAGGCTCGCGTAGCAAGGACAACAGCCCCAGGCGGAGTTTAATTGAAGATTATGTCGCGCAGCCCAGTACAGCGCCTTCTCAGTGAGCGATCAAAGCAGGGGGGTGGGATGGAACTGGCAGGACAACTGGCGTTTTAATCATTGCAAAATTCACGCGTTTTAAAATAGCTTTTATTGACTATTTTTGTTCAATTGTATTGTTCATTTTATTACGTTTATAAAAGTTTATTGGATCACACATATGTACGAAACACCACACACAATTGCTCATATATGTGGACAGTTTATATACATATTGACGGAATAAATTTGCGAATAAAATATTCAAATTAGAAATAGACTCATGTTAAATGCTAACACATTTCTGTGTGTGTGTTCTCGGCTTTTGAAACTTCATACAATGCTGTTCTTGTATTCTGGAATTCTGTGGTTTGTTTTATATGTTGCCCACCGATGCAATGAAAATCCCGTAAATCTTTGCCCTTTGACAGAAACGCAATATGGCAGTAATTTGTTTGTTTTATAATATTATGCCTGCGCATATAAAATTTAGATACACAATGATGAATGAAACATTGTAAGCAATATGCTGATTTATTTTACAGGTCATTTTTGATAATTCAGAACGAAAGCTTTTTCGTTTCATTTGCTTCCCATTTATGTGTTTTATCACTGTCCCGTTTGATCGTATTCATATATTACAGAAATAAAATACACCACATACCGCGCACAATATACAATGACAAGATAGAATACAAGTAATCTATTTATACGAAACCACAAACAAGAGAACGTACGCGCTTCTGCATTGTAGCTAGATCCGAGAACGGAAGAGAATAATACCAAAATCACCAAACGAATCTTAATGAAATTTGTTACTGGCGAGTTTTAGAATAATCCGCCGGTGCAATCCAATTTAGGTTAATATCGGACGATATTTGTTCGTATTTTGCATGAATATTTAAAAGCATTTCCGCGACCATTTCGCTGAATAATATCGCTCTCCGGACGACGTATTCCCAAACAAAAGTTGAAAAGAGAATTAATGTTCGTATTTTTGACTAATAACCTTACGCGAAAGAGCCTAATTTCATTACATGTACGCACGCGTTTTCAATGTGCATCAAAGGTTTTTGTCGATCCGGGGCGGCCCGGCGGCCTGGCAGTTGCTGGGGCGAGTCTGCAGTCGGCAGTCTCATAACGCGCGTTCCCATAGCGACGGCGCTCGCTCATATCGTCGCCGCCGCCGCCGCCCCCGCCCACCGCCGTCAGAGCGACGGGCCGGGCCGGAAGCCAGCCCCCTCGGCCACCGCCCGCTACAGCGCTCGAGGCCACTCGAAACTTCGAACCGCGTCCGCAAACACGGGCCGTGGCGGCTGCGCAAACAGCGGCGCGGACGGAGCGGGGCCGGTCGAGGCGGCGGCAGCGGTGGCGGCGACGGTGGCCGCTTCGCTTCTCGCCGGCAGACGAGAGGCGGAGGCGGCGGCGGCGGGAGTCTGGTGCAGAGGTGGCGAACTAGGAGGGTGCGGGTGACAACGTCTGGTGGCTACAGTGGGGCGGCGGAGTTCTGTGAGTGCGACCCGGGGAGGGCGGCGAAAGAAGGGGGCGTGGCGAAGAAGCCTGGACCGCAGGAAGAGGTGGGGTTTCTTTGAGAGCGAGGCGATGGCGTGGGACGGCCACGTGTTCGGGGAAGCGATCTCTAGGTTTCTCACGAAGAAAACGCGGTGGGTATTCTTCTTTGCGATGAGTCAATTTCAGCCGTGGTTGTTTTATTGTTCGTACGATTTTATTTTGTAAGCTGTTTCCTCAGAAACGGGAGGAGATATTCGTAGCTTTTTGAGAGAAATGGGGAGAGCAAAGGGATATAAAGAGCGTCACAAAGGAACACAATATCCCTCGGTAAAAAAGCGTTCGCAGCCCCATTTCTTCCGAAACAAGCATTCAACCCCAAATGGCGTTTTTTTTAACCATATACCTCGGTGCTTGTTCTAAGAATTTCACAACGGGTTCGTGCAGAAGAGTAAAATCTATAATGGAAGATAACACACGTAATTCATGTGACTCGGAAAAAAAGAAATAACAAAGTATTTGAAGAATTTTAAATGAGGTCACGTGGTAGAGATTCGTGGAACGCAAGTGTGTCCGGAAAAGTATGTGTATTGAGCGCGAGTGAGCTAAGAAGCAATGTCGTACGCTAAGAAGAACTTTCGAAGAAGTAAATTTAAGTACGAAAATTTATGACTGAAAAACAATTGATTCAACTTTGATTAAGCTAAGGCGCGAAATGCAAAAATTCTTTGTCACAGCTATGTATGCAGTCAGAATTCAGATGTCAGTTAAGAAAAAAACATTTTATTATATGTAAATAAAAGTAGCCAAATAAAATTTAAAAAATGCGAGAAATATTGTGCAATGTTAATACCAAAAAAATAATATCCACAGAGATGAGTTCAACTTACGAAAAAGAGAAAACATAATAATTCAAACATGGTTGAACTGCAAACATGATATGCACCGGGTACATCACACTCATAATAAAGTTTCCAACAACGCCATCAGATGCGGCGGCCAAACAGCCACTGTGACCTGACTAAGGAAAATACACAATGGAACAGCGTAACAACTACGTTACACGAGAAGAGGCCCAAATTGTGGCGACGGTGTTGGCGGACTACTAGAAACTTGCGTGGCGGAACGATGCGTAGCTGGTTGGAGCGCCCAGGAGCGCGGTGGAGCAGGGTTTGGCGAAGCGGAGCGTGACGGCTCGAGCGTACAAAACTCCAACGCTCGCCGCTTGTCAGCGGAGTAGAGAGCGCTATTAGAAGCCGCGCAACTCCCGGCTCTCAAG
This sequence comes from Teleogryllus occipitalis, assembly GCA_011170035.1. NCBI lineage: Eukaryota > Metazoa > Arthropoda > Insecta > Orthoptera > Gryllidae > Teleogryllus > Teleogryllus occipitalis. Next base: position 270,258 of record BLKR01000370.1, read on the forward strand.
TTAATATTTAACTCTCTAGTGCTCCTTGTTGCATATATATATATATATATATATATATATATATATATATATATATATATATATATATATATATATCCTTGATTGTTTTCTCATGGATATGGTGTACACCTCTTATGTCGGTTCAAATCTTCATCTAAAATCGTTCTTAGCTCCTATAAACATGTGATTAAGTCAGAGGGAGAGGCTGGTGTAAAGCAAATGGTGGTTGGTCTGCATTGAAGTTGCAGGGCTTATGCAGCTAAGTTCTAACGATTTAGCTTCTTCTTATTAAAAAAAAAGCTCATATAACCAACGGTTTGCGCTTTTGTGTTTAGCAACACAACAATCGGTTAGCACTAAATGTTGCAAAACCATTTAGTGCTAATACGTACACTTGTTAATTCGTACCTTGTGCTAATTCGTGCCTAATTCGTACATCCATGCATGTTGGTGCGCTTAGGAGCGTGGCGGAGCAGGGCTTGGCGAAGCGGAGCGTGACGGCTCGAGCGTACAAAACTCCAACGCTCGCCGCTTGTCAGCGGAGTAGAGAGCGCTATTAGAAGCCGCGCAACTCCCGGCTCTCAAGTTAATATTTAATAAAGAGAGTTTTAGTTTTATGGTGTGTTTGCAGAGTAACGAAACGAGTCGTAGGGTCTTCGTATTAATAATTTATAAAAACTTCCAGCAATTCGCTCGTGATTATCGGCGCATTACTCTAGGAATTTGAAACTACATTGAGTTCTAAAAAAGTTAATACACTGTCGGCGAAATTTGTGCGATGAAGTGCAGCCAGCAACCCTATCGATGACGCGTGATGAGACTATGTTCATAACCACTTCCTCTCAGGGCATATTACATTAATTAAATGTTAATCTATATCGCAGATCGTCCGCATCTCTTGCAGGCAGTTGGAGCGTAAATTTACAGTGAATATAAAACTCTCTCTCTCTCTCTACATGAGCGTGGTCCATTTTACTTTGTTGTAGTGATATAAAATAATGAAATGAGCTATAAAATAAGACAGTTGTGGATTAAATTCATAGTTGATTATATGCCACCAGAATTCAATTATGCGAACAATTTCCTAAAATGTTAAGAAACCTTAAACACAGGTTGTACAGTACATTAATCCCAACGCATATGTATAAATATATTCGAGATAAGACAAATAACACATAGAATAGTCATCATAAATGTTTGTTTAACTCCTGTTACAAAACGTGAAAACACTAGCTCTCATTTTGTTTTCTAAAGTTATTTTTATTATAATTGTGACTAAATTTACTTTTAAGGTGCATAAACATAAAATGACACGAAATTGAAATTTTGAATTTAAACTTAAAAAATTATGCACAGTAGATGTGAAAAAACTTTGAACACTGAGCGTTTGCCATCCAGACATTGACACTTAGAGTTTTAGACTCAATGTTTTTTTTACTTCATTAAGAAATTACATAATGACTTAAGAATTAAAACAAAACTTTTGTACTTTTGTGAATTACGAATTTCGTCTTTATATGTTCAGTGTGAAAGACAGCCAAAGTCAAAAATAAAAATGAATGATTCTTTGTGATTCAGAATACGTCAACTGCTATGGCGATTAGTCCAATAAGGGTAATGCATGCCAAATCTTACGATGGGGCGATGATCCTCCATCGCTAGACTTGGCGCCGACTCCGAAATAAAAATAGTGGATTTTTGTATATAAACGTGTGTCAGTATTAGATATTTTCTGCCAGACATCGTAAGTATCAGTTTTGTGATGATATCATTTCCACGTCTAGTTTTCGTTTCAATGCGCACGTGATATCTATTCCTCGACAACTCCTTTCCCCATGAGGCGAGTGCAAAAAGGAAAATTTTCTTTCGCTTTCTCGTTTTGTTGATTTCCACAAAAAGTAACTTTTGCCAGTATAATACCACTCAAAAATTTGGTTTTCTTTGAAATATTGCACTAAAAATTCTTACTTTTGCTTAAGCTATTCCAGGACTTATTATCATCATTCTTATTCTTGTTAAATGTTAATTATTTCTGACTAGAACCCGGAATTTCAGGCATTTATTTCACTTAAAATAGACAGGCAAAACGCATTTATTTTTAGTAAAATTGGTAGGTAAATGGGCATATATTTTTAGTGAAATAGTATTTAAAAAGCATTTATTCTAGGAAGAGTAGGGGGTGCAAGATGGCCTATAAACAATGAAAAATCACATTTAAAAGGTATTGGTGAAAAAAATAATAATTAATATGATTCATATTTTTATTATAACCCTAAAATATTTATTAGCTTTTAAAGTGTAATGAAATGATATTTTCTTTGTAATATTAATGCACATGACCAACCTGTATGATGGCTACAAATTTGTTTTACTCGCGACGCTGTCCCTTAAAAGTGCTATTGCGGACTTTCTTTTGAATATTGAAATGGGATCAGTGAAAACGAAATTATATTTTTCGATCTTCGCACTTGTTTAATCGCCAGCACTGATATGGATATATTCTAGGTTCTATTAAATTATGGGTTCTACTATATATTATATACTATATATTCCAAGTTCTAGGAAATGGCAAAAATAAGAGAAAATGGCAAAAAGAGGCATCATAAGCTAAAATAGGCAAAATGAAAATCTCCTAAAAGAGCTTCAGAAGTGCAATTGGGTAATTTATTCTATTAAAAGTCAGAAAATAGAAACAAAAACAAAAAAGCATTTTGAGAAACTTCCAGGGTCTATTTATAACATTTTAACGCATAATGTCTGAATAGAAAAGTAAAATTGGTAAAATATTTGCAATATAATAACTTATTTAACAACTATTATGCCCATCTTATTTATTTAATAAAATGTCCCGATTGTTTGTGTCAGATTCCCATTTTTAACGACTTATTACTGAGTTATAACTCGCGCTTCAGTAACTTTTATTACTTCAGGCAAACATAAAATTATATTACATTGTGTGGAAATGCGACGAACAATAAGTGTGCATGAAAGAACATTCACACTAAGTATTACAACATGACAAAGATTTATTTACAGTAAATTTTTGAGATTTTGCTGAGTAATTGATCGCAGTACGTGCTTCTCTGGATAATATTGATCGCAAACCGGACTGTCAATATTGATCGCGAACGTGTGCCACTGGATTGCCTTTATCTTTGAACATTACCCGCCCCGGCTTCAGAGGGGTTGGGTTTGCAACGCACCTTGGCTGGCTTCCTAGGCGATACTAACAGCATTAGCGTGAGGCGGGCCACGTCCCGCTTCGCTCGCCCCGCGGCCGCTGGGCCGTGTCCCTTGGCGTTCGGGACTCGCCCCCCCCCCCGCCGACCGTGCGTCCCCAGCGTGGAATGGTCACGAATTAAATTTAATTATTCAAACGACTGATATTTGGTTACGGAAAATTGATTATATTTTGCAGTGGTATTATGTACAGTCAGTTTATTAATGTTGACGTACGTGAGCGAATTCTGTGGGCAGTGTAATAATTTCACGTTCACGAAACGATTCAGTGCTATATCGTTTCAGTGACTGGAAACAGTGGGCATGCATAATAAAACAATAGTTGTTATAGATTATTCTGGGTTGTGAGTCAAAGTGCTTTAATGAGGTTGATGTATCGCGCTATGTGACCGCATATCTCCCCCGTTCAGTGCCATCCGCTTTTAGGGGAAGAAGGGTTAGTGGACACCGGTACGGTGTAGTGACGGGCACAGATGGAGGGGAAATCATATTCAGAATAATTCATTTCCCTGTCGCTACTACATTTTATCATTGATGTATCCTGATGTGAAATAATTGTGAATAAATAACCTAACCTTGTTTTAGGGCAGTTAGGGAGTATTCCAAAGTTAAACATTCACAACATAGATTAAAACACGATGAACAAAAGAGTGGCGTATTAAAATGTTCACAGTATACGCTTGGGTTGGAAATTTACCACAATTGTGTACATCGATGTATGAAAAGTTGCTTTGTCATAATTGTGAGTAAACCTAGTAAACTCGTCGGTTAAAATGTGTGGATCCTTAATCGGAAGAGGATATTACATTTGGCGAGTTATTTCCAAAATGTGAATTGTCCCAAAAAGAAACAGCTTGCTTTTAATACCAATTTTGGCTGATCTCAAGAAACGTCCTGCGATATCATTAGAAGCTTACGACCACAATCAGAGGTCTTTCTTGGGCAGAATCGTCAGCTAGCGCGGTGGTAGCCGAGATCTCGGTGAAACGACGTTCTGACCGGGTGCTCCTTAACCCTCCGCCTTCCGCGCCCGCGCTAAAACCGGCACTTTTACGTGCCACTAACTCGCCCCTAATGCTTGGCGTGGGTAAACATTGACCCAGGCGACTGCGGGCCAGCTAGCGGCGCCCGGCGCCTGGGCCGCGTCGCCCTCCGCGCCGCTGGCTCCTCGCGCCCCACTGGCTGCTGAGCGGCACGGGGCGGCCGGGGCGACGCGACGCGACGCGATCCGACGTGACGCGACGAGACGCGACGCGACGCGACGCGACGCAACCCGACCAGACGCGATCCGACGCGACCTGACGCGACGCGACGCGATGCGACGCGACGGGACGCGATCCGACGTGACGCGACGCGACGCGACGCAACCCGACCCGACGCGATCCGACGCGATCCGACGCGATCCGACGCGATCCGACGCGACCTGACGTGACGCGACGCGACGGCGCGCGCAGCGCCGCAGGCCAGATCGGCGCGACCTCTATACTGCGGTTCTTACAGAGCTGCCTCTCAATTCCACTCAAGGCTCGTCACCACGGTGGCATTTGAACCGTTTTCTCGAATCGTAAAACGGTTTAGGAAATTAATTTAGGGTATTTCTAAGGTTATGAGGGCGTTAACTAAGAATATTAAGTTGTACAGTGACGTGAGGTGTCGTGCAGTGTAGAGCAGAGAAATAATGAAGGAAATGTTTTTAGTGTTATACTGAAGTGAAGGATAGTGCAGTGCGGTCTTAATTGTGTACTCAGTGCGGCTTTAGATGATAGACGTTTCTTTCCTTTTTCATGTAATTTAATGTTTCAGAATCAGCAGTTTTATATTATTATTATTATTATTATTATTATTATTATTGTTAGTGTTATTATTATTTTAGCATTATTATCTTATTTTTGTAATTAACTGCCACCGTGTTACACCTAATTGCAGTTTAAATAAATTTATATTTATCTTTATTATGGCACGGTTTTTCGCGTCTTGCTCAGTCGTACCGCTAGATGTCGCATGATCACGACCGTTTCAAGCAGTGCTGCAGATGAAGCGACTCTAGCGGCACGGCCGAGAAAGACGCGAACAAGCGTGCCATAGTGCCACCGTGGTGACGGGCCTTGAGTGGAATTGAGAGTCAGCTCTGTAAAGACCGCAGTATAGCTCCACGCCGTGCCTCCGCCCGCGCTCCCGCTTCCTACCCTCTTCCTCGCACCTATCAGCGCTGCCACCAGCGGTGGTCGCGGGGTTGTCACTTCGAAGGGGCGGCTTGTGCATCCGATTGAATGACTGATGAATTATGTCGGTTCCTGGCGCCTCAACTGATATGGTCGTTAGTCGCGTAAGTGTAGTACATGTTATATAAAGGAATGTAGTGGTGCGTGAAATCCGGCGCCGTCTTACATTTCACCTTGCGGGAGTTTCGCCCTTTAGATCCCTTTCCGAGTACAGCACCGCCCCAACGCCTGGGCAACCTCTAAGCTCCCGAATGGTCCTGACATGAATAGTAGTTTAGTTTAGAGCAAGAAAGGGGTGTGTGTGTGTGTAATGGAAAACGAAGGAAGATGGGTGAGGAAGGAAAGATCGCGCGCATTCCCCGTGAATGGCCATTTTTGGAGGGCACTGCTCTAAAGACCTTGAGGGGAAGCCGTCACTGGCTGTAAGTTATGATAAATTTATTATATTGATGAAGATCAACAAAAGAAAGCATAATGAATTACCTATTTGAACCAATGTGCTCTAAATGTTCCGAGTATGGAGGCAAACACATTAAGCGACAGTATTACAATGAACATAAAAGTGAAGAAAAGCAGAAAATGCATTGAGTGTGACCTGGGACATACACATTCTTGGTCAAAACTATAGAAATAACTTCTCTGAATTCTCTGACGACTCAAATGTTCAGAATTACAGAACGCAGTATTATACGTTTGCCAATAATAAGATTTAATTTGTACCAATTTATCATTAGACTCATCTTGAACTTATTCCAAGGAATACTTCAGGTATCTAGAATAGGAAAGGCACTCTCCTAACATTTACCTAATTTCTGGTATGGTTTTAATAAAACAGGAATTCTCAATTCCCAATTCCTGTTTTATTAAAACCCTACCAGAAATCAACCCCAGCACCACAAACAGTAACAATACCAATAAAAACATTAAATCAATATATTTTAGTGGTATGACCGTGATATGGCGTACAGACTGAAATAAATTTCTATTTCAGAAGCTAATTTCATATTTATTGATGGTAAAAATCTTCAATTTCTTTTTCACATACTTATTCTTCGATTCGATTCAGCTGGGCCTCTTTCCTCACTTTTATGCACTCTTCACAACCCTCTCTCTCATAGATCTATTCTGGACCCCTAATACGTCGCCCTCATTATCCATTTCCCAACGGGATCCACTTCATCCTTTCCCCAGGGCCTCTTCGCATTTCACATCCACCCTCGAATACATTTGCTAACAATCTCCCACTCATCGAACTCTCTTTCACCAGCTCTCGTCCGCGCACTCGCCCCGCATATCCACTCCATCCGTAAGCGCTCTCCTCCCTCGCACCGCCCCTCCCACTCCGCAGAGATCGCCCTTCCCCGCCGCACCCCTCCCTCCCCATGGCGGTCGCTCCCCTTACACCACACTCTCACACTTCGCAGCGACTGCTCTCCTCCGCTCCGCCCCTCCCACTCTGCAGAGATAGCCCTTCCCCGCCCCACCCTTCCCACTCCGCCCTTCCCACTCCGCCCTTCCCACTCCGCCCTTCCCACTCCGCAGAGATAGCCCTTCCTCGCTCCGCCCTTCCCACTCCGCCCTTCCCACTCCACAGAGATCGCCCTTCCTCGCACCACCCCTCCCTCTCTGCCTCACTCACTCCGCATAGATCGCCCTTCCCTGCACCGCCCCTCCCACTCCGCAGCGATCACCCTTCCCCGCTCCGCTCATGCCTCCCCATGCCGTTCGCACCTCATGCTCCGTCCCACCCACTCCGCCCACTTTCAGTGATAGTGTTTTCCCGCTTTGCACCTTTCCTCCCCCAGCGCTTGCCTTCCCCCGCTCCCGTCGACTTCCCCTAGGAATTCAGTCACCTCCGCTCTTCCCCTTACCGCCCCTCAGCGACATCCATCCCCCGCTCCACCCCCCTCCCCATCACGTTCGCTATCACCCGTTCTGTACCCGTTCCTTCCTACAACGATTGCCCACCACCTCTCTGAGTCCCTTCCACTTCGCTGCGCCCATTCCCCCAACTTTTCCTCCTCACGTCAGCGATCGCTCTTCTTCTCTCTGGCCCCTTCTCTCCCCGATCCGCTCTTTCTCCCCTCCCGTCAGCGATCTCTCTCCATCGCTTCGACCCCCTCCCTCCCCGCTGCGCTCGATCTCGCCTCCCGTCAGCGATCGCTATCCATCGCTTCGGCCCCCTCCCTCCCCGCTGCACTCTTTCTCGCCTCCCGTCAGCTATCGCTCCCCATCGTTTCGGTTTCCTCTCTCCCCACTGCGCTCTTTATCCCCCGCTCACCCCCCTGTCGTCAGCGATCGCTTTCCGTCGCTCCGAACCCCTCCCACCCGCAGCCCTCTTACTCTCTCGCTTTCCTCTCCCCTCCTTCGCGAGTCCACAGTCGCCCGCGCCCGCGCCCGCAGAGCGGCCGATGCCACTGCAGTGGCTGCGCGCACACTAACCGCCCGGTTTGCAGGTTTTTAACGGGTCTCGTTTCGCCGCCCTTCGGCGCGCCCGGCGTGCGTTCTGCCTCCTGATGAGGTCGTGAAAGCGGCCGCTGACTCGTTTTTGCTACAAAAAGCTGCAAACAGCGGCCATTAGCTCGGCCGCGGCCGCGACCGCGCTCTCCCCCTCTCGCCCCACCCCCTGCTCTCCCGCGCGCGGCGCGAGGGGAGCAAGTCCGGGGCCCGCGGATTTTGACGATGTCTTGCAGCAATGGCCTTTACGCGAGTCCTGGAAGTACGGGGGCGGGTCCTTTTAGGTTTGTTAGAGTTGTGAAATCGTAACAACCACTTGGCTTTAAGACTTGGATCCTCTTCTTGGACGATTTCGATCGAGTTACTGTGGGGATACGTAAAAGATCACGACCCGTGTTCAACGAGTAAAGATCTCGTTTGCGATGTTGCTCGAGTGTTGGATTACATTAATCCAATGTAAAACGGTTGGCTTGGAATATACAGTGTTTGCTGATAACATACGATACTTTGTAAAATAACGTTTAGTGGTAGTTCGTTCTTCACAGATACATATACATATTTACTGAAATAATTAAAATATTAAAGCTTCACATTGCTTCGTTAATATCAATATCTATACAATTACGCGAAAGAATAATTAATTCCTGGCGAAGCAACAAACTAGATCCTCTTTAAACAAACAATAAAAGCTGAAAATAGAGAAGCTGCTCCAACAACGAGGAACATGACGGGCGGTCCCCGGAAGGCAACGTTTGCCCTAGCTGTCAGGGCTTTCCGGCCCAGGAAGCACCGTGGACCTACACTTGTAACGCTCGAGTAAGTCCTCTAACTCCGACGACTGCCTCTTCCTCTCGCCACTTCCCGCATCCACCTGCCGCCCCTTTCTCTACAATTCCCCCTCCATTCCGTGCCACTCCACGCCTCCCCTCCTCCCTCGCAGTCACTGCGCCCGCCCCGCCGCGCCGCACCGCGCCGCGCCGCGCCGGTGGCTCTTTGGCCGTCGAAGCCAGCCGCAGCGCCCCCTCCCCCGCCCCGCCCCCACCCCGGCCGCCCCGCCTCCGCAGCCGCCCCGGGCCCTTGCGCCTCCCTGACCCCGTTAGCCGACTTCTGGGCGGCGTACCAACCGAGTTACCTCGTTACTGCCATTGCCCCGCCGCCCCCGGCGCTCTCTCGAGCCGCCTCCGAACTCCAACGCTCGCGCGAGCTCTGCTGTGCCTCCCCCGCCCCTGCCCCACCCCGGCCCGCCCCGCCCGGCATCCGCCGCATTCAGAGCGAGAAGAGTGTACAATGGCATCGAAAACACAAAGCGAATCCAACTAAGTTCTTTCACCTACGATACAGAAACTACGATATCACCCGAGCAAAACTGTCGCTGCAGTTCACCTAAAAAGAACGCTTTCATCAATACCGCTATTTATCTTGCTTTGGGCTCAACCTCGATTACAATCGGTTCACCTTTTATATAAATAGCTACATTGAGCAAGGAAAGAAAATTCAGGTCAACCCGAAATGGCAAAGGGTGAAGTAATTGTTAAAAAGTTGGCTGCTATTACGAAGTGAAATATAAGCTAAAATGAACGGCAAGCTTGTGCTAGCAAAAGTAAAGCTTACATTTTTTAGCCTTGGTAATAACAGGTTGCGAAGTGATCACAAAAGATTTAAAGTACTAAGTAGAAATCAATGAAGCGGAAGCAGTAGGTCGAAGAGAGTTTTCATTCTGCTGTCAGAATTTTGTTTTCCTATATTTCCTAATATTTCTTCTCTTTTATAAAGCATAGATCTATAAAATAATTACCACCAGTAGAACGGTATCCTTTGAATATTAATGTTGATCAAAAACATTACATAATAAATGATATTTGGCAACAGTAAAGGTACACTCGAGTGACACTGGGAACATCAAAACGTGCTCTGCAAAGTCGTTAACACTACATGTTGCACTTCTCTCCCCTTCTAGGGGAGGTGTTGAAACGTAAATGCATTGCTTTGAATACAGTGGATGTAGCCCCCAGTCACAGCTTTCGGAGCAAGAGTTCGCACGAACACCTCCGAAACACTGCCGTTGCAAATTATCCGTGTCTTCGATGATTATACGCAAAGTGGCAGTTTGAAATGAAATAGAAGAAAAACGAATGCCGAAGTTTTGTCAACTTGTAATATGTAATTAATTTTATACAGAGCGATATGCTTATAATTAAAAACTGTAATCTTGGTTATTTATACATCCAAAACCTTTTTAATTGTCAAGAACTATTGAAACGTTCGATTTCATATATACTGCAAAATTGCTTGAAAATAATAATGTTAACATACGTTTGGTTTTCGTGACATTTTTACTTTTAAAAGAATTACTAGAGGGTTGTAATTTAGAGAAAATATAAACGAAAAGATATTTCAAAATAAAATGTACTAATAATAGTTTTTAAAGCAATTATATAATGGACAACGAATATATTTAGTTACTTGTTCCGTTATGTAGTAGTACCTACATTGGGGTTGTATGTAAATATAATAGAAATATATTATATACAAATCAGTAAATTATTTTGAATGTGGAAATGACAGTTCTGATATAATGTGTATTATAGAAAAATTAGACCGATCTCTAAATTCCCAAATAATTAGGAGAGAGAATAATTTATAATTTAGAATGATGGCCTGTGTGTCAGAAACGTCTGTACATAGTATTCGCAAAAGATTCATAGTTCTTGAAGTTTACCAGGGTTGCGTCTTAACATAAAACGTGTATTTGAATCCAAGCAAAGATTTGTGTCAGTGCAAATTCAAATTACTGTACGTAACACAATTTTTTTTTCAAACATCCTCTAGGATACCTATTTGTATCACGATTATACACTGTTGTAAGTGTAAAATGAGATTTTCATTTTTCATCTGAATATTATTGCATTTAAATTATGAATAATATTATTCTTTCTAATTATTTCTTCATTCTTCCCCGCAGATAGTGCTAGTAGTTGCAGACGTACTGAATGAGCCGCGTATTAAATAAATGAGGTCCGTATGTGGGTAAGCTGACTGGCAAGGGAACGCAGGCTCCTAATCTGCACGCGTCGCCGCCGCGTCAGGAAGAGGGGGAGCCGGCCGGGGGGGGGATGGCTGCGAGAGTGGGTGGAGGGGTGGGGGAAGGAGGGGGAGGGGAAGGGCCTTTCTTCGCAGCGCGGTGAGTGCCGAGTGCGCTGTTTCACGCGTGGCGGGCGTGCCAGCGGCGAAGACACAGCGCCGCCCCTCCCTTAAGGCGCCCCACCCCCTCCGCCCACGCCCTCACGCGCGCCGCCCACGCCTCGCCTCCGGCGCGCCCGCAGCGCGTCCCTGCGGCCTCTCCTGCCTCTCTCCGTTCTCAGCTGCGTGGCGTCTATCGCGTGCTGGTTTCGCGTCCATCGCCATTCATCGAGATTTGGGCCTTAGTATGCTATTTGCGGCCGAAAACGTTTTTTACCCGATTTGCTATTATCACTTTCACAGCATATTTTCTTCGCGTCCGCCAGCACTGTTGCCGTCTTTTCTCATCGTTTCTGTTGCTTAGCGCTTATCAACATACTACGTTCTCACTCCTTTCCCTCCGTTCTCTACCGAGTTGTTCCGTGTTCTGTAACCACTGCCACTCATCAAGATTACCGTTATAGAGTACTTTTTTCCGTCGTATCCATTTTCACAGTCGGTTTGATCCTTTCTCACTCGGCAGTTGTTATTCTCACTTTTGTGCCCCACGCCTCTTCCAACGCAGATCCGACAGCGTTGTGTCGCGGTTGAAACGATTCTCATCAGTGGTTTTGTTACTGTTGTTCTTTCAAACCACCTCTTCTTAGCCTACTCCAACGCAGTTCCGACATCTTTGTGCCGCGTTCGCAACCACTCTCACCAAAAGTTTTACCTTTGTTATTCTTTCACACCACCTCCTCTTCACCTCCGCCGGCACAGTTACCGTCTACCCTTACCGCTCTGCAGCTGAGCGGTTATCGACATCTTACGTTCTCGCTCTCTTCCCCCGTTTCTGCCGAGTTGTATCCAACTTCTGCATCTACTTCCATCCATCAAAGTTATTTCTGTTGCTTCTGGTGCGAATTTGCTTGTAAGACCTGTCTCACATGGGTTTTCACTTTCCCTTTCCTGTTATTTTTACTTTCATTCTCTCCAAAATTGTTTTCCACATGACTCAGCCCTCCCCCTTTTGCGGAGATACCACTGACGTACCATTCTTCGTTGCTGATAGAGGGCTTGGTGTTGTCTCCACAAACTATTTTTTTTCTTTCTCATTCTCCCTCTTCGCCTACGTCCGACATTACATGCCATTTTGCCGCCAGTATCATCGACGTCACCAAAGTCGTTCCACGCTTCACCGACACCTGATGGCAGGACTGCGTTGTTGCGACCGTCTCTTCCAATGATTCTTACTCCCTCTCTTCGACCATCGTCTCTTCCCTTCTCAAATGTCGCCCATTATCTCCCGGCCTCACATCCGCCTTCTCGCTGCGGCATTCGCCAGGGCGCTGCTATTCCCCAACCCCGCCGCCACAGCCACTATCAACGAATCCTCCTTTCTCGCGCCGTCCGCTCGCGTACGGACAATGCCGTCGCCTGCGACGCGGTGTCGCAACAGCCACCAACACCCCCGGCCCCCTCCGCCCCCGCGGCCGCCGCCGCCGCCGGCGTTGGCACGCCGCGCCAGCCCGGCCCGGGGAGGGGTGGAAAGCTGCGGTGTCAGCTCCGCGTGGCGCGGCGCCGGGGGACGGCTGAGCGAGGGGCGGGGCGGGGGCGGGGAGACGCGTGGCGGCGGGCCGTGACAGCAGGCGACGGGGGACGCCGGGGCCGGCGGCGGGAGGGGGCGACGCGTTTGCTCGCTCGCTGGCGCCGTGGAGCAGCGGAGGAGGAAGGCCTGGCGCCGAGGCGAGGGGGGCGGGAGGGGGCGTGGCATGTCGAGGGGTCGTGGTAATGGGAAACGTCGCGTAGAGACTGCTGATAAGAGAGGACACCCGCCCAGGCGGATCACGAAAGAGTTGGCTATTTCACGGCGACGGGGAGGTTGCCGGTTCGATACCCGACGAGGAACGAATTTCGCACAGCCGGAGAAGTAGATGTGGTTTTAACCCGGGCTTCATTTCTGTATTTCTAGAAAAGGTAGAGTTCTGATATCTACAACTGCACGAGCTAACGGTTTGTTTAATTCTTACTGCTTTCATAGTTATCCTGCGGGTTTAGAAACTTTTCTAATGAGAAACGTAATTATTTCTGTTGAAAAAGTTGGGAGTTTGCGGGTAGCGAGAACATAGTAAGCGATACTACACACTGAGGAATTAGTTTACAAGTAAGAATAATTAATATTTTTTACCAAACTCATGAAGCAAAATATTTGAACAAGGAAGTTATTTTATTTGTGAAACCACATTATACTCTGAAAGTCATTCTATCTGATGTGTCAAACTTTCAACCCATATGGGAAAAATGTGAAGCAAAATATCCACATGCTTTTGGGAAGTTTTGGAGGAATGAAAACTTACTTGCCGATTATAAGAACACGAGAAAGAATTTCCATAAGTGCTCTATAGCATATCTACTTTATTACACATTTTTGGTATTGGGCAGAAATGAAAAATATATTTACGTGTATTTATCGATAACCTGGAGTGATATTTATAGAACGCTCTGAACTCTGAATGTTCTTGATTTAAAGCCAGAGAATCTCTTGATTAACTCCAACAAATAATTTGAATAAAATAATAAAACAAATTTAATTTGAGAAATTTAGCCATTGCTCACATTAAAGTTTCCCACATAACTAAATGTTATTGTATTCAGTGTATCAAACAAACAGGTAAACAATTTCAAGAATATTTTAAAATTAATTTCTTAATTACTCAACTTAAGTCTCGTAATCTTGAATATTCTATTATTACAAATGAGTACATTCGCGGTGTTGCATATAAGCACATATATTTTCCGTTCCACAGGGAGTGTGTCCCTGCCAGTCCCTCCCACCAGTAAGGGTAGTTGAGAGAGCAACATCTGAAACGGATGAGAATCCGCCGCGGCAGGAAATTTCACATGCGACCGGAGAGGCGCGCATCGCAGAGCGCGAGGCGATGGGGCGGCGACAAAGAGCGATTCCGCAGCAACGCGGGTTGGACGACGGCGCTGCGAGCGCGCGCTGGACGGCGCCTCCCGTCCGCTCACCCGCCGCCCCACGACGCCGCGCGGCTAATCCAAACCGTAACGCAGTTACGCTCCGATACCGCGGCTGCCGTGAGCCGCGCGGCGGATTTGCATAACTGAATAATGCAGCGGGTCCAGCGCCGGCGGCGCGTCGACACAGCGCGTACCTGGCGCGTCCCCGGACGGGCGAGGGTGGGAGGGGAGGGGGAGGGGAGCGGTCGGCGGCACCGGCCGCCGCTCGCAGCCCGGTGGGGGCCGGACCGCGCCCCCTCCCCGAAATCACTGCCCGATATTGCTTGCGGCCACGACGACGACATGGTTCTGTGGCGCAGCATGGAGCAGCGCCCTGCTTTCCTCTACGGCCTTTCACAGGCAGCGCAGCGCCTCTTGCGGCGCGCTGCGCAAACACAACCGCCGCCGCCGCTTGAAGCCACCTGCGCAATTACCGCGACCGCGGGGCACCGACTTCCCCACAACGCGGAACACGCGAAACACATTTCGCAGGAGTTCGATGCGCCTGTGAAAGGGATTCCCCCTTCATGACATTGATTAAGCGTAATTGGATTAAACCGTCGCGAGCGGTTTGAAAGTACTCGGGCCACGCGCGTGAGGGCGCGAAAGGCGCGGGGGGGGGGGGGCGGTGAAAAACGTGAAAATCCAATAATTAAATGATTATAGACGCTTTTGGATATCGGAGACCTGCGAGGTTTCGGATTCTCTTTTTTTTAAGCGCTGGACGCTCCGGTTGCAAGTGTGGGCGGGTCCACCTGTTCCCCGTGATTTACCCGTTTGAAGCACAACGACCCGGGTGACCTGCCAGGCTCAGGTGTAATGCGGCGCTGTGTGCTCCACAGAAGAACGGCGCAGGATAATTGGTCCCAACGACAGACAACTTCGCGTAAATGCGATGAATATGCAAATAAAAATCAGATACGCCAGGGGAGAAGAGACTTTAATGGGGATTATAATTCCAACATCAAAGAGTTAGCGGCAATTTCGCTGAATGTTCCAGCGTTCGCGGCTGTCATTCGGGGAGAATGATTACAAGGGAGAGCCCCGTTTAAAAGGCGCGTTCGCTAAATGCTAAAAATTGGATTTTGATTTTAAATTTTGTGGAAACAAAAAAGCCTGTCAAGTTAATACAGCAATATACATCGATGAGTTGAATGATATAATAAACAATTTATGTGCACCTCAGATGAAAAAACTCGACAAAATTGACTAAAATATAAAATGATAGGCGATAATATCTGAAAAAATTAAGAAATAATTTTAAAAATTGAAAAAAAGTTACCAAAAATTCCAACGGGGAAAGTTGTAAGTACAATATGATAGCGTGTGCTAGACTCTTCTCCAAAATTAAAGAGAAAATATCAGAAACGACAGCATGGCGTCTTTTCGATGTTTTTATGTCAAAGAGAGTGTTCAATAAATATTATTTAACTTTAGTGTACGAGCCGTTTTTTCATTAAATGACACTGATGAGAATTTTTCCAACAAGATAAAACCACAAATTTGCTGTCACAAACACTCGCACATCAATCAGTCACTGTTTTCATCTTTTGGTAAACACATTGGATATTGCACACCATTCTGGCTCAGCAGTGCATCAACAATTAAAAACTTTATTTCCACACAGTATGTCATGTAGTTTTATATTTTTACTCTGTGTTTAATTTCATTAATTTGCATTAACAATGGTTCGGTATATTATGAAATTAAACTTTGTCAGACAGCTATAAAAGAATTATACTTCCTTAGAGAATATCTGATGAATAAGTGTGGGGAGAAAGGTCTCGAAATTAGTCCGAACCCTTTCGAGGCGCCCGTTTCTTTTTTACGGCCTCTGCCAAAGTGTCCCAGCTTCTTGCACTCTTTCTTCCGGGGTTTGCAGGTGTTCCACAGGGAGGTCGACTCGAGGAGTTCTCCAAAGCAACGACAATTTTTTTGTAGATCATCTTATGTTTTCTCATAATAAATGTGACACAAGATACGTAGTGAACAATACCGTCCTTTTGCAAAATTTGCGTTATTTAATGATATTACATAACACGTATTTTATGTACTTTTACTTTTAAATAACATTAATAATAATTTTTACTGACGCATGTATTAGTACATGAACTAAATAAAGGTAGACCATATAAATATTTCAAGAAACTCACAAATGTAACATTCTGTAAACCCATGAACCTGAAGTACCTGTACTTCGGTACCTGTATAGTACCTGACGATGAAAACAATCTCCATCTACTGAGAGTTTGTTTTTGAGATTACCATCATTGTTCGCACATGTTTCTGGAGTAAGTGTGTTTCCCAATTATAGAAAGTTGTAAGTGTTGCGAATACGAACAATCATAACTGCTTCTAAAAAATGTATGCTTCAAGACAATTGCGAAGTGTCTGCGCGCAGAGGTTAAGTCGTCGCAGGTAACTTTGCCCCTCGACTCTGTCGGTGGAGGGGGCGGGGCGGCAAGGCGCGGCGCAGCGCGGCGCAGTTCGCACAGACGTGATAATTAAAGAGAGTTAATTAAGAGCTCGCGCAAAACTAACCTGGCCTTGCTGGCGGGTTGGCGGGGGCGGCTCGCGCAGGTTATATTTCCGACGGAACGAGCCGGGGAACAGCCGGTCCGGGCTCCCCGGCCCAGCGGAGCGGGCCCTACTGTACTCCGTGGCCCCCGCTCTGGGACCTGTCGTTGGCAGCGCCCGTTTGCCGTTTCCGAACTGTGGAATGCGAGAGCTTCTACTTGAAGCAGTGGGCGGGTCTCAGGTGGAAACACAAGGGAAGGAAAGAAAGTTTGTCAACTTACTCAAGAACTGGAACGAAAAAAAGGTCTGATGTACTAGGCAAAGATATTGGGGTGTTCGATTCTAATGTCAATACTCTTCAAAGAAAGTTAAAAGTATATTTAAGCGTATTTCATTTTCGTACATATGAAGTTTTATGTATTGAAGTTGAAGATATTGCCGTTATTTTTGAAATGGTAGAGTTTCGATTTGCGTATTCTGAAATATTATTATAACTGAATTAGTCACATAAATTTTACTATTATTTTTTGAGTTGTAATAAAGCATTCATATTGACAATATTAAAAATAAAAAAATGCTATCTTCGTAATACATTTGTTTCCAAAGGAAAATTCGCCGATTCGATATTTGTAAATCATTTTCTTTCAGTAGAGCCACGTTTCATCCATTTGTATGGAAACACATTTATCATGTCAAAATTCGTATTAAACTTGTTATAAGAATTTAAAAATTAAATTTCCTTTTATTATTGTTATTGTTTACAGAACAATATTACTGTGATAATTTTCTAAGAATTCTCCATGTATTATGACATTCTCTGTGCATGACAGGCAAACCACTAATACTAAAAAGAGTACATAACACACCTAGATGATATATTTATTTCTCCCATTATAGAAGTGAGAAATATTGCACACTAAATGAAAAAAAATCACCACCATCAATTTCAAGAGAAGAAATGAACCAATACCTTTTAATACTACTCTCTCTCGGACGCGAAAAGCCAATTACACAAGACGAACCCCGTTAATGCCCGGGCCCGTCAGTGCAAGGCTTGGAGGGCCGGAGGGCGTGTATTGAGCGAAGGGGGCGACGCCCTTTCTGAGCCCCAGTCTTAAAACGTAATTTTAAAAAAAAATTCGTGGAAGGTGCCAGGGTAACCTCTTTGTCGCCGGTCGTTGCTATTCCGGGCGCCTGCGGCGCTTATGAGGCTTAGCAGGCTGCGAGGCCCGTGTTGAGCCCGCGCGCATGCCTGGGCATGCCCCGCGCGCGTGCCCTATCGGAGAGGCGGCAGGCGCGCCGCCCCACGCGGGAATCGACTTCGCCAATCGAACTCTTTTCCTCCTCACGACCTCTGCCTTTGGAGAAGTTGCCGCGCGGAAAGTGGAAGGTGAGCCGTAAATACGCCGGGGAACCGTTTGTTCGAAAACGGAATGCAAATAGGTTGGGTTGCAAGAGGTTGGGACAAGCGTTGATGTGGGTGACATGTTAATGCCATTGAGTGACTGAATGAAAACTGTGCGTTTCAGGTGGTAGAAACGTAATATGTACCTTAGTAATGTGAAAAATTCAACAAAAAAATATAATTTAAGGTATGAAAAATCTTTAAATTATGCTAAACTATCTGGGGTCAATGAGGTATCTACCACAATAGAACTATTCTGGTAGATACCTCATTGACCCCAGATAGTTTATCATGGAGTACCACAAAATCTCCGTTGCCACCACAGAATTTATTTAAATTATGCGTTTTACATGCATGTAGTCTTTCTGTCTGAATTTCATTTTACTCTCTAATAAAGCAACCAGTGATTTCAAGAATTCTGCACAGAAGTTTGAGAAGAGCGAATGAGATTAAAACAACTACAGACTTAACAGTTGTACGTTGACACGAGAAACATTGTAAACAGTAATGACCAGATATTAAAAGTTTTTAAAATAAATCTACTCCATTTAGGGTTAGGTCATGTTCCTTAAATCCTTATAACTAAGATTTTTTGTTAAATGAAAGACATTGTGTTCATTAATTTATTTAAATTATTTAGATATTGGAATTAAATAAAAATATAAATTTTATTGATTGTAGTTTGGTATTTTATAATATATTCTTGAATTGGGAAAATGCCCACGGCGTAGGATGTCTATTTCTCATTTTACAATAGCTAGATATTTTATATGAATCCCAGTCAGGTGTAGGTGATTTGATTAATGTGTTAAACATCAGTGAGTTAGTGGATCCAGTTGAGATCGAGATGGTAGACAGGCTGGTTAGGAAAATGGTTTCAGAGATTTCGCTGATCACTTTGATGCCAATGTCAGAGATTCTCGTTTACAGCGAAACATGGACCGTTCTTCCTATCCTGTCCGCATTCCATTATTTTCGCTGAGTGAAGGACTGATCTCCCATCCTCAAATTGACGTTACGAAAAACAAAATATGAAATTTTTCTTACAAGCATAGAACTGCGTTAAACGCGCAATAGTTTTCTATTTTTAATACAATTCTTGCCACTCAATTTTTTCCCTCGGAATACAGTTAATGAAAACTGAATCTCACAGAAGTTTTGTGTTCAACCCCCTTTCAGAATCTACCAAAATCGTACGGATGGTTTAGGCGCTAGTAGTATTTACAGACGGACGGAGAGACAGACAGACTAACAGACACATGGGCAGAAAGACGGACGTTTTGAAAAAAAAAAGAAAAACAGCAACAAATTTTTCGGTATGAGGGTGTATTTCCATTGAAATCCCAAAATCGCTTTACCGCAACTTTACATTACTTTCTCTATACTACATGTATTACTCCATATATACTTATGTATACGGGAAAGGAATAATATGACAAGAGTGTATGCGCTTTACCATCCAATCTAAACCACAAAAAATGACGAATTCTAGAATTTTTACTGTAGTCACACGTTTACCCACCAGAGTTCTCAGCAAAGAACGTGGTCACGATATTACTCTTCTAAAGTGCTGCGCGAATTGCGGAGCATGGCCTGTGTTCCGCCTCCGACGTGTACAGAACCTTCCAAAAAACCGCACAACTCGATTTGTTCAATGTAATCTAGTAAAAACGTGGCGCGGGAGTGTAATTTCGAGGGACGCCGTAAAAAGCAGCTTAGCGGCCGCAATTTATGTACGAGGGAGTGGCGGTGCCCCTGGGCGAGGCCACCCGCTGCTCGCCGGGAGGCGCGTTAATTCAAACGAAGAAATACGGCTTCGCTGCGCACGAGGGGCGGCGCCATGGGAATAAGTCGGGATTACCTGAGAAAAACAATAAGGCTGGGTATGTAGTTCGCTGCTGCAGTTATTTTGTGAAATGCAAAACTGCGAATACTTTGAAATGTAGGTCAAACTAAATTAATACATTGAATATATTACTATCATAGCTGGACATGTATTTCATTGTTGTAAATTAGTTATTTCCTTTATTCTTAAAATTGTTATTGTTTTATTACAGAAGAAACTATTATTATTATTATTATTGTTGTTGTTGTTGTTGTTGTTGTTGTTGTTGTTGTTGTTGTTGTTGAGATACATTTGCTCAGTGAAATTATATTGTACATGGAAAACTTGTAAGTCGACGTAGACTTATAACGAAACGTTAGGTATACTGCCACTTATAAAACACCGATACTTAATGGCGGAGTTAATAATAAATCTAAAAACTTATTGTTTACTTGATATTTGATAATAATGTTGGATAATTACATAATAAATAAAAGAAACATAAATAAATGAAATAGAATTATTTTCCAATTTTTTCTGTCAATGAAAATGTTGAATTATTTAATGATCGCACGCATTATATCTAATTTAAAAGGGTTTTATTATTTACTTCATGAAGCGTTAACTACTGAATTGCGATCTCTGTGACAATAGAAAATTAGAAATCGTTCTTTGCAAGTCGAAGTATAAAATTTTCCAAAGACAAATATTGCAATTTTAGTGTATTGAAGTTATTTACTGCAGTTTATATATTTTTTTCATTTTGTTCGAAGCTTTATCTCACAATATTTTTGTATTTTATTTTTTTTCTTAAAATGGAAGCATTTCAATTGTTGTTTTTCTCTGGTAGTACGTTAGGTACGGCAGTTTTCCGTGGAAATTCGGATTTTTTGCATGATTACATATCTGAAAAAAACAATGTAAATATTCAGAGAACTGATGGTATTGTTCACCGAGTACGAAATCAGGGTATTTATTCTTTCGTTCATAAAAAAATATTCAAATAGAGCAGTCACAATGACCGCATTACGGTGTTCGTATGACTCGTGAAGCACTACAGCTTTTAAAAATTTTCAAAAAATTCTAACGTCTGGAATTACTGAATAAATGTTTAATATGGAGGAAATGAGGTTTATTAAGTAATAACCAAAAAATAATGCTCAACAACCTGCTAGATGGAAAGGGAGACGAGTATGATATAGACGAGTATTCGTATTTATATTCATGAAAATTGTGAGGAACCCCCTCTCATATGTTTGAAAATGCTTTGTGATTGCAAAATAATTTTAAAAGTACCACAATATTGTTATTTTGTCGTACAATGCCGATTTTGTCTACCGAATCAAGTAATTACAAGAAATATTAGCAGACTCATTTCCGTAATATTTCCTGAAACGAATTTCAAATGATTATAATTCTCTGCGAAAAAGCTTGCGAAAAAGTGACTACAATTTCCTTCTCAGAATTGGATCGTTGTAAAGTATACGAAAGCAACTCTTCCGCCGGAGATTCACGAAGCAAGACGCAGCATCTCTTTTTATTTTGCAGGGGTTGGCATGAGGGAAACAACAGACTGCACTGCGCATTACTTTCAACGATTTCCTGAAAAAAGAGAGAAACGACGCTGTGCGCTTTATTCTATTATCGGATACACTTACAAGAAAGTGCACTGCGTTGCCTATAAGGATGTAAAGTTCGCATGTGTTCGCAGCAAGGTAAGCAGGATAAACAAAACCCGTTAGTCTTTCTTAAAGCGAAATATTCCAAGCAGGTACAACGTAATATGTTCATAAAAGTTCCCATTCAAATGGTTCGTCGCTAGAAATTGCTTTCAATCTGCTTTAGTGAAGCGAAGACATTTTTTCTCTGTGTTTACAAAACTCCTAACGATCAATACATTATTCAAGATTGCTCACTGAAATGAAATTATATTACAATATTGAACTAGACAATGTGCCATTTTCAAGCGATTGCTCTCTGACTCTTTCAAAGCCCTTTGAAAGACATTCCATTTTCTGCGAAAGGGAAATCGTTTCTTCGGAATTTCCTCTTTTTACTTTAAATTATATTTTCAGCGACTTTTACGTTTCCATTTCTTGTGAATGCAGCCTGCGAAATTCCATCAGGTTTCGAGGAACAGCCGAAGACTTTGCGTTCGTATCAGAGTTAGCTGTATTTACCTAAACAAAGCACTCTGGCGAAACCTTTCTTCCGTCTTCCATACCACCAATAAAAGTTTTTTCTGGAAATTTTGTTTCCTGTAGCCGTGCTGTTTCACAAATAACGTTGGATTCTGCTTCCTTTTCACATTTCCCAAGGGTTTCATTACAAATTTAATATCTTAAATGAAACAGAAAGAAATACAAGCTACAAAAACTCATGCTTATAACTGTTTTAAAAGGGATCAACTACATTAATCAGATTAAATACATTATTTAAAATTGTAAAACTTCAAATGTAATTTGGTGTGATTACTTTTGATGTTATTGTTTTATACACGTATAATATGACCGTATGATAATTAATTCATTGTACTATTTGTTTTACCTTTTTTACTTGCAAAATACTTCTTTTGACAAAATACATTTTTAATCATATATTTAAAAATTTGCATAAAGAAATTTAAAATATTTAATTTGAAAAATAAACACAGAAAATCTACTACCACACTCTTGGTTGTGTTGATCGAAAGAAGAAGAAAAAACTAGTGAGATTGCATGAGATTCGAATGTAACAGCGACAATCGACCCACGCACCATCAGACATTTCTTTCCAGAAAGACGTTTTCCGAAGTGTCTCTCCCAAATCGTTGCGAGCTCTCCCACTTTTCCGCATTCCCACGCCGTCGACCGGCAGGGCTGCGGGGGTGGGGAAGGCGGTGGCGCGCGTCATTACCTTGGTGTTTGCGCACGGCGGGGGAGGCGGCGGCGGCAACGGAGGCGCGGGCGCCAAGTAATTGCTGCGAGGTTGGGGGCGGGGGGAGCTGTTACTCGGCGCTACCTCACCACCGCGCCACACCGTAGCTCCGTTCTCGCAGTGGTGGGGGCGGCGGCGGCGGAGGCGGCGGAGGCGGCGGAGGCGGCGGAGGCGGCGGAGGCGGCGGAGGCGGCGGAGGCGGCGGAGGCGGCGGAGGCGGCGGAGGCGGCGGAGGCGACGGAGGCGGCGGAGGCGACGGAGGCGACGGAGGCGACGGAGGCGGCGGTGGTGGTGAAGGCGGCGGAAACGGCGGAGGCAATGGCGGTAGCGGTGAGGTTCGCAGATACGCGCAATTGGCTGCGTTTAAGCATGCGGCGAGCGCACGCGATAGCGGTGCTAATCACCCTCCTGTAAACAGCGCGCACCTCGCAGCGAAGGAGTCGGCGCCCCGCGGCCTCGCCGTCTTTGGTATGCCTAGCCTCTTCCAGCGCCGTCTTCGCCGCCCCACGCCCCCGCACTGGCCTTTGCCACGCGGATACTTCGGAAGCGCACAGTGCTTATGCACAGGCGGCCTCCGTTTGCCTCGAGAGCGCCGTCTAACTGATGCGGCTGTTCTCGCTGACGGTGGGTTTGCATTCGGTTCAACGCCCCGACAACAACCCGGCCAGTCTCACGGGACATAGAATCCAGAAGTAGAATTGAGTTCAATTTCTTATGTCGGGCTGTTTTGATAAGGAAACTCGTTAAAAAATGTGCATTAAAAAAGGAGAAAGCAGCATTGTTCTTTTTAATGACTTATGGAGCATGGTTTAACTGTAGTCCACAAATTAGACTTAAGAGTAAAATAGGTAGTAAAATTCTCATAATAACATAATTTCGTAATACCTTAATAATTATTCTCAACTTTGGACGTTTACTTACATTCACTAGCTTGCCAGAAATCATACATTTATTTAAGAACATTCTTAATTTTTTTTATTGAAAATCGCAGTTTCGTCGGTCAGGTCATTGACGTGAGAAATCTCATTTATTAAAACACTTTTTCTGATATCAAAGGTATTAGGTACGGAAAATAATATGGGAGCATTTAAATCTAAAACATACCACAATTCTGCGTTTACCTTTTGTTGTTGTTGTTGTTTAGGAGGAGAGGAGGAAGAATAGCTGATGGGTGTATGATAGCGTATCGTGAATTAATATCGCTAAACGGCATTTTCTTGAACAGACGCATTTGAAATTGTAATCGAAGTAAACATTTTGTTGTAGTGCTTTAGTATTCAGTCAAACTGCTTTATTACAAGGTAACATGCTCGATGATAATGAGACACTAGTTTTATGTACGATATTAAAAAGGGAAAAAAATCATTTTATCAAAAACGTTTAATGTTTCAATTGAATACAGAAAATGAATATATCATATACAAAAAAGTGGAGATACTTGCTGATTACAACACTTCACCATTCACAGGATTTGACTTATTTTAGCCAACAATGTATTTACTGTCACATAACGGCACATTCAAACAATATATAATTTTGGAAATCAGTCAATTTAGCTATCAAATCTCGCGTTCGCCAAGACAGTTGGCGAACGTTACGTTTTAGCTTGAAATACCCAGCAAATCTGGCAGAACACTGTCGCAAGCGGCATTATGACTCATCAGCCTCTGCCATTAATGCCACGCCTGCTGCCACATCTACGGAATCGCCATTTAACGGTGTCGCATAGCCACTTCCATTCTTGACGTCAGAGTGACACCACTTGCAATTGCCATACCTATCTCAATCCATGATTCCACATCTATGCCTGTCACATTCCTTCTCTGCCATGACTGTGAACGCAGGACTTATTGCTGAGGCTCTAATACATATTCAAGTCGTCTTACCATCATCACAATTATCTGCGCTAGTTGACTTAAGCTCCGAAATCCCTACCCTCCCCTTTATTTGCTTTAGTTGAATTAAGAATAAAATATAGCAATGAATGTTGTTGACAAAATATGTTAGACATTTTCACTCCGAAGAAATATAAACTTTTTGGAGTGAATATCGAGCTATATATTTGATATAAGTTCTGCAGTCGAACGAACCAAAGCCCTATTCATCTTGCTTTGAGCGAAAAAGATGTCAAGGAAACGTGCGAGAATTGCGTACTCGCATCATTGCTATTTGTTTTCACAATACCATACCACAACCTCTTCATCGGAATTTAACTCTTCGATGCCCCATTTTCAACGTCAACGTCCCCTCCATTTCCTCTTGACTTCACAGCCAACGCAGCCTTCAATCACTTCCTTCTTCACAGCGTCTTCACGTGTCCTCTACGAACACCGCTATTATTTCCACAACACCATGCCACGCCACCTTCATCGACATCGGCAAGTTGATGCCCAGTACCAATCGCTAACGCGGCTTCCACTTCCAATTGACTTCACGGCCAATGAAGCCTTCATTCCATCACTTCCACCTTCATAGCACCTTCACGTCAGCAATACAAACATCTCTATTATTTCCACAACACCATGCCAAGCCAACTTCATCGACATCGGAAACTTGATGCCCCGTCCCATCGCCAACGTCCCTTCCACTTCCAATTGACTTCAGAGCCAACGCAGCCTTCATTCCATCACTTCCGCCTTCACAACACTTTCACACCAGTACAAACATCTCTGTTATTTCCACAACACCATCCCAAGCCAATTTCATCGACATCGGCAACTTGATGCCCCGTTCCCATCGCCAACGCCGCGCCGCCGCCGCCGCCGCCTCCACCTCGTCGCGCTGCCTCCGCGCTCGCACGCCCGGATTCAATCCTTCAAGGCGGCGGCCGGGCGACGTCTCGGCGGCGGGCGCGCGAGGGCTGGCGGGACGTTTTACTCCAGCTATAAACCCGCGAGGCGGCTGGCGCTGCGGTGGTGGCGGCGGCGGCGGCGGCGGCGGCGAGGGCCCGTGCTGCGGGAGGGATTTGCGGTGGCGGCTGCGGCGCGCCGCCGCCCCGCCACGCCCCGCCCCGTCCCGCTTGCCCCGCCCCCCACTCCGCCTCGCTCGCCGCAGGTCACCTGCGCCCGCGCTGTCGATCTCGCGGCCGCCAAGAGGTTGGGCGACCGTTATGTTTCAGCTCCAGCGACCGGGCGAAAAGGGTTAGTTAATCAATGCTTCTCTGAAGTTCAGTGGCTCCGAGAGCATTCTTTGGTGGAAAAGTGATGTTAGACACTTTGCTCAAGTATTAAGTTTAGCAAATTGATGTATGCAGAATTTTGTATACATCGACATCCTTTTGTGTACACTTAAGAATTTTTAGGTGAAAATAGTTAAAAATAAAAGCTTTTACAAACAAAATAAGTTACATACGTAATTTTGAGTACATCAGTATAATGATTTGCAACTTACAAGTGAAGCTCTGGTTCAAATTATTGGTCATCTTGAATATTTGCTTCTTTAAATAAAGCATGGGAATTATTGAGTTAGAAATAAAGTATTTATTTTGTTATTACCGTGAAAATAATAAAATAATTTATAAAAATTTAGTGAAATGTTGACCAAATTAGTTGCCAGTTTTGTGACACTTCACATGTAAAATTAAAAATATATTATGTAATTAACTTTTTGAAGTCTCTTTCAAGGTAATTTTCCTTCTTCAATTTTTCACAACGGCTAACCTTGTGTTGAAACAACCAGTTCTTCAGCTGAATATAGTAAGCAATAGCTCAGTGTATTTTAAGAGGGATGTTTTGTAATAAGTAAATGGGGAAAAACACCTGAATTATACACAATTAGAGATCTTTTCCTTTTTGCATCATTCAAAATGATTGGGTTCCGCATTAGGAATGGAGCGACAGCCTTTCACCCTTCCCTTACTTTCGGCAGCTTCTTCCACGTCACCCAGCAAGGGGCGCGCGCCGCCCGTGGAAATTAGCAAATAACGACGCGCGCGCAGAGAGTACTGGGGCGCATTGAAGTGCAGGTGGCGCTCTCACCGGCGTCGAGGCATCTCGAGGACAAAGATGCGGGGCGGGGGCACGCGCACCGCCCATCCCAGCGGTGCGTTATCGGTAATGAACTCGTAATGCCAGACAAGTGCCCCCCGGCGCCGGCCGCCTGCCGCTGGATGGCTTCGCGATGTAAACCGCCGGTGACGCTTGCTGTGTAAGCCTCCGATTGATCAATAACACCCTCACCGCGCGCCCTGCGGATCGGCAACGGGGCGCCCGCCGCCCGCCGCCCGCCGCCCGCCGCCCTCCACCGGCGCCCGCCACCCACCGCCCGCCAGGCCGTCCACGCGCTACCGGCCATTGACGCTCATTTAATTGAGAGCACCTCGGCACGCCTCGTTACCCGCCCCTCCGTCCCCAGGCTCCCATTAAAGTACTCACCGCGATGAAATAAGCGGGGAGAGTGGGGGGCGGGGAGATCGCTGTCGATTAGTTGGTGCAAAATGGCCGCGTCAAAGACACCAATCGCAGTTGGATGGTTTCCGGGAAGGGCGTGTAGCCGCGGTGACACCGATCGGCTGGAGAGCGCCAGCACTCGCGAATTGGCCGTGTGGCGGCCAGCAGCAGCGCCTGCACGCGATGGCCCCGGCGCCTCGACAATGGGGCCCACGGGTGGCGTGAGGTTTGGCCCGGGTCGCGCGCCTACGAGGCGAGGGGGCGGTCGCGGGCGAGTGCACACATGGCGGGCGGGGCGCACGTGCGTCGGGCGATGTGTGTGTGTGTGTGTGTGTGTGTGTGTGTGTGCAAGACAGAGTTTAACAGCCGGAAGGAAGGATAAAATTTTCACGTTTACACACCAGCGACAACGAATTCCTGCACAGCACCTACGGACGTGCAGCTTTCGCCTGAAAATATTCCCCACACGAAACCTGGAGAATTTATATGTAGGTGTTTCTAACAAATTTTGCTGTGAAACTGTGACCTACATTATATTCTTTTCTTTCAAATACTAGGTAGTACGACGTTTTGCTGCATATATCTTTTGCTATTGAAAATAAGAACCCAGAACTCGTAAAATTTTTCCTGCACATTATCATAAAACATCTACAAAATATGAATTTTCTCTGAAACAAATTATAGGCATTTCAGAGATAAAGATGAGAGCAGAAAGAAAATTTTCCCTGAAATTATTTGATTTGTTCATTCAAAGGAATTGAATAATATTTGGTACAAATAAGTATTTCAAGCTTTGTTTTTACTCAACCTATAACGCTTTTTTAAATGTTGCATGCATATATGTATCTCCCTGAAAAGTATTTAAAGTTCAATGCTATCCAATCTTCTTCAATTTTGAAGAAAAAATAAATATCGAATTATGAACTTATCAAGATAAATCCTTCCCGCAACTGATGTACTAAGAATAATGATTTCCGAAAGCATCTTCCCCCTCATCACTTATCTATTCTTGGGGCGCTCCCCCGCCGCCACCAGGCGCGAGTGTCCTGCGGCAGGCGGAGGCCGCGCGAGGGGCGGGGGCGGGGCAGCGCCGGCGGGCGGCAGCGGGCGGGCGGCACGATGGCCCTCCAGCGCGCGACGTAACGAGTTCGAGAGGTCGTATCGACCGCCCGCGCACGCGGAGCACAGACTCCCGACGATGCCTCCGCCGTCTCCGTCGCCACCCGTGCCCGTCGCCCGCGGAGGGCGGCTAATGAAGGAGTGTTCCTGAGATCCGTCACTTCCCCTCCACCCCTACCCCCTCCACCCGCGGCGCGAGTAGCGCGTATCGACGACGTCCCGCGTCGCACAAAGGCGCCCGATATTTCGGGGTATTAGTGCCCTTGTGAGCAGCCTCGACGAATCCATTTAATTCCTCCGCCACGGGGCTCCCCGCCTCTCTCGCCCGACGCGACGGGGTGGGGCTGGGCGAAACGGGGTGGGGCGGGGAGCGGAGCGCGCGCACTTTCTTATTACCCGCCTTCCGCGCAGGCCATCAAAAGCGCGCCCAATCGCTATAAAGCGCGCTAAACCGATTTCGATGTCGCACCGCAATTCATCCGCCGGATCTTTACAGCTGACGTCATAAAGTTATGTAGCCGCGGGAGCAGGCGGCGGCCGTTTCTCCCAGCCTCCCGCCGCCGCCCGCCGCCCGCCCGGGCGCGCCGCCCGCCGCAGCCGCCGCTGCCGTGATGGATGTTCGCGGAGCGGCCGCCGGAGCGCGCGTCGATCGATGCCGCCCCTGGCGTCCCCGTCGCACGCCCGCTGCGGCCCCCGCCGCGCGTCCCCGACGCCTCCCGCCCCGCCCCCCTGCGCTGCGCCACCTTCCGCCGCTGCGGGTGGCCGGCGCGGGGCGCGGGCGGGGGAGCGTGGCGCGGCGTGGCGTGGCGTGGCGTGGCGCGGCGGGCGACACTTCAAAGCTGAGCGTGAAAACGACGCGGGAAACGAGCCCGGCCGGAGGAAGCCTATTCTCGACGACGCTTCCCCTCGGAAAGGTGGTGGTCGGGCCCTCTCGCTCCGCATCGCGCCTCCCTTTCCCGCCCCGAGCGCCAGCCTGCCTGCCGCGAGAAAGTGGGACAGTAGCCTCATCGTTGGTTATCGATACCGCGCCCCGCGAGCCCGCGCAGCCGGAAGGGGAGCGACACCTCGGCCTGCCGCCCTCGCGAGCCGCAGCACCGTGCCCGATGGAGGGCGCCATCCGTCGCGGCGACACGGGAGGGCCGGGCCGGGGCGGGGCGGGCGGCAGACAGGAAATTAAAAAATTGAAAAGTTGACAGCGACGCACGGCCGCGCGCGGGTGGCGACCGCAAGGGACGCGCAGATGCCGCCTGCGAGCGAGAGGGCGATGGAGTGTAGGCTGCTTGGGATGCGGGCGGCGTCGTGGCCGAGCCGTCAAGCGCTTTGGCCCGGCCGACCGGCCGCGCGGGGGCAGGGGGCGTGTCCCGTGCGCTTTGCTCTACCCTCGCGGGCAGCGCGCGCCCGTCTCGCATGCTGCAACGCCGCCATCCGTCTCCAGTTCCATCCTCGGGCTTTCCTTTCTCTCGCTCTCCACACCATCTGGCGTGCTCTGCCGTGGCTACTCCCCCCCTTCCAACCCTTCCTCATCTACCAACATCTCCTTTCACTTCCTGTTCTTTAGTTCGCATCCTACCTTTTTCTACTTGCTCTCCCATTGCTGCCCCACAAACGACTTCCATCCGAAGCTTGCCTCAAAAGGCCAACGCTGCGGCGCGGGTGTGACGTGCGCTGCAGCTGCCCAGACGCCGCCCACGCTCTTTGCTCCACCTGCGCTGGCAGACGCTACGACCCAAACTCTGTCCCTTCGGACTTAACGAGCACAATTGGGGCGCCGCCTTCGCTGAGCGTGGCCGAGCGTCGAATGGATGGCTCCGCCGCTGGCCACTCCATCACCCACTCCTGATATTTTTATTAATCCCGTGCTACCTGTTGGCCTCCCGGCGTGCTTGTTCCGGCGCTGACAAGCTCGCGAGCGACTCGTTTAAAAACGACACAAGACTCTCCATCCGTGCGCCCGTTCGCAGGCACCTGCGAGAGGGGTATATTTAATTTCGCGTCTGGCCGGATGTGTCTTGTTGTTTTTGCCGGTCCGTGAGCGCCGCCCGCCACATCCCATCGCGCCACCCCGCCCCGCCCCGCCCCGCGGCTCCGCTCCGCTGGCGCCCCGATAGCCCGGGCCGGCTGGCCGATCCAATTGGCTGATCAACCGTCCGCCGCCCGCCCGGCCCACGCTCCGGCCCTCGCCTGGCGCCAGGGGCAGGCGGCGAGAGGGCGTTAGCGAGGGGCGACTGGGGGCGCCGCGGGCCTACTGGGGCGGGGAGCAGCGAAAGTGCGGCACAGGACGCCGTCCGGAGAATGTGAAAAGGAAGGCGAAGTCATGTAGCAAGAGAAAAAAAATTGTTAACAAGTGGGAGATTGTAATAAAAATAAAAAAAATCATAAAAATTAAAAATAACATTTTGAAGCTTCTCAGTTGAACTTACACTTTAATAATACAAGAGTTTTTATAGGTTAGAGATACTAAATATTAAAGAAATATAAAAAATTCAAAGAAGAGGATTATTTCAAAATATAAATATTAAATCCGCTGAAAGAAACTACATTTTACTACAAAGTATAATAATGTGAGTTAAGATATAATTAACCACAAAAATAGTTCTTTTATTATTTGTATCTTACATTACAGAGTATCAAAAGATATCTACTACCAGCACTGAATTTATACAAAGTATAATTTTTCCGCCGACCTGCATGTCCGAGGTGGCTAAGAGCGAGTACCGATTCAGCGCTTCGGTCCGAAATGTCGAGGGTTCGAACATGGTTGTTGGTCCTTTGACTTTGTATGTGTTGTCGCGGAGGGCCTCGCGTTCTGCTGACCCCAGATCAGAGGAGCCCGCAAGTGTGTTGGTCTAGTGTATGGTGGAATATGCGTCCCATCGGGATGTAAAGGATAACCGGTTGTTGGCTGGATAAAACCCTAGAAAAAAAATTCCTACGCAATAGGGCAAATGTAATGCAGCTAAAAATGACAACATGATACATTTGTAGTGTGTGGGCGATAATATCAATAGGCATATACAAATGTGTCTTGTAAATGCATTGTGAGGGAACTACATTTCATTGAACTCCTTGTAACAAGACAAAAACTAAAAACACACAATAATGACAGAAGTAAAATAAAAGTAAACTTCTTTCTTTTCCAGAACTTCACACAAATTAGGCAGCTCACACAAGGTACGAAATAAACAAGTTAAGCACCAGTCAGTCATTAACTCACGGCTACGAGGTAGTGCCCGCCTCTCGTGGGGCCGCGTGTCCCATGGCCCAAATGCCAGAGGCGCCCAAGCCGCCGGGACAGGTCTTCTGGATGGCAGATTACGCCTGCGGGATTACCCGACCGGGCAGCGAGCCGAGGGCCCGGTGGGCGGCTCACCCGGGAGACGGACTGACGCAACGCGATCGATTTGGGATATAATTCCTCCAAGCACAGGCAACCGGCTGCATCGCGCCCTGCGCTGCCCAGGCCGCGCGCGTGCTTCGCTCTGCACGCCCGTGTGCAATTGCCGGCCTCCACGAGAATCGCTTCCCGCTGCTCTCAACACAGAGTTTAACGCCTCTCGATAGGCTTGTACGAGAAAGGCTGGATGTTTAAAATAATTATTTTCTGCTAATAATGTTTCTTCAAAGGATGCAGCAGCGCCTCTGACCGGGAGGTCCTAGGTTCGAGTCCTTACGGCGGCAGGATTTTCGACACTAGCTTTTCCGCTAGGTCGAATTCAGTCGCTGTCTGGAGGAGAATTATAGCGGCCGGCTGCTCTGATCAGTAGTTTTCCGTAGTTTTTTTTATCAACACCAGGCGAATGCCGGAGCAGTACCCTAACGAACGGGCCACGGACCGCGCGCGATCTTTCCCTCCTCTTCCTTGTCCTATCCTGACCCCTTACACTAACATGCATTATACTACCACACATGACGGGAGACCGGTTGGGAGCTTAGAGCTTGTCCCGGCTGGGGCGATGCCCCGTTGGTGGGAGAGTCCTGGTTAGGGGGAGACCCCACTAGCCGACGGTAGGTTGGGGCCGGTTCTTGCCATCCAGCGGGGGAAGATCACCGCCATCTCCCGAGAAAAAAAACATGCTCTACACTTACGGGACTAATGATCAATTCAGTTGACGCACCCGGAAACACGAAACAATCAACAAATCAATCAAAGGATGCAATAACATAACCTTAATAAAAATATTTTGGTGGTCGAAAGAAACTAATTGAAAAGTATTCATTAATTTCCCCACACTATCACGAACAGCAAGGTACGAAATAATGAAGTAAAACAATAATGTTGTGAAATACACATTATATGCATGTCTCAATAATATTCATTAACTCTACTTCTAAATGCAATTGTTCTACTTCTTTGTATTGGAGTATTTGAAACATGCTGATTTCATTTCATAATTCCTAGATTAGAAAATAACTGTAATAAAATTTTCCGTTAAATTTATTTCATGTCATTAGACTAAATTACACCATAATTATCTAAAAAACTAAAAAACTTCGGAGTACAGAAGTTGCAGTTACAGAATTTGTAAAACATCATTTCATTTTCAATCAGTTAATTATAAATTCAACTACATTTATTTATGGTTATTAACTTATCTGTAACATCTTTGTGTAATTCAACCTCAAGAATCTAAAAAAAATATTATTTTTATTATATTGGCTTTAGAATACGGAAATAAATTAGTCAGTATATTTAAAATCCCGTAGAAATTAATAAATATTTTCCCGATTTGAATTTAAATGTGAATTACAAACTAGCATTGTTATTTCATATCAATAAAGAATAAACAAACTTTTATCTGCAGAAAAGTTGCCTGAAAACGCTGCTACGCGTGGGACATTTTTAAAGCTCACTTCACAACGATAACAAATGGTTAAATCCCGATGGGAAAAATTTGTTTTATGAAGTTTTTCTGTCCTCTGATTGTTTACTGATGTATGTTTATACATCATACACACCCATTTAGGATTCAAAGCTCGCTTTAAAAAAGTTGTTTGGCGCTGTAGATTTAATATCATATCGATATTTCATGTTCGAATATTGTACTGGCATGCTTTGTTTATCTTGATGAGCTACTGGGATGTTCGATATTGATTCTGGATTCTCGAAAATAAAATTGCTAAGACCTCGTTGGTCGCTTTTCGTCGCGATTTTCAGTAATACTTTTTTTAATGAGTTATGGATTTTGAACAGATAATTTCCAGAACCAATTCTTTCTTCAATAATAATGAATTCAAACATTCAATGCCCGCTGTTAACGGCGATAATACTGTCCTCTAAACGTGAGAGATAGGTCTCTAACTAATATGAGCCGAAATAACTATAAAAAAGTGATTGTGTAGTGAAAAGGATTCAAGGGATTTTAGTAATTATTGTAAGAATTGCACTTAATTACACTCGATTTTTACTTTAGAATCGATAGTTATATATCAAAACTCTTTGAAAGAAAACAATTAGATCGATGCACTAGTTATCCAATGTTGACATCGCCACATACACGCGGAAGTGAAACGCAAACAGTACGGAGTTACCAGCTAGAACAATAGACGCAAATTCACGCTCAGATATCACGTATGAGTCCCCTATGTTGACTTATACAAAATTGACCGTACCGGGCGAAGGATAAACCATTTGATTTGCAAAACGCAAATATTTGAACAAAGTTTTCCCATATATTATTAACTTGTAGACGACACACATGTACATAACGTATTGCAGTCAAAGTTGTATCTCTGAATTTCAAACATCATGCATGTTTGCTTATATTCCGTAACATGCTTTATAATTTTGAGTGCATAGCAAAGCTGAAACTTCCCTTTGTTGGATTAGAAATGGTCGAAATTCAAAAAGTAGAAATGTTAATTCTCTATTTGATCGTTTACTTTTAAATTCTATCCCAGATGTATTTTCATCTATTACAGTACCTAAAGAGTTCATTAAATAATTTTGTTTTAGTTTGCAACTTTGCAGGTGCTAAACATATACATACGAAAAATCTCAATATCTTCAATGAAGCTACATTTTAACATAGTTTGCTGTCTTCTTTAAACATTCCTTTCCGAGTGTATTGTATCATATTGTCACATTTTCATAGAAACATTTCAATCATTGCAGGCCAATGTCTGTTGTGAAGAAAGCCTTTATTTACTCGTAATTATTGACAACATACAATTTGAACATTAGCTTTACTTATTAATACATTTGATGATTACTTTAAATGCTCTTAAAATAGATAAATCAATCCAAACAGAATCGATCATGTAAACAACAGTTGTACTACTTCATGCAGAATTATAGGTTTCTGAGAAATCTCTGTAAAATTATATTCCCAGAAGACAATATTAGCATACTCGTATTTTAGTATTTCGTTTATTATTGAAAATATTTAGTTCAGAAAAGTAATTAACCCATTAAAGACCATAGTCATTTGTTAATCAATAGAGAACAAAATGTCAGTAATCCTGAAAATAAAAAGTTAATAGAACTAATAATATTTCAGAAAGTTTAATTGATGTAATATTAAAAGCTCAACAATTTTAACGAACCAATCTGACACATGGAATGAATAAGCTTTCTCATTGTGAATAGAAACCTGTAATTTAATTAGCTGCAAAACACTGTAAAAGTTAAAATAATACAAATACAAAGGAAATGGCATCTCTGATGGATTTTCTTTTTTTCAAAGAGAATACTGTAGGCATAACTGATTATTTTGAAAAAAAGAGAGGCTTAAAATGTCAAGCGCCACAACACGAACAGAAACCAACATACTGTGCGTTTTTAATTGATCTATTTACGGCTCCGCCTACACCGACCGGCGTAAAATTAATGCAGCAGGAATTTCTCAAATCGCAGGCGGCAACTCGGATCAACGGTCACCGAAAGCGCGCGCCGGGCGGTCTGGCCTTCTGACCGCCCACGGGCGTGCCGCCGCCGCCCAAGCGCTGACCTTTTCCGCGCTGCGTCAGCGGTTGTGATCAGCCGATGGAAGCCCTCGCCCGCGCCCGCGCCCGCTCACCCAGCCGTCCGCCCGCCCAACCCCCCCCCCCCGTTCGCCCGCCCACACGCCCGTCCACCCGCCCGCCCGCCCGTCCACCCGCCCGTCCACCCGCCCGCCCGCCTGCCTGTCCGCCCGCCTGTCCGCCCCCCCCCCGCCTGTCCGCCCGCCCGCCTGTCCACCCGCCTGCCCGCCACCCGCCCGCCCGTCCACCAGTCCGCTCGCCCTTTCCTCCCGCTCGCCCATCCAACTGCCCGCCGCCTGTCCGCCACCTGCCCGCCGTCTGTCCGTCGCCCGCCCACCTGTCCGTTCGTCCGTCTGTCCGTCCGTCTATCCGTCCGTTCGTTCGTCCGTCCGTCCGCACGCCCTTCCTTCCTCTATCCCTTGAGGGTGGAGGGCGATGGGCGATGCACACGGGGGGCGGGTGGTGGGTGCAAAGAGAGGGTGGGAGGGGCGGGTAAGGTTCGATGACGCGCCCACTCATGCAGCGCCAGGTTCACAAAGTTACGCGCCGCCTCCACCGCCTCCACCGCCGCTGCCGCAGCAGCAGCTGCTGCTGCTGCCCTGTCGACTTTTTCCCTTCCGCCAATCGCGGCCCGCCGCTAACGAGAAGAGGCATGGCGATGGTAACTGCGAGGTGGAGCTGCGATGAAGTGCCGTGGGTAGTCGCTGTGGTGGCGGTAGCCGTGGCGAAGCAAGATTTGATCGGGATGACAATGTTGCAGGAGAGAACCGAATGACAATGTAGATGGCAACGGTGGCTAAGAAAAATTGGATTGGACATTGGTTAGAACGGAGGAAGAGATGAGACTTGCTGTAAGGAAGGTAGAAAAGGTTTGCTGATAATCATTACTGCAGTTTTTGCTTGCGACAGTGACTATAGGGAGAAGTCGGCTGCACCTAAAGCCGCCGAGATAGATTCGGACAGAATGGAGTATAACATCGGAAGAGCAATGGCAAGATTGTGGAGGTATATTCAGGGCAACTACTGCGACGACGGGTGTAGGGACGAGGAAGACGTCGACATCGGGTTCAACAGAGCCGGTGAATGAACTGAGAACGACGACAGCGGCTGGCGGGAACTCCATCATCGATGTTGATGGTTGATGGCTGTAACTTTAGCGCGACCTGTTACGAATTCGATTGGAGTAGGTGGGGCGTAAAACCAAGGGAGGAGAGGCAATGGAAGTAGCGGCACGCCCTCTCCTGCCAGTCTCGCTAATTAGAATCGGCAGGTCAAATTGGTGTCGCCGTTGATAGACGATAACGCGGGCGTGGCAGCCGCGCTGGTGACGGCGGCAGCTGCGGCAATAGCGGCTCACGTTTACCGCTCTGTGGTCGGGCGCGGTTTCCCTCCGGACACGCTTGTGTGTGCGTGTTCTGTGTGCTGTGTGCGTATGTGTGCGCGCGTCCGTGTGTGCTAGTTAGTGTGACGTGGGCCAATCTCACTATATGCGCGTCACAGGTACGGATGCTGTTCAATTAGTGGACGGGGGCGGATGCCTGCGGGAATTAGGAGATTTTCCCAAGGCTGACGATTTCTGTTGGCTTGTGCAATCGATGGGAATTTCGCCTGACTAATCATTTACCGAAGTGTGAGAATGTGGAAAATTAATTTTGGTGTCACGGCATTGGAATATATAAATAATTTATCATGTACACTTTTCTTGTTCGGAAACTTAGATAAACTTGTATATAATTTTTTATTAAAGTATGTTTTTAATATTGATTCAAAAATTGTTGAAGAAATGTGAACACTTTTAATATCTTAAAAATTTAGCTATAAATATTTGGGAGACGGGCTACATAAATCATTTAATGGAATTTGAATATATTTGAAGAATTGCGTAAGCTCAAATAGAAACAATTCATTAATACAGCTAATTGCATTATAAGTAAAGATAATATTGCAAATAATTGAACAACAACGCATATTGCAAAGATTTCACTACTACGTTCTCTTCTGGCCTTTTATACTATTTTTCTGCCTGTTGAAAAAAACGGGTAGTGTGTGTTTATTATGTTTTGTATTATTGTGTATTATACACCAACATATTTATAATGTGACTATTAGATTTACAAGTGAAGAAATATTTTTCCCTAGAAAATATAGACATTCAGTTTTTAAAATTAGTCACTAGTTATTCTCAAATTCATTACTATGTAAGCATAGTGACAATGAAAGCGACACCTATAATTTTACCCAGTTAAAAGAGATAATAAAACAATATCTCTCATAATGCAGAAATTCATTATCCAGAAAAAATGCAAATGATCATGAATACACAAACAAAAGAAGTTTAATATAATGATAGGCGAGTAATATTTGCGCACAACAATAAAGTACATACAACGTATAACGATGTCAAATGTATATTTAATCCTATTCGAAGTTCAACATTTAAGAACAATGAATATTATATTATAACTGATGATCAAGTAAATCAAAGGACGACGAAAAAGTTATATTCTCAATTAATGTAACTTACACAACTTATTTAGCAATAGAATTAATGAGTTTGAGAGTACTGATGGAACAAACGGACTTTCAACAAAATGATTATGACAGATTTAACTACAGAAGTGATGAATGTGGAAGCATAACGATAAAATTTACAAGCTCTATCGACTCAGACACGGCAAGCAAAACATCGCGTGACCTCGAGCTTGTTGGGAGCGCTATAACAGAAATTTATTGTGT
This sequence comes from Teleogryllus occipitalis, assembly GCA_011170035.1. NCBI lineage: Eukaryota > Metazoa > Arthropoda > Insecta > Orthoptera > Gryllidae > Teleogryllus > Teleogryllus occipitalis. The sequence continues at coordinate 308,223 of BLKR01000370.1, forward strand.
TATCGCTGCTTGCATCTGAACTGGGAAACAGCCTCCGAATTTCCGCTTTCCATTATTATCCGCCCGATCTACACCGTGTCGACGCGTGATCTTACCTTGAAACTGGTAGTAAATCCTCGTGGATTTGCTTTCTTCCTCCTTTCTATTGAGAAAAAGAGCTCGGACTCTTGCCATCGATCAGAGTTGTCGTGCCAACATTTACTTAGCGTAAAACTGCGGCTGCACTACAATCCCCGCCGTTCTCTTTTTCCTCCACAGCAACACGAACAGATTTAAAGTTACGAATGAAAAGGTCGCGAGAAAATACCGTTCCCGCCGAGCATCCTGTTTCTCAAAACTCACCGAGACCATCACCGGGATTAACGTGAAAGTTCCGAAAGTTCTCCACTCCACCGATGAGGTGAGAAAGCGGACGGTTGAAGAACGACGCGTTGCCGCTAAGCTGGCAGCGCGGGCGACCGCCCTCGAATACGGTTATAGAGTTTGAAACTTAGCTTTAACACTCGCTAGGTATGAATCTGCGAATTCTCGCTTAACTGGGACAGAAATTTCACACAAGCTGCTTGCTTTGCTCCGGCGCAGCCAGAAACCGCGACTCCGGGCCGAAATACGCGCGGCCGCTTCGTGGCGCTGCTTGAGTGCCTCCTGGAGCACAACGCAGCGACTCGTAAATTTAAGCTCGGCGGCCTCGCAAAATGCTCGAGGTAGCGGGAAGAGCGGCCCGGCCTTCCTTATTATCGACAGGAAGAGATGCACTTAAGAGGTTAAGGAAACCGGAGAGAAAATGTAAAGTTTGCGAAGACGAGAGATTTGTTTATTCGTCTTCGAGAAGAACGGAAGGAACTTCGAGGAGAAGAGGATCTATATTTGCTAATACCAATAACGCGGCATTCGCTTTCTGAAACTGAACGGTAGGTCGTGTAATTATCTTCTATAATGCTGGGAATAGTGGTATTGACAGGACACTGTTTTCAATGTCAAAGTATGGACAAGAGAAATGATAATACAGTTTAGAGATGATAAAGCGCATCTAGAATGAAAACGTTTGGGTATTCATGTATTAAATCATAATCTAGTACAATTAAATTTTAAATAAACATCGGAAAAAACAATTGAACTACAATAATAGCAATAAAATAACCTACTTATTGCCCAATTAGGTATTGTAAGACTTGACTAAAATTAAATTTACTTAATTTGATAAAAATTATCCATGATGACGCGAAACGACCTTAGCAGTCAATGCAATTTAAAATAAACAAAAAAATAATTTCAACAAATCACTTGTATTGAATCATATTCTTTCGAACCTTTCGACTGTGTCACAAGAATAAATAGTAAACATTTAAATAAATCTAATCATTTTCCGAAATCTCATTCAAAGCATATCTTGTATATCTAAAGTAGTAAAAACACATAATTAATTCAGAATTGCTTGGTTCAGTGCAGAGTTGAAAAAAAATCAGAAAACAGTGACTCCGTGAAAGAACTAATAAGAATTATGTTCCCAGTGAGATTATACCATCACGAAAATTACGAACACACTGAGTGAATTGCGAAACAAAAACAGTGTTGTAATATTACTACAAGTGAATCTAGTTAATTGGCGGATAAATATCACCACCTGTCTCAAACTAAACAAGACAAAATCAGACAATAGAGTTTGCACAATCATCTTAATTAAGTCCACATACCTCAATCCCCAGTTTTGTTCACATTCGCCTTTAATAAAAGTGCGCCCATCAGAAAATAGCCTTCAGCGCAACTACCCACACTTGAGTGAGCGGTCCATTCCCTCTCAATGTCGCATCGAAGCCCTTCCAACAACTCGAATTGATTGGTTGTTAGTGATTCCGGGCGCGTCAACTACTAGTGTCATTAGTCCCGTAAGTGTAGTGTATTTCACTCAGGTGGTGGCGGTGGACTTCCTCCGCTGAATGGCGAGATCCGGCGCCGACCTACCGTTGGCTAGCAGGGGGTTTCCCAACCAGGTATCTCCCACTAGCAGCGCACCGCCCCAGCAGGGACAAACTCTTAACTCTCGATTGGTCTCTCGGCATGTGTGGTAGTGTAGTGCATGTTCGTGTAAGTGTGTGTGTAAGGGATGAGGATAGGGCAAGGAAGAGGAAGGAAAGATCGCGTGCGGTCCGTGGCCCGCATCGCGTGCGGTCCGTGGCCCGTTATGGTACTGCTCCGGCATTTGCATGGCGTTGATCCGAGAAACCACGGAAAACAACCGATCAGAGCAGCTGGCCGCTAGAATTCGCCTTCAGACAGCGACTGAATTAAACCTAGCTGAAAAGCTTGGGTCGAAAATCCAGCCGCCGTCAGGACTCGAACCTAGGTTCTCCAGATCTGCCGCACCGCAGTGACATCAGTTGATGCCCTGAGCCACCTCTCCCGGTCCGGCAACTCGGAGCGGCTCCCCTCCATCGACGCCGCGGCTCTTCCGGAGACGCTCATCGATCACTTCGCGAGTGAGGGAGGGGGTATTTACATCCGGATGGGGGGAAGGTCAACTATTTTAATTATTAATCCCGTACGTGTAGTGTATGTTGTATTCCGTGATGTTCCTACCTCGCTGGAATGTTAGATTCTGCTCCGACCAACGTGGAGGCTAACAGATTTCTCCTCCACAACTCCCCTTGGCTATACACCGTCCCAGCCGGAACACGATCTTCCTATCAGTGTCTTGCTCAATAATGAACAACTATTCCTAATATATTTAGTGTTACAATAGCAAAGTTAAGGTTGATAACAAGGAGACACAGAAAATAAATGGTGTATAAGAGAATGAATTGTAATAAAGTGTTTAAAAATGATCTACGTGATGTGTTTAAAAGAATCTAAGGAATTATGAGTTACATGGAATGCACTGAACATTACAACGTATAAAGCGATGAGACATTACACCCCGCAGAGGGGTTTAGCCATCGCAGGCGGTTCTACCCAGGCGTCGAAGCCCCGCCGGCCACTCGGAGCGCGTGACGCGTCACCGGCGCCGCGTCTCTTCCGGAGGCGCCCATCGATCGCGCCGCGGCCCACGGCCGAATATCCGGGCGGCTCGACAGGCGACGCGTGTTCGGGTCTGCGTATTTAGTCATGGCGTGTTGGCGGGCGTCACTGTAAGGCATGCATTGGTAATGGCAGGCGGCGCCGGCGGGCACCGGCGGGCGCCGGACACGTGTTGGCCGCGCGCTGGGCCGGGCCCACCCACGCCTCCTGCCGCCGCCGCCAGGCGCGTCTCGGCCGTGGCCTCGCTAATTGTTCCTAACTAGTTAGCAATTCCATCTGAGGCGCGCGGGCGACGAGGGGGCGGGGCCCGGGCACCTCCAGGCGCTCGGAGCTAGCGGAGGTGTGGGTGGAGGAGGCGGCCAAGGTGGCGGCGGCGGCGGGGACGGGGAGGGTGGAGTTGAGGACGGGGAAATAAAGCTAGTATGTTGACGAAGATGATCTCTTTTATTTCTTCTGATAAGAACGTCAACAACACCAAATCAGAATTCCCACAAGTTGAGGATGGGGCACGCGGTGATGTGCGCGACGCGGGTCGAAGGTAAGTAGGTGCGAGACAAATATGTTGATCACTGCTGAAAGAAAACGAGAGGTCTCTCTTAGGAGATCATTGACAAGCAAACGAAATTGAACTGATCTGTTGAGTTTTTCATGCACGATCTAAATTGTACCTAAAGATTATCTTCTGTATATTTGAACAATTTCAAATTTGTACAATTTTAATTATGATGCCTGATAAGCGATCCATTTTTCATACATCTTACGTAGAAACTATTTCACGAACAAACGTTTAAAGTAAGATTCCTCGAAAATGTACCACCTCTAATACGTGGCATTAAATTCACTCATTAAAAATCATGTTATCGTAAAATTATAGCATTGTTGCGTAGGAAATGTTAGTTTTAAAGCTGACACCATTGTCAGATTATTGCGAGTTTTGTACCGTCATAATTTACTACATTTGAAACACAACGTTTCAACCTTTTATTTTTAAGCACTCACCAATCAAATAGAACAAAAGTCTCTAAAAGAAAGGATACTCAATGGACAGATTTAAATTACAGTTACCTAAACTCATTATCGTCGTAAGCGCGCTGATCACAGACTACAACAGTACGCTGACTTTTGTTTCACGTTCACGGATTACACGAATCCGATTAAGAAGTACTCTAGGGAAAGCATGGGCATACTGTTGATAACATACGTACTGCATATAATCTGGGACAAATCTACATACACATCTCTCATGCATGCGTAATATTCAGAACGAAACGGAAACATACTAGTACCCTGTGACATACTAATTAATTTCATACATTTTATGAATATTGAACAGCTATTAAGGGTAATTGGCATTGAAATAGGAGTTCCAGTTGACATCACTAACATTTCTTCATTTGAGTGACGAGCAATTTTAAATGTTTCTTCCATAATCACATATTTCGTCAAAATGTCTTTGAATCGTTGAAATTGCAATGAAAATAAAAAAGTAGGTAAAACCGATGTCAACTTGCATTGCTGATTGTTTGAAATAATGAAATATTAATGGTAGAAACAATGCCGTGTGAAAAAACAAAGACAATTGTTTTTCAGAAAGTTCAATAAAATAATTTTTATAAATAACTACAACTTTTTTACGCATTTTGGTGCAAACGTAAACGAAACATTTTCCTTCGTTATCCAAATTTTGAAAATTTCTTGTTAAATTTGTCATAAATAGTACTTTCAATTTTCTTTATTTTCAAAATTTAATGAAAATCCTCTACCGATTACAAATTTCTGCAATTCTATTTTATATATATTTTCCAAGGATGCACGTAAAATTCCATTCATTAGAAGGCATGAATATTCCCAAAATGGGGGAAAAAAAACAAAATCATTTGAACAGATATAACAATTTTTGAAGTGTTACACGTATGTAAAATAGCGATTTTCTCGTAATGTGTAATTGGGAATACATATTTTATATTTAAAATAAGATTTCTGAAATGCCAAAAAATTCACCTATAAATAATTATAAAAACTGCCTTTGGCATAATAGTTTGGCAAAAATAAACATTCTTACATCTTTTTCTCCATATTACCTGAGATGATTCAGATCAAACCAGCGAAAAGAGATTTGTCCAGTAACCTATCAGTGTCTAAAAGAGAAAGTAGATTGCTTAATTTACAAATCAACTAGGCAAACAACAGGTTTCGTAAACTCAGTTATATAAAGCACATTTCGTCTAAATGAGGACGTTACAAAGGAAAAGAAACCCTGCGACAGACGTCGCCGAATTCACCTCATTACCTCTCCAACGAGCCGCGGGCTGGCCTGCCCAGCAGGGCGTTTCCTGTTTCTCCTCTCCTCCAAAAGTCCTCGCTTTTCCGCCGGGGCCCAGGTAAAGAAGAATAATCTCGTGGCCACACACGGCTGCGGAGCGTTTAAAAGACGAGGGAAGGGGTGCGTCCGTTTGCGAACCAATTACCGCCTCCCCCGCGTCGACCTCGCCTCCGCCCCGCCGTCCACCTCCCCCCTCGCCCGCCACGCCCCCCTCGCTCCGCTCGGGCGTACGCCCGGTTTGCACGGCGGCCGAGCAAAAACCCGAGCGCCTCTAGCGGCGATTTAATTAAATCAAACATTCGCGGCGAAAAACGCCGGGGAAAACTGTTGCTGCTGGCCTCCGCGGATTTGATTAATAAATTCTGTCAGCTGGCGGTGCGCGTCGTGCAAACACGGTCCGCCCCCCCTCCCCCTTCACCCGCGCCAGCGAGAGTGTCCTCATCGGCGACCGGTCCGCGCCCCGCTGCGCCGCGGCCGGGAGAGGGAAGAATGGGACAGTTAACGCGGCGATGGGGGAGGGAGTGGGAAAATGCGAGGTTTGGGGGCAACGGTCGAGGGGGAGGGTCTGAGAACTGGGGAACTAATGAGCTTTAACGGGGCCCTTTTGCTCTCCCATGCCGAATACATATACTTATGATTCGATTAGGAGTTGCATTAGTTTCATTAGGTGAAAAAGGTACAGCATGTTACGATTACACAGAGCGGGCAGAAATAACGATAAATATTACGTCTAAAGAGCTACAAACTTTATATATCTATTTTGATTTATATTTCGTAGTGTTGGTATCGTTTGAAAGCTCAATTGAGTTTCAAACCTGCGCTGCATGATGTCAAAAACGTTGAATTTGATTGACATGCAAAATGGGTGTTTTGAAGTAGGAATGAATAGACAAATAAACTATTACTCAAATGAATCCATAAACCCCAAAACTGTTTTGCTTTCAAACTAAACCAAATATCAAGTGACGTAATCATTCATCGCATTGAATGATTTTTAAAACTGTGCATCAATACAGAAACGTTCCGTTCGAATTACAAATTATTCTGGAAATTTCATTTGTGTGCTGTTGAAATTTTGCTATTCATCTGTTAACTCAACTGATCTTCAAAATTATCACAGGTAAAGAAGCCTCACTATATTTTATTGGGGCGATTTGGAAAACGACTACGTTTACAAATCTACAGCGGGATCCAAATCTAGCCAGAATACGCACTAGGACAGCAAAAATTCTGGCGGCAAGGGAAAGAGCTCTAATTCATTCTGTTTTCAACTGAAGTTTCAGAGAAGTAACTTTAGATAATGGCACAAACGGTCCAATAAATTCTTGCGTCTAACTTTCGACGACACAGCCTCATCTATTACATCAGAGAGGAATTTCGTCCTTTTGCGAATTTGGTCTCCGTTTTACGACGACGGTAGCACAGAGGAAAGTGGCGCCACGGCTCAACTCGTATGCTGCTGGTCTGATGTCTCCATAAGGCAGGACTGTTTTTGTTATTGTATTATTATAAAAGACAATAAAAGAGCTAATCCAAGCATTGCATTAAAATGTTAATGATTTTGAATCGTGAGAGATGAAACAGCGTCCGCTGTTCCACATCGCCTGACCCAATTGACTGCATTATCTTTGACTAACCAGTATTGTGGTCATTATTGGAAAAACCACGTTGGAGGCTAGTGATCTGCAATTGCAAAAATGCTACTGAACAAAACCACACCCAATGGTTTGCCAAAACGGTTTTCAAATAAAATCCTCTCGTATAACAATGAAATAAATTAAATATAAAAAAACAATATCCTTTAAGAATCTTGAATTTGTTTATATTTAACCTAACATGGTAAATATATACAGAACAACAGCTTTTTATGTACTATCAAGTATATAAAAAATGTTGCTGTCTCATACGCAACACGTGAACTGTTTATTGGCTGGCTGCCTTTCTCTTGGAGTCTTGCTATCACATGACGTCGTGTTGCCGTCAGCAGTGATACACTGAGTATGAAAATTCAGTCAGCACGTACAGTATGATTGAATATACATAGAATAATGAATGAAATATTTGCATTTTTCAGTCAAAATGGAAACTGTTTCATTGTTTTTAGATTACCCTTTTTTACAACCAAACCATAGACACCACTCACATGGCCGGAGCCTGGATAGTTTTCTTTCAATTTATAACATTAGAGATTAGTAATATATATGATGGGAAATTAGTGGTTAAGGGTGGAATGAAACTAAATATAACAGGGAATTAGGAATACATCCAAGATCACGTAAATCGACAATACGTCGTGGAAACCTCATTGTGAATACGTTAGTCCATCACAAACAAAACGTGTGGAGAGCTGGGATTTCACGCCTATATCCTTAGGTGAAATTTAAACATCTGCTTGACTGGTACATTTATATTAACAAAAAATATTGCTAGTGGAGTAACAAATTAACCTTCATTACCCTCAAAATATCAGAACAACAACAACATACTGAAGTACATATTCTATCTATTTTCCTCTCTGTTTTCCTCTTTCTTATGGACGTGACCATGTAAACTCTCCGTCAATCCGTAAGAGAAAATATTTAAAATTTAAAACAGTTCCTAAAAGATTTCCTTCCGAGAAGTAGGCTGGAAGCTCAACGTTGCAGACACGCGCGGCCTCCACCCACCACAAGAAAGCTCGCGGCTCCTGCTCGCCGCCGCCGCCTCCACCGCCGCCTTCGCCGCCTGCGCCTCCGCCCCCAAGGAGCTGCGGTTCCCCCGCGCATAAAGTGGATTAAATTGCATTCTAAATAGCGTTTCCGCTCCAGCGAATCCCCTCATTGTTCGCCGCCGCCAGGCTTATCCGCTCCTTTGTTCTTCTGTGTTTGCGTAATCTCGAAGTGTGGGATTGTAATCGACTGGCCCCACCTCTCCGCTCGCGGTTATTTTGTGCTATTCGTGACGCGTCAAAACAACGCGAAATAAAGGAAGGAAATCGCGTCGGATTAAAAGAGACGAATTGTTTCGGCTTGGGAATAAAAGGATTGTTGAAAATTGGATAAATAGAGCTGTATAAAAATACTCTTAGAAATAGCGAATCGCTGAATGAAAAGCTTGCATAATAAATTGAATTTATTGAGAACGTAGCGAATAGCCGATGATGGAAGCCCGTGGGCCGCGAGGAAAGTGTCGTGGGGTCCTTGAGATCTGCTCTGGAGAGGCGGTCCTACGGCGGGATGCTGCAGGGGTGGGGTGCGGGATGGGGGTTGGGGTGAGTGAGGAGGGGTGAGGTGGGGTTGGGTGGGGCGGCGCCGGGGGATGGGGTGGAAATCGAGGCCAGCAGCCGGCAGGGCCCGATCGAACGGAGGCCGTTCTCGCAGTCCCGGCCGCGCCATGAATATTCAACCCGCCCCCGCTCCCCGCGGCGCCCCGCGCCGTCCCCGCGCCGTCCCCGCGCCGCCTCCACCCGCGGGCGCGCCAGCCGCCTGGGCCACGCCGTGCCGCACCGCACCGCACCGCGCCGTTCCGCTCCGCCCCGCGCCGCCCCGCGTCGCGCCTGCCAGGCTGCCGCGGCGCCATAAAGATAGCGTAATTTGCCGTTGACGCTGCAGATCAAACCCGACGAGTCGGCTGCGAGAGTAGCAGCGGAGTCGCGCTGTTGGAGGCTGCTGCGTTGGCGTCTGGTTTCTCAAGAGAATCTTCGGGGGTCTGAGACAGATGGATGGGTGAGCCGGTAAATGTAAAGAGGAATAAGAAAAATGTATGAAGAGCTACGGTTAATAAAATATTTTTAGTGATTTCTCAGGTGAGAATATATATATTCACCTTACTATATATATATATATATATATATATATATATATATATATATATATATATTCGTAGAAATATAAATGACATTTCCCGTTTAGTTTATCGCATATTCCTTACGTAGTATACAGAAAGTTATGTAATGTGGCAGCGAAAACGCAGTTTTTTGACAGAAAGAATCATATTATAAGTCTTTGATACGGAGAGTTCAAAATTATTTTTCCTATGTGTAGTAAATCTCTTCCTCTTCACTTTTAGGATGATCAAAATCCACGCTTTGTGAGTCCATGGTAATGAAAACTTGATATACGACAAAACGTCTCTCTGCGTGTTTTTATGTGTACGGCTCTCAATTTTTTTCCGGATAGAGCAAAGTATGCGTTTAAAAATGGCACATGTCCGTGTTTCGTGGAAAACTGAATTTTTGTAATTTGTAAAGGTTTTCAAATTTTTTGTTCACCTTCCTACAACTACAGTATTGAAAGTGCAGATTTTTTTAAATAAAATCTGTTGTTCAAAATTTTATATTTAAATAAGACTATTTCTGTAAACGTACTAGTTTTTGCCTCAGAGATCGGGGATAGAAATTGTTTCGGACTGATTGTATTCCATTATTGATTTGTATTACAGTAAAATTTGTCTAAGCTGAAATCGCTCGGAACCTCAAAAATATCAGATTTTTGGAGGTTTCGGACTAGTGACATGATTGATATACCCGCTCCAAAATGCAGAAATTATATAAGTTTATTATGAATAAAATACATGCATATATTTACTCACAGAGGAAAACATCAATAATTAAATTTTAATAATTAAATATTCTTGGTTTCAGAATATTTTATGAATAAACATCACACTTCGTACACTAGACTATTCGTATTTCCAAAGTCCATTTCAAGTTTTTTGCTTCTTAATTTTTACACTTACTAACACACATTCAATTGTGTTATTTGATGCTGAAATATTCTATAGGTCAGGATTATCTGCAGCGACTGAAAACTTTGTTAGTTGTAGAAGAAATTGCAGGGCTTCACAATATGTAAACATAGTGAATTGTTTAATTTTCCAAAACTTCGCGTCTCTGGCCGAGGGCTACGTTCCTCGAGGCGACGCAAGGAGGTGCGCACAAGGGCGGTAAAAGCTCGAATTCAGCTGCTGTCTGGAGGAGAATTCTATCGACTGGCTGCTCTGATCAGTAGTTTTCCGTGGTTTCTCCGACCAACACCAGGCGAATGCCGGAGCAGTACCCTACCATACGGGCCATGGACCGCGCAATATCTTTCCTTCCTCTTCCTTGTCCTATCCTCACCCCTTACACACACACAAACACAAACACACACACACACACACACTTACACTAACATGCACTACACTACCACGCTTCTCGGGAGACCGGTTGGGAGCTTAAAGCTTGTCCCGGCTGTGGCGGTGCCCCGCTGGTGAGAGATACCTGGTTGGAGACACCGCTGGTCGCGGGAAAACCCCGGTAGCCGATGGTAGGTCGGCGCCGCATCAAGCCATCCAGCGGGGGAAGATCACGCAACCTCCCGATGAAAATCATGCACTACACTTATGAGACTAAGGACCCTAGTAGTTGACGCGCTCGAAATCACTTAACACTTAACAATCAATCGATAAGGGACAAAAGCCATGCCCGGTCACATCCCCAAGCTCAGCCTAGAGAGGGACAGTTCCATTACACCAGCTGACTGGAAACCTGCGCTCCGTATCGCAATCTACATCAGGGGCAACGAAGGGTGAAGGGCGCTTTCCGGCCCTTTCAGGTGTTGATCAGAATGCCAGTGGGTGCGATCTTGCAACACCGCTAGTTTAGATTAGATGCTGAGCAAGTGTGTATTCAATTTGAAGGCATAGACCGAGCTTTGCATCCAGTGCCAATTTCAGTGCCGTACAGCTCAACCCTTTTTCTTCGGCTGTGCCGTATCGCATGTCACAGGATCAGAGAAACTGAAATATGCACATACAAGTCATTGAGTATGTCTCATCACAGACCTTCTGGAAAACGCATTATTTTGACAGCAATTCCCCTTTATGATGTTTTTTTTTTCTTTTACAGGACACGAAAAGTGTTCTGTAGTAGCGTTGGATATGTTTATTTTTATGCTGTATAAAATGCCATTTGACTTCATGAGATGGAGAAATTTTACTATTAAGGTAGGTTCTCGCATTGTTTTGGGATCTACTTGGACAGATTGTAGTGTACTAATAACTTCTTAAAATAAGCATTTCATTTTAATATTGATATGAGTTGCCTTATAATATTTGCGGTTGACTCTCCAGATCATATATTTGTTTGAGATTTTGAATAGAATTGCATATGGAAAGTTATTATAATGGTTTTGATTTTTGAACGAAAATATAGTTGATATTAGGGGAGTAAGACATACAGAAGCAGATGATGGATGACGGTAAACATGATCGAGTTAATCCATTCATTCTGGGATATTTTCTTCTTCTGAGTATTAAAACATTTTATTTTTTATTATATTCGAAACAATGACATTTCGAATTGTATTTACCTATGTGTTGATATGATAACACGTGAAAGATTTTACAAAAGTATAAAAATCCAAAATGAAATTTTAAAGGGACTTTCGGGTTTTATACAGTATACGCAAATAATTGTATTTAAACCACGATACGTTTTTTGAGCAAAGTATTCCTAAAATTTATTAGCGCATCTCTGTGCGTGTATAAATATTTGATAATTGGAGAATTCAATTCCATGTTTATTCTGGGTTTGCATTTCCACTCATGTATCTCGTGTCTCAGAGAGCGGATTTTACTCTACATTTTAACTGGAAATTACGGTCTAGAAATTACAGGACCATTTTTCTGTAAATATTTATTATTCTCGATATCATCACAACATCATTCGTTACAAATGGCTCAAATATCGTTTAATATTTGAAGCTCAACTCGCTTAAGAGTTGGAACCGTTGACGCTTTAATTATCGTCCATACTAGGGAGAGACTTTTTCTAAAAGGGTTTTTTATACCGTCCACTTTACCGAACTTTTTCAAAAGCAGTAACCGAAAACCAACTGGACCGAAAGAATTAATCAGACGTGTCAATTTTATCTTGCATAAACCTCTCTCGCAGTTTTTTCTCAGGGAATGTGGTAGTAGAGGAGGGAGGGGAAGTTGCAAGCTCCACAGACACAAACAAAGCGAGTTGTGTCCTCTGAATGCGGTCAACTGTCCGACAGAGGAAGCGGGCGGTATACACGTCTGCTTTTCAAACTGGCGGTAATTTTCGTCAGAGTTTGCGTTAGTGTCGGCAGAGAGTGCTTCTCGTGAGCTCTAACGCTGCCGCCGATGTGAGTGGAAATGTAATACTAGACCCGTGGGTGCAGGCGGGAGTGAGTCGGAAAGCTGCAAAGGTGGAGATGGTAAAGAGGAGATGGACGGTGAGGATACCGGCAGAAGCGAAGACGCAGGTAGGAGTGGGCTCTTCAGAATAGGCGGTGAATAAACAGGTGGATGGGGATGCAAATGAAATGAGGTAATGGGAGAAATGGGAATGGATAGTGAAGGAATGAGATATGCCGTGAAGAGACGAGAGAAGTACGGTTGATAATGGGAGAGAGATGGCGTAGGCGGGCGGAGAAGGGAACGGCGGGGGGCGGAGCCCGGAGGCCACCAAGGAGACGGCAGGCGATCGCGGCCGGTGCTTCACGAAGGCGGCTGCTCCTTCGTGCAAAAGCTGGACGGCGGCGGGGGCAACGGATGGTGGCGGGGACGTGAGTGGCGGTGTGAGTAGGAAAACGAGCGGGGGTGCGAACGGATGCGGAATCGGGAATGTGGGCCCGGACGCGGGCGTGCTCGTGAGCGGTAGCGCGGACGGGAGCAAGTGCAGGGGAGTGGACGTGGGGGCGGGCGGGGATGCGGGCAGGGACACGAGTGGGGACGCGAGCGGGGACGCGGGTGGAGACGCGGGCGGGAACCGAGCGGGGTCATGGACGGGGACGCCGGTGGAGACATAGGGCGGGGACGTGGGCGGGGACGTGGGCGGGGACGTGGACGGGGACGCGGACGGGTACGTGAGCGGTTGCGTGGGCGGGGACAAGAGTGGGGGCGTGTGCTTGAATGCATGAACGTAGGGGCGTGGGAGTGTGGGCAAGCGAAGACGCGGGCGGGGGCGCGGGCGCGGACGGGTTCGTGGGCGGCGGCACGAGCGTGGTGGCGGTCGAGGTGGCGGGCGTAGTGGCGGGCGTGGTGGCGGGCGTGGTGGCGGGCGTGGCGGTGGGCGTGGTGGCGGGCGTGGTGGCGGGCGTGGTGGAGGGCGTGGTGGCGGGCGTGGTGGCGGGCGTGGTGGCGGGCGTGGTGGCGGGCGTGGTGGCGGGCGTGGTGGCGGGCGTGATGGCGCGCGTGGTGGAGGGCGTGGTGGCGGGTGGTGGCGCGCGTGGTGGCGCGTGGTGGCGGGCGTAGTGGCGGGCGTGGTGGCGGGCGTGGTGGCGGGCGTGGCGGCGGGCGTGGTGGCGGGCGTGGCGGCGGCGTGGTGGCGGGCGTGGTGGCGGGCGTGGTGGCGGGCGTGGCGGCGGGCGTGGTGGCGGGCGTGGTGGCGGGCGTGGTGGCGGGCGTGGTGGCGGGCGTGGTGGCGGGCGTGATGGGCGCGTGGTGGAGGGCGGTGGCGGGCGTGGTGGCGCGCGTGGTGGCGCGTGGTGGCGGGCGTAGTAGTGGCGGGCGTGGTGGCAGGCGTGGTGGCGGGCGTGGTGGCGGGCGTGGTGGCGGGCGTGGTGGCGGGCGTGGTGGCGGGCGTGGTGGCGGGCGTGGTGGAGGGCGTGGTGGTGAGTGTGGTGGCGGGCGCGTTGGCGGGCGTGATGGCGGGCGTGATGGCGGGCGTGGTGACAGGCGTGGTGGCGGGCGTGGTGGCGGGCGTGGGGGCGGGCGCGGTGGCGGGCGGGGTCGAGTGCAGGCTCGTGGGCCGTGGCGCAGACAGGGCGAGCGGGTAGGGGTGGTGGCCTGCACGCGGTGAGCGACCTGGCCGCGGGCGCCGGCAGCGTTATGAACCGCCCGGTGAGGCGCGGCAACTAACCCAGCCGACGTGCGGTTATGAAGCCGCAGGCGAAGCAGGGGAGCGGCTCCGCGCTTGGAGGGATGCGCCCGGCGCCTCGCACCGGGATACTCTAGACGCTCGCCACCACTCGCGCGGCGTGATTAAAAGCGATATTTACACTTAATGAAATTCAGTTTTGAAAGTTATCTGCCACATAATTTTCTAATTTAAATTTTAGTGATTAACAGTTCTCATTTTGTTCGAAGAGTAAGATCTGTGATGCAAAGACTAATTTCTTTTGTATTACAGTTTTCTGGATCAAAATAAGATAATAAAGCTTTATGAAAATACTAGCATACCCGTGCGAGAATTGTCGCATGTTAAACCTCACCCTCTTTCCTATTTTTGCGTTTCCATATTAAGCCTGTAATACATCTTTTTCTTCAAGACCTTCTTATCCTCCCTCACTTGTTCTATGTTTCCTTGTAATTGATAACAATAAAATACACCCTTATTAACACAAACTATTCTTATTTAATGTTATAACCGAGAAGAGAGGTACCCCCATGTAATTCAATCGCGTAGAATATCAAGTAATTAGTTTAATTTCACATAGCTGCAGATTCTACAGCCTCCGTACAGGTGGGGTAGAATCGAGAAGCGTCGAACCAGCAAAAATGTAATAGAATGGTCAAGAAGAACTCAACCTGTAGATTACGATATGAGAAACGTGTCTTTTAGGTGTTTGACACCAACATTTTAGTTTTTAATGCTCTAAGACGCTTCGCTTATGAGTTATTTAACGATATAGATAAAAAATCGACAGTGTTGCGAGTTGGTTTGACATGAATAATTAGCCGAAATTTTAATGAAATCAGTGTTATTTTCAGAGTTAAATTGCAATTCGTCACGTCTTCGTAAAATTCTCTTTGTTTGGAGACCTCATTTATAAAGATTGGTTAAGTGGGAAAGCTTCAAAAGGTATGTATACTACTGAAATAATATAGGAGACAAGTTTGCCTGAACTAAGATAGTGCTTAATTCCTTACTGAGGTTCTTCCACCTACTGGAACAGCGAGTTTTCACTCCCGTGTCCATTGCATCCCTTAAGAAATTTTATCTCGGTTTCTAGAGGAGCGGGATTGTCTGAGGATGAAGAGAGAGCGCACTTACAAGAAGTGATTGCACTTGCGGCAGTGAATATTAGTCATTGCGAAGAATATATAATTTTCTTAATTTCTACAAATACTTCATAACAAGTCTCTCCTAATAATTATGCCAATACTTCGTCTAGATTGAGCTATTGTTCTCCTCTGCAGGTGCCGTAAGTTGCCAGAAACGCATTTAAGTTGCTTTAAACAAAACCAAAAAAACTTTTTTCCTCCGCATGGATTTGTACCCCCCAAAAAATTATCTACACTCTTTTGGAGGGAACCAAGATGATTCGAGAATCTCAGTAAATTATTACTGCCATTAAAAAAATCAGACATTTTAAAAAGGAAACTGAAATAAAAAATTCTAATTTACATGAAAATTTCGTTTTCAAAAAACAATTATAGCAAACTTTCAAACTCACATTTAATTGTTTTGTAATTGAACCTGAAGATATTTCTAAAGCCAAGCTTTGAAAATTTATGCAAAACAAAATAATTTGATCACTGCACTAGGAATCACCGTTACAATCGCAATCAAAATTCAGAAGAGAGACACTATAAAAAACATATTTAGTATTGATACACTCTGTCGTACAATTAATAAATAGTTCCTAAACAATATATTATCTTTTTGAAATGTATACTCAGAAATGCAAGCATACATTTTCATTGATGAATTTGGATTCTGAACTTACAATATTTCCACATCATACAAAGGGTGTAACTATATACGAATATATGTTGTGAATCGTCAACAATTTTAATGAATTAAAGAAGTAAGTATATGACGAAAAGCATTTGTAATGAAAAGCAAATTGATATACTTAAAACAACTGGAGTCAAATACTTCAATTCACATATGAATTAAAAAGATATCATTTTTTGAAAACGCAATTTTACAATACGAATATTTCATTTCAATGGAAAGAAAAACCTAACAAAAGCATTTTAATGTAAGTTTTTCAATAAGTTTTAAATCGCAAAACGTTTTAGACTAGTTGTACATTAAAGAATGTTGGTCAAGAATATTGACTTTTTTATTTACTGTGGAAATGATTAGAAGGTTTAAAGCGATTTTGTTTAAAAAACGTTTTAGGGCCAATTAATCAAAATTAAACTAATTAAAAATAAATTTCCAAGAGAAACTCACAAATAAATTGCTGAAGTGGTGAAAGAGCGTGGGGTACTCGTACAACCTTGGCGAAAGCGTCAAGCGGGAGGCAGGGTGGAGGTGAAGGGGCTTCAAACCAGCTCCGGAGAGTATGTTCTACGGCGGGGTGCTGAAGAGTCGGGCGTCCGGGTGTGGTGACGGGGCAAGAGAATGACTGTGCGGGGCAAAGAGGGGATCTAGGTGGACATAGAGGCATCGGATGATAAGGCCCGGTCGAACGAAGGCCGTTCTCCCAATTCTAGCCAATTATTGTGATATTTATTGTGTTACCCCTTTTCATAAACTATTTTAATGAACAGCAAAATGTCAATAAAGCCGGGACGCCGCTTGTAGGCCTTAGCTCGTACATAACTGTTGTGCCAAAGTACATACATACAATATGTCCGTAACAATATTCCAAACAAAAAGACATTTAAGTAAAGAAAATTTTTTGCTTATTAATTGAATACTTCCATTTTAGAGTTTGTCACAGAAAAGTTCCGTCTTCATAATTGTGTCTCGTGTGTGTTTATAGGATTGCAAAAGTGCTAGTATACAATTTAATGTATATATGTAACCATTAGTGTAATGTGTACCACACCTGTGAATGAAAACTGAATTTTACTGTGTAAACTTTGTTATGTTTACGTTTCATTACACCTATCTTATCAAATTTCTAATTGCTGATCGTCTGAATGTCTTTTACTTTTCAAAACTTGAATCAAATATTGCTACTTGGATGTTAGATGCTTTGAAATGATTTTTCAAGACAATAAACTCCTTTTGCTTGTTCAAGTGTTTTGTCCATTTGCTTATCCCATGTGTAGTGTGTATAAAGAATATGTTAATAAATTTATACGTACGTCAAACTCACAGAATTTGCTCTCCGCAGTAGGGTACATGAATAAAAACAACACGAAACTTTTAGATACTCTTTACTTTGGTCAGCCCCCGAGCTCCTTTTGATGGCAAAGGACTTTGCTTGTTTCTTTCTGGCAAGACGCTCCGAATACAGACAACTCGAAAGCCTTCCTGAAACAGCAGGCTGAATTTATTATCATCATATCCGTGTTTTCCGGTTTCTGCCCGGTCTGTGGCCATCGTAGCGAACGTAATACCATGCGGCATTATTCCGATCCCTTCCGCTCCTTCATTCCCCACGTTTTCCACCGGTAGCATCGGTTCCTTCCTTCCCATTTCATCCGGCCTCAACCGAGTCGTCAGCCCCGCGCAGGACGAAACAGCAAGAGTTTCGGATGCCCAAGTTAGTATCAGTGGCATACCCAACCCGACCGATTTTCCTGGCTGCTGCGGGATCTCGTGCTGTATCAGAAGGACTTCCTCGTCCTCGCTGTCTTGTGAATTCATCGCGCGCCTCGGCGGCGGCGCGGGTCCTCCCGTCCCGCCGCCCTCTCGTTCGCGGAGTCCTCGGCCGTCTCGAGCGAACCGAACCGAAGCCAATCTTGTTAAAACTGCGCAAAGAGCGGACGGAATTATTTAGGCACGTAATGTGCCGCGCACGGAGCCTCGCGAGGAGAGTTGAAGGTAGGTGAAAGGGGGTGGGGGTGGCGGGAGGGCAGGGGGTGAGGGAAGAAGTTGGCTCCCGTAATTTGGAGCCACCGCAGCGCCGAGGGAGCAAGAGCCGGCGGCGGCGGCGGCAGAGGCGGAGCCGGCGTTCATGAAAAATGAAAGGCTGCCGCCGCGGACAGGTGCGGAGGTGAGTAAAGGCTAGGTGCATGGTGGGAGGTACAGCGAGCAAGGCACGACGAGAGCGGAGAGAGTGACGCGCTCAATAGGAGCCCCGAGGAACTACAAGGAAGACACAGACAAAACAAGAGCAAATTGGCGATGAGTGTTTCACAGGACGAAGAGTATAAACTAGTTTACAGGAGAAAAGGAAAGGTACCAGATGACATATACAGCAAGGAAGAAATATTTTTCAGAAACATTTGGTATATTGCTTCTGGCTTACAGCAATGCGAGCGTTTGAAAAACAAAACGTCATAAACAGTAACATTCTTCACATGTCAAACGAAGTTTGATTACACATTGATTCTCATCGATACATACATCTTCCTAAACGATGTACTCTGGAAGGCATAAGGAAAGATTCGATATTTCCCTCACGATAAGATGAAAAGGAAAGGAGAAATGCCAAACATGAGCATTTCAAAAGCGTTAGATCGACAGAGATTTATCAAAATGCAACATAATTTTTGGAGATATGAATAATGTATGACATCGTACATTGATAAACATGCCTATAAAATTTTTATCAGAAAGGGAAAGAAGGTAATACATTTTGAGGTGAGATATAAAACAGGACCAAGAGAGGAGACAGCGAGTGGAAGAGATGGAGAAAGAAAGAGAGAGAGGGAGAGGGAGAGAGAGGGAGAGATGGATAGAGAGAGATAAATAGATAGAGAGATAGATAGATAGATAGATAGATAGATAGATAGATAGATAGATAGATAGATAGATAGATAGATAGATAGATAGATAGATAGATAGATAGATAGATAGATAGATAGATAGAGATGCAGGATTAACGTGAGAAGCGGATGTGCAGAAATCTCTAATAATTAGTGAAATATGAGATTGGAAGGGGCGCAAAGGGATAATCTTACCGAAGGAAAGTAAGAATGAATGCTGGCCCTGACCGAAAGCGGCGGCAGCGAGCGCGCGGGGCGGGCAGTGGGCGTGGCCGGGGTGCGCGGCGACCTGGGCGCAGCGGAGGCGGAGGACACAAAGGCGGCCGCCCGCCCGCGCGCCCATTTGTTAATTCTACAATAAGCCGCGTGGGCGGCAGAGAGGCGTTTTTGCTGCGCGGCCGCCCCCAGGGCGCGCTCGCTCTTCGGTCGGCGCGGCGGGGGAGGGAGACACGCAAAAAAGCGCGCTGTACTCGCCGTCGCCATTGCTCGCCTCGCCCGCCCCGCCCACCACGCTCGCCCTGACCGCCCTAACCGTCACGCTCGCCCCGTTCGCCATGCCCTGCCTGTTCCACGCGTCTCGCCTACCCCGCGCACCCCGCCTGGCCAGCCCCGCCCACCCTGCCCCGCCAGTCTCGCCAACCCCGCCGTCGTCACCGCCCCCTCGGTTCGCTCCGCCTGCCCTGCCCCCCGTCATAGCCACTACCCTCCCCGCTCCCCGCCTCCGCCGCTTGCTCTGCTCGCCCACCCGACCAGCGGCTTATCTCCGGCGCCGACTCGCGCAACACTTGCGCTTTGTCCCGCTCTCGCGCTGCCCCCCCCCCCCCCACGCCGGCGCAACGCGGTAAGAAACGCTGGCTGATGATAGCGGTTGCACAGGTTGTGGAAATTGAGAAAGACCCTGATGCAGCGAACTCATCTACAACCGCTGCCAAAGTATCCACCATCAGACCTTGCGCTTCTCTCACCTCCTTAATATTAAGCAACGAAAGAATTACCTGGAATTGTCAGACGAGCACAATTAAATCGTTTGGAATCAACATCGACTCACAACTTAAATGGAAAATCGCATACCTATCCAAGGTATTATTATACCTATCCAAGGTTAAGCAAAAATAAAATTACGGCAATTAAAACCTATCATCAATAGAAATACGCACTACCATACAACACATTCGTAATAATTTCCAAACAATTCTTAAGGCCCCCCTCCTTTTATATGTATGACCCATCTGGATTAATACAGCTAAAACTTATATCAAGAAATTACAAGTTTTCCAAAACCAATACTGAAAGATAGTTCCCAACGCCCCTTGATTAGTTACTAACGGCCAACTACACAAAGAATTATCCTTAGAGCCATCCAGATCAATCACCTTTCTGCCAACTTATACTTCTTACCACTGATCTCCACACTAAATACGGACAATGCAACCAACCTGAATTCAAAGCAAATAACCCCTCCTCATATGAATAAATCGCCAAAAATGTCACTTAATTGAGGTAACTATTTGGTTTACTCACCCTTGTTTTACATTTCAACATAATACGTAAGTTAGTAGTAAGCAACCAAAAAGTAAAAAATAGTGTAAGGTTTTACTGATCATCGTATTAGTCGACAAGAAAATAAGTGAAAAATGTTGCAGCAGGAGGGGAAGAAAGAAGAGACGTGTTAATGAAAGACAATATGATGCGACAGTAGAGGTAAGTGAGAATGAAGGACAGAGAAATCAAACAAAGAAGGAGGAAGAAAGCCGGAAAACGGAGAGAAGGAGAAAATGGAGAAATTGAGAAAATGAGAAAACGGAAACTCAATAGGTGACAGAAATATATGAGCAAGACCGGTAACAAAGAGGGAAAAAACCAAGCGAGAATTAGAACGGGAAAACGTAGAACGAATGTATGAGCCTTGCAAAGCAAGAGGGTTTTACCCAAGATTGGGAAAGAGGTGGAGGACTAGATAAAGACGAAGAAGCTAGAAAATGAAAAGTATCAAAAGAGTAGAGAACGACAAGAAAGTTAGAGGGAGGAATCGAAAGGACCGGAGATGAGAATGAGACAAGCCAAGCAGTCGAGGGAACAAGGGGAGAGCAAGAGCGAGTGGGGTCGAAGTTAGTTAAGGAGAAGCCATTACCGGAGACGAGGGTTAGCAGCGGCCTGTAGTGGGGTCAGGTGGCGATGACAATCTGCGAGGGGAATCGGGCCCTGAGTGACAATTATTGTGGTGGGGCTGTCAAGGATGATTATGGCGACAGATGATGGCTGTGTGTTCTGCGGCGAGTCCATTATGATCGTTGCTGCGGTGTTGGCACTGACTCCGGCCAACATCATGGCACATAACTTTAAGATGGTGTGTTTAGTAGGGCACTGTGTATCAACGCTCGAATAATTGACTGTATTAGGCTTAACAAGGATATCTGATACTGAACGTTGTTTCTTTGCTACGAGAAATATTAAAAAAATACTTTAAGCAAATGTACTAAAAAAAAATATATTACAAAATATCATATATTGTGTGTGTCTGAACAATAATACTTTCATAGTTGACTGTATTAGGCTTAAGAAGGATATCTGATACTGAATGTTCTTTCTTTGCTTCGAGAAACATTAAAAAAATACTTTAAGCAAATGTACTAAACAAATTCTCTTACAAAATATCATATATTGTGTATGTTAGAACAATAATACTTTCATATTTCTTAGTTAATTATAATTTTCTAAGTAAGTCTTCAATGTTGATGAATTTCCTGAAAATGAGGATGTGATGCATCATGTTACAACTAGCCTTATTCGCACATCAACAAAGTTTTGAAATCAGTGTATCAATGAAATTTGTCACACAAAGAAAATGTTTGTTTAACATAACCATATATGTTCTTTGAATTGTATTCCGAGCGCTATGAATTTGAAATTTAAATTTAAATGCAAATGATAATATTGTAGTTTAAGTTCATTACTACTCAGTAGCACCCAAAATATGATTCGAGTAAATCATTAATTACCTTATTGTAGTAACTACAAAATTACCTCTTATTGCAGCTCATTAGATCAGCGCACTGTACAGGAAATAAACATTAAACTAATTACTATCAGTTTCGGTGTCAATATAATTTCGGAATTGATATCTATGACCTACATTGCGACATTTAAAATTCCAGAATGGGTGTTTGGATGAATGTATCTCACCAGCCGCATACTTTCATTGCCGCATATTATCCAAATGTACACTTAATTGTCTAATCATGCAAATAAGTATGTCAAAAGTCCGATAAACAGTTCTATTTCAATACAATCAAAGAGAAGTTAATACAATTTGATTGTGAATTAAGGTAATTTCGAAATATATATCCATGACTTACATTGCGACATTTAAAATTCCACAATGTACAATTCAAAAGAATGTATCTAACCAGTAACATATTTTAATAGGCACATTCTTTTCAAATGCGTGCTTATTTGTCTAATCATTCTCATCAATCGCTTCCAAACGCGGTAAACAACGCCATTCCGATGCGATCGAAGCGCGGCGTGGCGTGACGCGAGCGCGGGGCGGCGCGGCGAGTGGCGTGGAGCGCGCGGGGCGGGCGCGAGTGGGCGCGACGTCGTGGTGCAGTTGGGGCGGGCGGCTGGCGCGGTTGGGCGCTCTGCAGGCGAGATATTACCCCTGGGCGAGTTGGCGCAGTGCTCCGGGGCGATCCCGCTTCCCGGGCGGCCATTAGCAGCGATGGACGGCGGCGCGGGCGCGGCGACCGCCGGAAAAAGAGCTAGCTCTGCTGACGGACGCACTGGGACGGGCCGCCCCGCTACGTGGCACTCTGCCGCACCCCGCCCCGCTCCGCTCGGCCCCCCGCCCTTCCCCGACCAGTTCCGCTCCGTTCCCCGTCCCACCTCACGCCTTCCTGGCCCGCCCCGCCGCGCCCCGTTATGCCACCCTCCCCGCTCCGCTCAGCCCCCTCCTCTGCCCGTCCCTTTCCGCCCCGTAACGCCCCATATCAACCCGCGTGTCCCTGCCCCGCCTCCGCTGCGCAGCGCCCCGTTATGCCGTACTTGGCCGCACCCCGCTCCGTCCCGCTCCGCGCAGCTCCCCGCCTCGACACTTCCCTCTCCGCCCTGCAACACCGCTTCCCACCTTGCACCGCCCCTGCCACGCCCCGACGCACCACGCTGCGCCCCACTTTGCAGCACCCCGCCCAGCTCCACTCATCCTCCCCCCTATCCCCGCCCCTCACTGACACACAACGTCCCTCTCTGCCCCTTTCCACCCCGCGCCGCCTTGCCCCGCCCGGTCGCGCCCCACTGCGCTGCACTTTACCATCCCCGCTCCGCTCAGCGTCCCACCATTCTCCGCCCCTCACCGACACACAATGTCCCTCTCGGCCCTGAATTGCACCCTCCCACACCGCGCCGCCCTGCCCTGAACAGCCTTGCCATGCCCCGCCGCGCCGTACTCTCCCGTACCCCGCCCCGCTCTGCACCGGTTACCCTTCCCCGCCTCTTCCCGCTACGCCCCGCCTATCCGCTTCTCCCACCCCACAATGTCCCTTCTCACCTCGCAACGCCCCGCCCTCGGGCCCGCACCGTTCTGCTTTCCCTTTTACTTCCCTCGCTACCTTCCCGTATCCATTCCTCTCTACCTTACTACAGCTTCCACTGACACTCTACCCGGCCCCCTCCTCCTTCCCGTTCTTATAAGTTCTCGCTTCGCGCCCGCTTGCCTTCCACCACGAGATTATTCGCCGCGCCTCTGTACCGATTTTTCATCCACGCCCCCCGTCTTTCTTCCTCCTCATTCAGCTGCACCATTCTCTACTCCCCCTTTGAAAATTCCGACCCTATTCCTCCCCCTTGCCGACCTCCACCACCATCCCTTTCTGTCTCGCTATCGCTTCCACTATAGCTCTGTTCCCGTCATCATCCTCCGTCCCTTTCTTTTAAAGTTCTCGTTTCGCATCGCTTATTTTCTGTTCCTTTTTTTGGTTCGCTTATCCACCAAATTTTCGGCCCCGCCGCCCATTTTTCTCCCGCTACTATTCAGCTGTACCGTTCTTCACACGCCCAAGGCTAATTCTGATTCATTACCCCTCTTCTCATCGTCTTCTCCTCGTACCTATCTCTTTCTGCCTTTCTATGGCTTCTACTCTAACTCGGTAACGTCTTCCTTTTCCTTTCATTTCTAACAAAGCCATCGTTTCGCATTCGCTTTCATAATAACTCACTAGTTTTGCTTTGTTTCCTATCCTCTATATCCACGTCGCCCCTTTTTATTCCAAACAATTCGTTACAGGGCTTTACTATCGGCTCTTGCCAATTCTGATTCATTATCTCTTTATTCTTTCACTTCCTCGGACACATCTAATTCTATCTCTCTATCGTATTCATGCAAATTCTGCCTCGCCCTCCTTTTCTTTCTCATCATTTTAGAGTTCTCTCATTTTCTTTGTATCTACATCTATACTGTCTCGCTATTTTTTGCTTTGTCTGTCCACCAATTTTTCTTCCTCCACGCGGTCCTTCTATCTTCCGTTCACATTTAGCTGTATATTTTTCCACGCGCCCTAGGGTAATTCAGATCCGGATCTTTTTTCTCTTCCTCGGGCCGTTCCAACAATTGCTGCGCAACCCTCCGCCGGGAGTTCTTGCCAACATGGTACGATAAGATGTGCCGCGATCTCCACCACTTGTTATTTTACAATATATCACAAGTCAAGCATGTACTCGCATTGAAAAATACTGAAGAAGCTAAAAGAAAACTAATAAATAACTGTGGATATTTCTTAAAAATACATTATTCTTAGTATAATGTCAGTTTGCCTATTTGTTTCGGCACCTAATATTTAAGTTCATTTTTGATTAATATAGTATAAAGCAATGAATATAAACTCAATATATTATTATTATTATTATTATTATTATTATTATTATTATTATTATTATTATTAAAGACCGAATTTGAATGTTCTGATCTCACACCGACAACTGAAATTCTAAGAGAAGTTGATTATTGCCATGGCGTAAGCTCACAATTCGTTTAGGTATTTACACTTTTTAACAATTTACATGTAAAAATGTAAAATTGGTGGTGTTAAATGAGATTAACTTCATTGAGATGGCTTTTGTGTCTTAAGCAAGAACGTTGAAACAATGAGAAGTCTACGATACATTTACTCTGCAACTGACTAGAATGTGACTGTCCATTATCATAACAGTGCGCTTCTTATATTCAATACAATTTTTTGAGTATTTTAAAGAGACTATTTTGTAAACCATGTTGGTATTTATCTGGAGAAACATCTACCATTTACAGAGGCAGGGCTATAAGAAAAAATCGTAGTATCGATGTCTGTATCATAACGTATCCGTATCAGTAAGGCGAATTCCATTCATGTGGGTGGTAAAAGAGACATCTACAGATTCCAGGAAAATTTCTTTCTCAATTCATCTCAATGGCGTCGTGGTGCTTGTTATGTCTCTACCAAGAGTATTTGGCAGAATGCGTTTTCAGCATATAAGTTTGTGCGTAGTATGAGCCCCTTTATGCCATTTGATTCGAAATCATAACGTATATTCCGAAGATATTTCTACAAATTTCTACGGTAGTGATGAGTAAGATAGGAACTTGATGTTGAAGTGTTGTAAACGACATATTATAACTTTTAATGAACAAATCTCATGTTGCGTAGTAGTATAACTATGTAAATTTAAAAAAATATTTATGATAAATCTACGTGCGAGTTCGATGTGTTACTTTTTGGTCTGGTTAAGTTTTTGGTCCCATCCATGCTTTGTGTTGCGATTGATTTTTTCGCTTGTTTGATCCTTTCAATGTGTATGTGTACGCTACTGTGGATCTTTTAGAAAGTAGATAGATTGTTGAACAAGAAGTGAGCATTCATTTCTGCTTGTATAATAATAATAATAATAATAATAATAATAATAATAATAATAATAATAATAATAATAATAATAATAATAATAATAATGATTTCAGGTAAAAACATGATATTTAGGTCAAAAACTATAAATTTTGTAATTTTTCTATTTAGTAATTCGTGTGTTTGGAAATAAATATGTTATAATTTTTTCATGAATGAACATTAATGTCTGTTTTAAGACATTTATCATATATATCTGCATTTCATCATCATTTATCTTATATAACTGCAACATATGTACTACATACAAAATCCCAATATAATAGTATTATCATTAAATCATGTCACGTGAATACTAATTATGTTGTTCGTTGAAAATACAAGTTGTGGTTTTCCGCAGAAGCTACTTGATACAAAAGCTTTTGTAAAAAGACGACCGGAAATAAAATGTTTTTCAGTGGCAGCAAATCATATGCATGTCATATATTTCTTTTTTTCATTACGCAACGTACTATTTATTTTCATAACTACATCAACGAATTAAAATGAATTTCTTTGTAATTGTTACTCAATTTATAATACATATTTGGACAGAATGAAATTCTTCGAAACTTTGTAGGTCTAGTTTCAGAAGATGTAATACATGTAAACTCGACAAAACGTTGAAACGTATTGTCCACATCACCACAGATTGAATGAATATGTGATCTCTAAAATTTTTAAATAATCAGTTTAATTACATTCTGCAATGTAAAGAGCAGAACATCATTCAATTCTGTTGGATTTTAGATCATGATATGTTTCAGGACGTCATAAAATGCACACAGCGGCAATGAGTTCTCAAGCGCAGTATTTGAATTGTGGGATTAACGATGTCAATTCACGTGCTGTTCAGTTTATCTTTTCCACAACAAGTCAATACCCCGTGGTGGAATGAGAAAACCGCGGATGAAATGAACAAAAATAGAAACCGAGATTATAACAAATGTATGAATTTCATTATTATCATGAAACAGAAGCCTTCACAATGGACATGCATTTGTGGAATCTAGTAATGAAGGAAATGCAACGAAACGCATTGACGGTGGCAATAATCAAATGTGTTTGGGGGATCAAATGTTATTACAAAGTAATATAGTTCTTATACCCACAATATTTGTTATACGTGCAATTTCAGAACATTTTTGAAGTTCATTGAGTTTAAAATTGGTTAAATTTAGTTTCCAAAAAATATATCAGAATATTGTTGTACAAAATGTATTTAATAATTTCAGATTGGAAAGGAACGGTTTGAACAAATTTAAATATACTTTCCAACATATCAATAATTTCAGTGGTACATTCAGCTGGGAATTAATACGTATTTTAAACATATTATTAGTACAGTTTTATGCCTCTTAAATTTATTTTAGAATTCCATTCGTGTAATTAAAGAACGAGTAAGCTTACGCGGAAAGTCCTCTTCGTAAAATGAATATTTTCAGAATACTTTTCATTAGACTAAATTTTAAGCGCCGTTTTCCCCAAGTCTTTATGTTGTACGTATGATTCTACCTCTTTTAAACATTACACGGCAAAGAGAACTGTTTACAGAAAATCTATGCAACAGCGTTAAAAATCGCGAGGATTCAAGCCAGCAATAAAACTCAATTTAGAAGCGAATGTATGCTTTCATTACGAAAACAAGCACAAGCATTAAACGACCTCTAAAGGCCGCGCTTATTGAATTAGTTCCGTTTTGTTTGTTCCGTGCCGTCCCAATTTAGAAAGTAGTCGTTTTCAGGTAATTAATGAATTTACTAATTAATGATAATTAATGAATAGGTTTCGAGATAATTGATGAGAGATGCAGGAGATTCCCCTGTGATGGCTCGGGGAGGTGGCTATTGAGATCATTAGGCATGTGGATATTTACGTTTACTGTAAAAGCTTAATGCTGACCGAAAAGTTTGGTTTTGGTTAATTAAATTTAAAAAAAGCGATTTGTGTAGAATGGAAGAATTAGGAAAGTGAACCAAAACCAACATAACATCTAAATGGGTGTACAAAATTTCCCTGTTCCTAGAATTCAATTCAGAACTTCTTTAGAGAAATAAAAACCTTGCATTTTTATTTTCAGCTGCTGATGGGTAGATGGAACTGGACGTCAAGTGAAATCGAATCACATAAAATGTAGGTAAATATTTCACACGCACCATTGAATCCATTTCTTTCCACCTCTTTCCTGGAAAGTAAAATTGATATTTTAGGAAATTTCGAATCAATGGTTTGCATTACCAATTCATACTCTTCGCTGTAATTTTTAACGCGATAATAGAACAAAGCGGAAAAATTTCTCATCTTCCGGAAACATTCCGCTCAGAGACCGAGTAGCGGTAGGCTAAGGCCACTCCGGTCCCTTCGACTTGGCGCAGAAGCCGCGAGGCGGAACACCGCCTTAACGACAGTACGCGACCCCGCTACGTGATTCTGAAGCGTTCTCGGGGAACTCATTCGTGCCACATCGTAACGAACATACTTTACGTGACTGCGCACCTTACGTAACTATTCCTGCCGTCGCATTACCCTCGAAGGAGAATCTGCGCAGAACTCCGTGCCAGTTCCTTCACCCCCGCCCATCCCCCAACCAGCCAACACGCCCCACCCTGCCTCGCGGCTTTGGAGGAATCGCTGACTTCCTCACAAAATTTTAGGTCGTTCCCGAACGTACTCTTGTGATTGAAAAATAAAATGAGATATGTTAACTGCGAAATATTGCTTTTATAGTAGTACAAGCTCTTTTGTGAAAAGATATTAAAACGAAGTGTAATGTTCCTTTTGAAAAATTGCAAGAAATGAATTCAGAATAGTGGATGATTTTACGATTATTTAAAATTGCTACATTATCTTACTAGGTGTGGGTATGATAAACAAAGTTTGAAGCGTGATCTTTTCGTAAGCAAGTAACAAAGTTACATCTAATTTTTAGGAAATTTTACATGACCGCATTTTGAGAGGTTGGGAATGCCTATTTCTGATTTGCAAAAAAATTGGAATAAGTCATTTTATCATAAACAGTTTTCTATAAGCCTAATGGAAAACCAGTCTTATTATGAGTACGTTGAAGAACTGAAAGTATTGTTCGAACATATCAAAACATTAATTTCCTGAAAATGTGAGATTGCCATTCAGAGGCCGCGTAATGTCTTTATCGTCTAAGAGGGCTGACTTGTGGAGAAATATCCCTTTGATTTGGTGGCACGGCGGCGACAGGCGGCGGGCGGCGGTCGGGGGGCGTGTTGCTGCGTCGGCTATTCGCCGCCTCAGCAGCGCGGCTGGGTGGCACAGCGTGTAGAAGGGCGGGGGTTGGGAGGCGCTTGTGGGGGCTATACACACTGGGGCCAAATCCGAAACACTGGTCATAATATGAAAACGTAATTAAATCTTTGTGAAGCTTTCTATACAGAAGTTTTTGATTTGCTGGTTTTGATCCCGTTGTTGATATTTAAAAATACGAAACAAAATGGTAGATCCAATATGATGAACTAAATATAAGAAAGTTATATATAAAATGTAAGATCGAGGAATTAGATTAGGAACTTAAGAAGCGGTTAAACGAATATAATTCTACGAATTTACGACCTGTTTGAAAGCAATGTTCTGCTAAATTTGATTACATGAATCAGCTATGAATTTTGTGCCAGGGGAAATGTTCCGAAAGAGACATCTCTACGAACTGATACAAAAACCATGTACTAATATCTGATTGGTACTTTTTGGCAGCTGTTTTCTAATAATTCATAGGACAATATTACAAACTACAATTTTTATAAATTTTGTTGGAAAACTCTGGGAAATTTATAAATTTTCTATACTTACAGACAAAAAGTTGTTATAACTTTTCTACATACTAGTGAAATGAATCAATAACGAAAAATAAAATGGAATGCAGTTTACAACTGTTAGTTCCTTGAGTTTCTTTAAATGAATTCTTATTCTAACAAATGCTACTTTTGAACTAATGCAGAAGGACAGTAATAAGCGAAGGCCCTATTGTAAAAGTGACACTTTGAACATTACTCTAACCGTGGGATAAAAAATCCATAAATAACAACTTTATTTTCTGAATTTTGACCAGGTTTTCGAGACTTGCTCCCAGTGCGCGACGGCCGGCAGCGGCGCTTCGTTTGAATATCAACGTTTCCTTTCCCTCCCACGCCGTCTCGTTTAACGAGCCGTGATAAACCTGGTTCCTTGAAGAGAGGACTCGAGCTACCGAGTGAAATCATCGCGCCCACATCCCCCCGTCATATGGGCCGTAATGTTTTAACGCAAGACGTCGTCCCTCCGGCAGTTTGGGAGTTTCCAAAAAATCAATGAATCGCCCGTTCCGGAAGATGGCGCGGGACTGGAAGGGTTGGCGGGAGGTTGGGAACGGGCGGCGAGGGCAGACGGGAGGGCCTGGAAGGGCAGCGGAGCGCCGCAGCGCTGTGCCCGCACCTAAGGAGAGAAAAAAAAACGAAAGGGAAAGATGAAAAATTTACAAAGACGAACGATGAAGCGAGAGAAGCAAGGAAGTACGAAAATTGAATGTGTGCATGGGGCAGGGGATCCGAGGTGGAAAACTCCACAGAAAGATAAAAATATCCGAAAAAGAAGAGAACATGTTTAAAATTGAAATGAGAAATAGGGAGGGGTGAAGAGTGCTCGAAAGAGATTTCATACAAGAAAAATAAAGTGTTTGAAAGTAGATAACGGGGAGAAATAAGAGGATCGCGTTAAAAAAATGAAAAAGAAATTGCTTCTTTGAATGTTTACTAAGAAAATCTTACCGTTTTATGAGAAAAATGTAATCCTAAACGTCGTAAAAGCCTACTTTAAAAAATTTCACAATTTTAAGAATCTTCTACGGTTGTACAATTTTTTAAAATCTCATAACTAGAGTAAAACAATTGGTTCTCATTTTCACAATACAAGAACTTGGAATGCCAATAATAATGCATGCTACACAAAGGCACGCATTTTTTCAAATCTAAAACTAAATAAAAAGTCGAATCCAACTCAATAATTGTATTTCCACACACCCTCAGAATAACGCAATTTGCTCCTGCGAATCGCGTGACCTTTCCTCTCCGCTGCGCCCTGCCGTCCATCGGAGTTCCAGTTTGGCGAACGGTCGCGTCGACGGACCGAACAAACCCGCGCGTCCGCGCCCGCGTTCAGCAAACCCAACGAGGGAAGGAGAGCGCAAAAAATCCAAACCAACCGCTCACCCGCACCGCCCCGACCTCCCCCGCCCCGCCCCTCCCCGCTGCCGGCCCGCTCCGCATGCCCGCTCCCCCCCCCCGCCTGCCGGTCCGCCCCTCCCCACTCGGCCGCCCGCTCCGTCCCGCCCGCCCGGCCTCGCACGCCCGTCACGCTTCGCTCACCCACCCCACCTCGCCCTCCGTCCCCATCCCGCATATCTTCCCCTCCCTGCATGCCTGCCCGCTCACCCGCCCCACCCCGTTCTCCCCCACCATGACCCTCCCCGCTGCCGGCCCGTCCCGCATGCCCGCTCGTCTCTGCCCCCCGGCCCGCCACTCCCCACCCACTCGCCCGCCAGCTCCGTCCCGTCTGCCCTGCCCCGCACGCCCGCCATGCCCCCTCCCCGCCCTCCGTCACCATCCCGCATATCCTCCCCTCCTTGCATGCCTGCCCGCTGACCCGCCCCGGCCCGCCCCGGCCCGTCCCGCCCGGTCCCAACCGCCCGCCATCTCCGTCCCGCCCGCTCGCCCTGCCCCGCATGCCCGCCACGCCCCAGTCACCCGCCCCTCTCCGCGCGACCTACCCGCCCCGCCTCGCCCACCCAACCCCATCAGTCCAGCGACCCCGTCCCTCCACCCCACTTCGCACGCCCACCCCGCCCTCTTCTGTTCCGGTTTGCCTCCGCTCACGTTTTGCCATGCGCCGCCG
Source organism: Teleogryllus occipitalis (assembly GCA_011170035.1). Taxonomy (NCBI): domain Eukaryota; kingdom Metazoa; phylum Arthropoda; class Insecta; order Orthoptera; family Gryllidae; genus Teleogryllus; species Teleogryllus occipitalis. The sequence continues at coordinate 339,909 of BLKR01000370.1, forward strand.
CCGCCGCGCGCCCATCCGCTCTGTCTGTTCACTCCCCTTTCGCTCCCATCTCCCCCCTCCGCCCACCGATAATACCCGCTCGATGGTACGTCGGTGGCGTGTACATTTTGAGGGCGCTTCCATTAGCGAGACGCGAACGTGAACGGGGCACTATTAGAGACGCGATGCTTTAGTAATAAGACAAACCTCCATGTGGGTGAACGCGAGGGCTGCCAACTCATGCCGTCCGCAGCACGAGAAACTACCAACGTGCAAGCTCATTGACCCAATTTAGATCTCATAGTTTGCAACACCTGAGAACATTTTCTATCAATGTTTCGAACTCCTATTCGAGAATCCAGAACAATCATTCAGAATGCAATTTTAAAAAAAAAATTGTGTGATCTCTAAGAACAATTCGCTCTTTATTATATATATATATATATATATATATATATATATATATATATATATATATATATATATATATATATTGTTATACATATTGTTTATAATAAAATACTTTTACACAACTCGAGCTAATTTTTGCTGTCCTCAATTGTTCGATAGCTCGTATGTACTTCTTTAAAATAATACCTGTTCGATCGAATGTGTTGAAAACTTTAAACATTTCTGTATATAGAAACGAAGGCCTTTGATGCAATATCGAGTATGTTCATTAAAAGATAAACTGAATTTTTAACTTGTTGACGTACCCTGTGTGCCCAGATATTTATTAATAACAACGATCTATGAATGGACCAAACTCATATTTCGTGTATCCCCATCCTACGCTCGCCTACCTCGCCCTCATCCGCCCTGACCTGCCCCGCCCCGAACCTTCCCTTGCTCCGCACTCCCTGATCGTCTTGCACGGCCCCGCCATGTTTGTTACAATCATCATTGCTATAACTTCGTTCCAATGAGAAGCTATAAACAAAGATATTGTTATCAGACTCCCGGCAAACTTCCAGTTGAAATTTTGACTTTCAATTATTCAAAGCTTATTTGCGCCATCGAAATGAATTAAAACGGCATTTAGTAAGAAATTTTACGGACTTTAAAAATATTGTAATTCACTGTAATTAATTTTCTCAACGTTTTCGGAATATCCGCAAAAAAACTAAAGGAGTAGTCACCTACCTCTTAAATTAACTTTTAAGAGGTATATGACAGGTCACATGTACGAAATTTCATTAAAGGCGGGATTAAAATTGTAGATTTTCTACCAAAAACCAATATTCATCTTTGTGTAAGATAAAATTATTTGAAAAAAGCAGCCTAACATCCCCACAAAACACTAGTTTTCTTTTAAAACCTCATCGAAATTGGTTCTCCCATAACAGAGATTATCAGCCAGATTACCAGCAGAGATTACCATTGGTTCAGCAATTACAGACAAAAATCGTGAAAACAACTGAACTGTTTTTATATAATCTAAATAAACTTGTGATATTATAAAATGACATTTATTTTGAAATCTCACACACTCCAGTTTTATTTATGTAGAAAGGTTGCATCTTTACCATCTCACAACACATACACTAAAGCAAAAGTGTTTATTGAGTAACTAAAAATAACAGATACAAGTAAACTAAACAAGAATAAATCCTTCATAAAATTAATGTTTCTTTTAGAATTAAAAACCTAAACTAATAAAATATTTTTAGCTACCACCCTCAAATCTTCCATCTTATCCCAATCATTGTTAAATTGTTCTGTGTTTCAATTATTATATTCGATATTTTCTTCCTTTTTCCCTTCAACAGAGAGATACTAATTTCGAATATGCGCATGAACTGTGGAAAACAAAGTAGCTTCTGCCCATGTGAGAGATGTCAATTGCGTCGGTAGATTCTTAGGAACACAATTCACTTTTCCCCATAGCACGTCATACGCAGTTTTTAACTGTTTTTTTTGACGTAAAATAAATAAATAAATAAATAAACCCGAGAAAAATACAAAACAATGATATAGTTTCGATTTTGGCTAAAAAATCGCAAATATTTGATTATGTTAATCCACAATTTCTCATACTTCCCATTTCAAATATATTATTATTATTATTATTATTATTATTATTATTATTATTATTATTATTATTATTATTATTATTATTATTAATTTTATTAATATTATTATTATACATGACGTAGATGATGTCATATGATGAGGAGGACAGAAGCTTCTGTAATTCCAGTGTACCGTTTCAGAACAGTCACTTTTTGGTGTTCCTGGATCTCTCTTTCCACACACTCGACAGAGTATATTTGATGCCGCACTTAAATTGTTAATAATATTCCTATTAAATGCATCCTTTCATGCATATGGAAAAGATAAGAATCTTCATTGGTTACTAGGTATACCGGCGGTATACCTAGTAACCTAGTAATCCTCTAAAACGTAATTGATATTTTGAAACCTTCAAAACAGATTCAAAAAAATAAGTCTATTTTTTCTACCGAGAGCCAGTCAGTCTTCCGCATCTGCAAACGTTATGAAGTGCGTTCCGCGTAGCGGAGGCGAAGGCACCGCATGCCATCTGCGATAACCTAAGGCTCATGTTTCATAGGCGAGGAGAGGGGAGAATGCGCGTCTGAAAGGTCGGTAGGCACCGCAAAATATTGCAGTGAACAATACTTCTCTGGTCGTTTGTAAGTTACGCTTCTCTCAAGTTTTTGTGAAACGAGTGTGTTAATGATCCAGAAGTAACTCGTTTGTGTAATTGTCTTGTAAAACAATTATTGAGAACGGAATTTCAGAGTATTGGGATTTCAGAAAAGTTCAAAACAAGACAACGGTAGAGGTAGTTTCCATAAAGTGCGGTATACTAAAATGATGTTCAGGTATATAACTGGTATATAACATAAAAATGACCTGGAGCCGTCAAACATTATTATGCCTGGAATAGTTACGAGGCAAAAGCACATTATGTATCAACATTTTTCTTTTTGTTTCGCGATTATAGTCCATTTCTGAACTCAACTATTTGTATTTTTGCTCTCAGAAAAGTAACAAAATATTACGACATGCACAATCGTAACTTACGATATATGTTTTCGCTACTGTGATATTGTTTTCGCTACTGTGTGTTCTCGAATGCACTGAATATTAAGAAATATATAATCAAATTATCTTTGAGTAATTGTTCAATTAATATCAGGAAATAAACAAAGTCAATGGCATTTTAAATTTTGACAATAATTAATGTTTTAAAACGATTCTAACTTGGATTACAATTTCACAATCTGTCCTTTCATCCTATCCACTTCCCTGGACCAACAGCATCCTGTTTGGCGCTGACGACGACGTCCCTTTGCGAGAATGGAACCCGTGACCTAGGTCGTGCCCCGCGGGCATGCCCTGCCCACGCAGTCCCGCCGCCCCATCCACCCGCAGTCGGAGCCCTGTTCGATGCTAATAGGCACTTGCTATCGGGGCGGGGCACCTAACAAGATAAACACGCGTGCTGGAGCGCGCCCTCCGCTCCGCGCCGCCTCGGGGCTCCGCGGGGCGGTCTCCAATTAGGCGACGGCGCCGCGGACGCGCGGACGACAGCGGTGGCGGTGGCGGCGGCGGCGGAGCGGCGGTGGAGGCGGAGCGGCGGTGGAGGCGGCGGCACCGGCGGCAGAGGCGGCGGTGGAGGCGGTGGCAGAGGCAGTTGCGAGGCAGCGCCGGAGGTGGCGGAGGCGGAGGCGCCGGCGGCGGCGAGGGAGGCGGCGGCCGAGTCGGCGGCTGCGGAGGCAGCGTCGGCGGAGGCAGCGGCGGTGGCGGCGGGAGCCACTGTGGCGGCGGCGGCGAAGGCGCGCGGTGGAGGTGGTGACAGTCAGAGTAGGCGGCGGTGGCAGAAGTGGCTGTAGAGGTGGTGGAGGCGCAGGCGCGAGAGAAGACAGAGACACAGGCGACAGAGGGCATGTTGGAGATGAAAACGACGGAGTCGGTGGCGGCGGCGGCGGAGGCCGTGGAGTCGCACGCGCCCGGAGGAGATGTTGGGGGCGGAGATGGGCTGACGGAGGGGGAGGCGGCGGAGTCGTCAGGTCAGTGGCGGCGGGAGCCCCTACGGTGGCAGAAGTGGTGAAGGTAAAGGCTGAGGCCGTAGCAGATACGACAGATGTGGCATCTGTAAGCGGTGGTGTTGGCGGAGAAGGCAGAGGCGACATAAGAGGGTATGATGGAGGTGGAAACTGCGTAGTTGATGGAGCCGGCGGCGGGAATAACTCCGGTAGTGGAAGCGGTGGAGGCGAAAGCTATGTCGGTGGAGTCAGAGTAAATGAGGGGCGTAAAGGGCGGAGGCGTATGGAGGCGAAGAAGGCAGAGGAGGGCATGAAGGAAGTGGAGGTGGCGAGAGCAAATGCGGCGGCGGAGGTGACAGTGGCGGCGGAGGCGACAGTGGCGGCGGAGGCGGCAGAGGTGGCGGTGACGGTGGAGACAGCGCTGGTGATAATGGAGGCGGAGGCTGAGGCTGTGGAGGTGGTGGGAGCAGAGATGGCGGATATGATTGACGAGGGCATGGGGGATGTGGTCGGGGGCAAGGGACAGAGCGGCAGACGCAGCGGGTGCAACAGCGGAAGTGTAAGTGTAGGAGGCGATGAAGGCTGGGGTCTAAGAAATAGTAGGAGCTGCGGTGGAGGAGGAGCCGGAGACGGCCATGGTTTCGAAGGCAGTGGAGACGGTGAAGATGGTGAATGCAATGAAGAAGACAAAAGCGGCGAAGAATAGGAAGCGGTGGTGGATGCAGCAATGGAGTCAGAGACGCCAATACCCAGTCTTACATTGGATTTGAACTTGTTTTCTTCAAGTTTTTTTAATACAAAATTTTAAAAATACTTAGTAGTAGTTTAAATAGATTAAATAACGTAAAATAGGTTCACTCTGCTAAGAAATTTAGAGATCAAAATTATATATGACTTTTATGACAGAAAAATTAGAAGCGCCAGTCAACAATCATTCAATTTCATAATTTAACTCAATAAAATCCCGAAATACCGTTATAGATTCAGTTATCATATATAATGAATACTCAGTCATTGGTTTATTTTAAAATGTTTGCAAAATTTAGAATGTCAATATTAGACGAATGGAAAAGAAATAACACTCTAAGAAAATATTTTAAGTTTCGAAAAAGATGATGAAGAAATTTTCTAGTTACTTAGTGGTTGTTGAAAAAATGCTAATATTTATTAGCTGGGTTATGGAAATACGGTGTTATTGATTGTCTATCACAAATATGCTATTCGATAGATAATTCTACAGCAACCGTTAAAGAAATTAATTTACTTGAAAAATAATAACGGCATCTCTATAACACGGAATAATTGAAAGAATGAGACAATAGACTTGTTATTTTATCTTGTGGACTAGGAAATGGTACTTCATTAAAAACGTTATTCGTTATCTTACAGTTATCCTATTTTTAACAATTAATGCTTTCATTTTTACGAAGAAACTATCAAATTATCTAATTTCATTCTCATTTTCTTTCTTTAGTAAAGTAATAGCTTAATGGTTTTTTTTCAGCTCAGAAGGAAAATGAGTGAAATATGAAATGGGATATTACAAAAGGTAAGAAAAGATAAAAAAGCCTTAAGATGCCGTAAAGTCAGTGTTAATGGCTTTATGTACTGAAATATTGCTACGAGTGGAGATTTTTATGCTTTGAAGTCGTTAAACTGTAATGATTTGTATTTTTATAACCAAGCGAGACTCGCAGTGTAAAAGCTAAGAAAAAGGACTGTTTTTAAAGATTTGTCCAAATGATATTACAAGAAGGGAAAAAGGTTGTAGTGTGATAAATGACATCATTTATGTTTTTCCCACACTATTAAATTCAAATTATTACACCGAAAAGCGATTCACAAGATCAAGTTCAGATGCGAAAGTTATCTGCGAATACTGATAAACTTGAGACGGGATGTTTTGCATACTGTTCTGTCTCATCCCTCTTTCTAATTTCGGAAAGTCATTATAGGCGCAATTTTGCGTGTGTATAAAGGTAATCACGAGGAAGGAATTAATCGAGCGCAATGGAGCTTGAGTTTGTTAGCTTTTTAATCGTAATCGAACTCATAAATATGCCGAGGGCGGGTGTCGTTCGCACCCAATATCCCTCCGCCTGGCACTTGCGCCCCGCGCCCCGCGCCCCGCCCCCGTCGGCACCCGCTGCCCAACGGCGAGGGCGCGGGCGGCCGGCAGCGGGCGGCGATCCGCAACTTGCACCTGTAATTACGCGAAGCCGAGGAGCCGTATAAATCACCCGGAGACGCCGCCAAGTTTATAATAGGGAATTTTATTAATAGGGGAGGAAACTCACTTAAAAGTTGAGCCTCCCCGTTATTTACGGGCGGGTTGTGAGAAGGGTGCGGTGAGAAACGGCGCCGCGGGGTGGGGCGGGGGCGGGGCGGGGAAGGGCTGGTGTGCGGCGCGCGGGTCGGCGGTGGGGGGCGCGAATGGGTGCGGAGCGGGGGGAGGGGCAGGGCGAGCGCGCAAGTGGGTGGGCCGGACCGAGCCGGCCGCGCCAGCCTCACACGGTGACGTAATTGGATAACGATTCCTGAAAGTTGAGGGCCGCGCCCGCCTCGGCCCGCTAGGGGCGTCGGTGGCAGGTGCGTCTTCCCCATTCATTTGCATCACAGAGCCGGATTCCCAATCGATACTCGCCGGCGGCGGCGGCGGGGCCGGGGGCGGGGAGGGGGCGGTGAGAGGCGCTCGAGAATGGAAGTAGGGGGCGAGGACAGGAGAGCGGGTGAGCACCCGCCGCGGGCGCTTCCAGCAATCGCGCCCGCCCGCCGCTCTCCGGCAGCCACAACAGGTGCTGCCGCCGCCGCCGCCATCGCCCCCGCCGCTGTTGTACTCGGCGACGCCGAAGAGAGAGAAAGTGCGCCCGTCACGAGCACCGGCCAATGTGGACGAAGCCGAGCGTGAAGAGGCGGGGCAACGCGTGCGCGCAGACACAGGGGCAGGTACAATAGCAGCGGAGGGGCGTGCGCCACTGAAGGAGTTTGTAGTGGCGATGCGAGGAGATTGGGAGGACGAGATCGTTGATTGGAACACCCGAGGGATTGGTGGTGGCGGTCTGGAGGTCGACTGTTGGCTGTGATGGTGATGATAGGAGTGTGGTGTCAGGAAGCCAGCGGTTGAAATTTGAATAGAAACTAAACGAACAAGTGTGGGATCGACAAGGGAAGAAACAACAAACGCAGCTTCAAAAGGGGAGTAACATGCAAAATAAAGCATGGAGGTTAACGAAAATTCTAATGGTCCGCTGAAGTGGTGGAGACAAGGGAAAGAAACAAGAGTAATTTGGGGTCAGCGCGTTGGATTAATGAGGCCAGCCACTGGTCCAGCGAGAAAGGGAAACAAATGGAATAAAATGAAGAAAAGAGATAAAGTCTTTTCAAAAGCACAAGCTAAATGTAATAAAATAGCAGGTATAATTTCAGAGAAAATGATCGCAAAGACCCAGTAAGTCAGCAGAGAAAAATTGAGACGATATTATGGACCTCTTGGGACGTTTGGATAAGCTATGTTATAACTCACGAAGCAAGGATTATGTATTTCTTAGAAAATAATGTTTTTAGCAAATTTCTAGCTGACAGTGTTAAAGAAGCTGAAGATGCGAAGAGCAACGTTTAACGTATTTCACATTGAGGCAGATTGCAATTTTACCACAAAGAACGTTGAGTAGAAAAATTGACAATAGAATAGAACAAGTCAGGTGTGAAGTTCTTGAGGAATTTTCAGTCTCTCGATCATATCAACATTGAGGGATATGTTGAAAACTGAATATGATTCTAGTCCAACTCCGCACTTGTAACAATACCGTGTCATTAAATATTTCACCTTTCTTGTGTTTCCCAAACATTTGATATCTCATATGTGATTGAGACAAGATATTTATTTATTATCTCCGCTGGAGATGTTTCGCTTAGTGGCGCTTTTTACAGATCATATAAATACATATAAAGACAAAAACAAGTTAATAAGACATAATATAATGAATGTATAAATAAAAATTACCAAGGAAACAAACAAAATATATAATGGTATCACACGCAATTCTCTAATCGCTTCCGGGAACCACGCATACTAAAAGGAAAAGTCGCTAGTAGTGCAACAGGAAGATTGTTCCAGTCAGTTATTGTCCTGTTGGCAAACGAGTATTTAACGTCGGTTTTTTGTTTCCTGTATTTATTTTTGTACTGATGATCCCCTCCTCCGAAATGTTGACGTTACCTTATCCTAATTCAATGTCGTTTATCTTTTCATCCAATGTAGGCTTTGACATATTTTACTACCATAAAATCTTTCGTCGTTTGCCTAGGAGTTCTCACATCTGAATTTGATAATTGTTTGTTCCTCCAAGTTTTATCGTTTTCTTTTAGATATGGTCTAACAAGCTTACCTGCCTAACCCTATACGGGTCTCAACACGCGGAGCTTTATTTCATTACCGGACGTACAAGGGAAGCACACGCTACGCATTTATGTTCCATTTCCTTCCTTCAATACTTGCGTTACAAAATGGAGTGATTTTCATGCTCTGCGCGCAACATGAGGAACGTGATCGGACCAGTTCTGATCCCTTTGGAGAACAATGAATCCCTTTGATGAAATGCCAGAAGTCTCAAACGGGAGAGCAGTACAGACAGTTGCGATCGGGAGAACGCGTGTGGGACAACACGAGCAGGGAGGCACGTAGGGGCGAACGAGTGCAGAACGGCGGGAGAACGCGTGTTTGAGGACTCGTCTGGTGGATGGAATGCAAGAAGTTGCATACGGGGAGGAGTACAGACAGTTGCGAACGCGAGAACGCGTGTGGGACGACACAAGCAAGGAGGCACGTAGGAGCAAGCGAGTGCAGGACGGCGGGAGAACGCGTGTTCGATTGACTGATTTATTGATTGATTTTTTCGTGTTTCCGGGCGCGTCAACAGCTTTGGTCATTAGTCCCGTTAGTGTAGTGCATGTTTTTTCTCGGGAGATGGCGGTGATCTTCCCCCGCTGAATGGCGAGATCCGGCGCCGACCTATCGTCGGCTAGCGGGGTTTCCCCCTAACCAGGACTCTCCCACCAGCGGGGCACCGCCCCAACCGGGACCAGCTCTAAGCTCTCGACCGGTCCCCCGGAATATGTGCATGTTAGTGTAAGTGTATGTGTGTAAGGGGAGAGGATAGGACAAGGAATTGGAAGCACAGATCGCGCGCGGTCCGTGGCCCGTTTGGTAGGGTACTGCTCCGGCATTCGCCGGGTGTTGATTGGAGAAACCACGGAAAACTACCGATCAGAGCAGCCGGCCGCTAGAATTCTCCTCCAGACAGCGACTGAATTCGACCTAGCTGTAAAGCTAGTGTCGAAAATCCTGCCGCCGTCAGGACTCGAACGCGTATGTGACGACACAAGCAAGGAGGCACGTAGGGGCGAACGAGTGCAGGATGCGTGTGCGAGATCGCGTGCAACCGAGCGAGTGCAGAAAGTCGCGTATATTAGAATGCGAGCAAGAGCGCGCGTGCGGGGAAGTTTAGGAAAGGCGTTTGGGGCGTGAGAGCCGGTGAACACAAGTGAGTGGTGTCAAGGGAGAGCAGGAAGCAAAAGTGGGAAGTGAGAAGTGTGAGAAGACTGTGGATTCATCCTTCATTCTCTCTTTTACGACGGTGGGTGTGCGTGTCGGATTGAGTGCCCGGATGAGGAGGGCGCAGCTGGCCCTGTCATTTTCCATTCAGCTAACGCGTGCCGCTTCAGTTTTCTTTTCGAAGCAGATCGAAAGAAATATCGCAAGTGCCAGAAAGCTGATGTGGATACTTGAAAAAAGAGACTCTCGCTCAACACTTGCAATATAACTTTGTCTTCATTGGGAATGCATACTTCACAACTCGTTCTTTTACTATTTATAAATGCTCTATAAGGCAAGCCTGTATGTGGATGTAATGCAATCTGTCTTCAGACCAAGGGTGGTAGATGGCTTTTCAGCCACTCTTGTTCATGCGGCTGATTGAGTTAGTGCACTAGTACTCTCGCACCTCAATCAGGATTACAATGATAATAACCGATTGTATATGTTTGTTTGTTTTAGTTGTATAACGAAGGAGATGTGAGAAAAATAGTACTTTTCAATTAGTACAATAGTTGACATTTTTTGTTATAGATTATATGTCCTTCTTAAAATTCTGCAAAATAACCACACTAAAACAATCAAAATATCTCTACACATAATTTAGATTAACTTTGTGTCTTTCAATATCAGAAATTACATCTCACTATTTCATATTACCTTTCTTTCAGAGTGTAATTCATGTGATGATTGCAAGAGAAAGTGTGATTACCCGTTTGAACCAAATTGCTTCAACATATCTATTATTTCCATGTTATTGGATAACACATGGACAAAATGCATTTGCGCTTGATTGAAAAACTGATATAAGGCGAAAATGAGAAAGGCGAACGAACGAGACCTCGGTCGGAGGGCGAATATTGCGGGGTCGGAGGAGCGGGCGCCCCCGGCGGCCAGCAATGCCGCCCACTCGGCGCCCGCCGCCTCGCCCGCGCCGCCCGGTCCAACCCTCGATCGGCGAGAGGCGCCCGGCCGTAAACGCGGCGCGGAGCCCCGGTGCTAATGCCGGCGCCGTAAAACCTCGCTGCACCCCGGCGGCGACGGCGCCCCTCGACGCTCGGAACGCCCGGGCCGACCCCGGCCCGCTCTCCAGGCACGCCGTCGCCGCCGCCGCCACGCCACCGGCGCTACTGCCACCCCCGCCGTCCCCACCTCACCCCCACCGCCACCGCCAACCCGTCTGCCGCCCCCACCGCCACCCCCACTGTCCCCACCTCAACCCCACCGCCACCGCCAAACCGACCGCCACCGCCACCGCTACAGTTACCACCACCACCGCCACCGCTACCCCCATCTCGACCGCCATCCCGACCGCCTCCTCCACCGCTACCGTTACCGCCACCACCGCTACCGCTACCCCCACCGCTACCGCCATCCCAACCGTCACCGCCACCGCCACCGATACCGTTACCACCACCACAGCTACCGCTACCCCCACCGCTACCGCCATCCCGACCGCCACTGCCACTGCTACCGTTACCACCACCCCCACCACCACCACCACCGCCACCGCCCCAACCGCCACCGCCCCAACCACCACCGCCAGAACCGTTGGCTCGGAGGTCGCCGCCTTCGCTGCCACCAATGCTACGGACATTGGCAGTGCTTCTGGTTGGCCGAGCCGACATAGTCAGCCTCCCCGATGGGAGAGGATGGCGCGATCAGTGGTGATGGTGGCGGAGGGCAGTGTTCGGCAGGGGCGATGGGCAACGAAAATATCAGGCTGAGGCGGTGACGGCGGCGAAGGGTGGCGGAGACGGTCAGCGACGTTGGGAAGCGGGTGGAAGGCAGCAGTGAGCGACGGGGGTGGTGACGGAGGGGGTGGAGGCGAAGCGTAGAGGAAGTTGTCGGGAGCTGAGGTGCTGGCAGCGGAAACGGAGGTGGATGGCGGCGATTGCTGTCCGTCGAGCAACAGAGCGCGTCGTTGCGTCTACTGATGCTACCACCATTGGGGCTAGTGCTATTCGGTGCCCCGCGGGCCAGAGGCCAAAGAGATCAATCAAACGTCGAAGTGGATGGATCCGAGAGCGCTCGAGCAGAGGAGATGAGGAGATTAAACGTGCGGGGCAATACCCATTTGTTTGCACTAGTATGAAATTTCTCGCAGGAATGATCAAAGAGATCTGCACCTGAATCAAAATCATGTATTCTGAGAGAGGAAAAACGTGACCAGTCTCATACATGGTTATTCATAGAGAGACGTTTGTGCAAACAACGTTTTTGTCCATTGCATTCTCATTAACCCCGAGAGTGTTCGAATTCTTTAAGAGAGAGACATTATTTTTACCTTACTTAACCGTGAGTGTAAACTTGAAGAACATGACTAATAGAATCGCTTTTCCATATGAGACCCACACAAATGTAAATAACATTGTAGGAGAATATTCAATGATTATATAGGACTGCCGAGACGCATCTTAATTTTTAAATAAAGTGGACGTTACATCTCAACTACGTTTGTTTTATGTAATTCCTCCTGGCATGAAATTAATTGAAATAATACATTTTATAAACTCGTTGATAATGTCACGTTAAAAGTACAAATGTTCTTTCTTAATTCTTCAGTGCAATAAAAATATACGTATGTAAGAACTTTTATGGGTACACATTAAAATTTAATAATTTTCTATGTACGCACAAATAATTTGCATGCCCACTATTGAAATTTTTACATGCGTACAAGGGTGGATGTAATAATTTTATGTTCTTAATAAAAGATGAAAAGTTGAATTTAGGAACACAAAAATTGGGTTGAAGTAATCATACCGAGTAAGTTTAATTTAAAAATGTGTAATCTAATTTGTATCAATAATATTGGAAGTGTAGTAATTATATTAGTTTCTATCAATCCCTTACAATATCCCCATCCCTACTACATCGTATTCAGAAGGAGTTTGATAGCCAACCTAAGGGAACGAAATATTGAAATACACGATATTGCAATCTTTGAGATCAACTTTGGAGAGCAAAAACTGACGAGGTTTCACTTCAAGAGGCTCTCGATCTTTAGAGTTCTACTTTTTACCTAATTGGTTATTTAATCAAAGAAAACGTGTAATCTCGTCCTACAGAGTCAAACGAAAGTACGCAGAGCGTTATTTAAGAATATTATTTGAATAATATATTTGTTCATCCAACAATTTTCCTCAAAATATTTTGCAAAAATAATATACTTGTATAGTGGTTTTATATTTCGAAGCATACTTTGGTAAAGTGAAGACCTTACATACCCCAGAATTAAATCAAATATTTATAATAATAATAGTAATAATAATAATAATAATAATAATAATAATAATAATTATTATTATTATTATTATTATTATTATTATTATTATTAGTATTATTCCTAGTGGACCTGGCAACATGCTACTGTTCACGTTATTGTTAATCACAATTTACGCTTTGCTCTACAAAATATTTTATAGATGACTTTCTCGCGAGTATGGATTTGCTCTATGCCCTGGTTTGGACAGGGCTGTTAAGTATCCTTTTGTTAAACCTTCGATACGACACTGTCTTGGAGAAATTTGATTTCCTTGTCCGAGATAACGATCAAATAAAAATTCCGGCCGATATTTCACAATTGTAGGAACAGAATATGCAGTAAAGACGCGCTTAATACCTAAGGGTACGGTGGGTTGCATAGAGCTTCTGTTTATGAGCGCTTGTGTCCGCATAAACGCATAAAATCATCAACGCCCGTCTATGTGCAACAGACGCATGAACATTCCCGTTGTACTATGCCTATATTCTTTACGCTAATGCAAGCAATACGTTGACAAAATTTTATCACATACGGATGAACGGTACAACAGCGCTTAAAATACAAACAAACGTTCATTTTTTATATGTTAGATTATCGTTGTAACTATTATTACAGGCCAGATAGTTAACAAAAGGAATGATCATTACAGCCGTCCTATCAACTCTGGCAACATGTGCCTTCCGGTAGGAGCGCAATATCATGTGAGCGTGTGTTTGAGCGAGGCAAGTGGGAAGAGGGAGAAGTGAATGGCCTCCGCCCGTCGCGCGTGGCAAACGCAGAGGGCAATGTCGGCGGCGGTGGGGCGGCGGTTGTGGCGGTGGAGGTGGCGGTTGTGGCGGTGGGGGCGGCGGTTGTGGCGGTTGTGGCGGTGGGGGCGGCGGTTGTGGCGGTTGTGGCGGTGGGGACGGAGTCGTGGCGGCAACGGCGGCAGGGCAGCGGAGGCGGCGGTGGCGGCGGTGGCAGCGGTGGTGGCGGTGGCGGCGGTGGCGGCGGTGGCGGTAGTGGTAGTGGCGGCGGTGGCGGCGTCGGCGGTAGCGGCGGCGGCGATGGCGGTGGTGGCTGCGGTGGCGGCAGCGGCGGCGTTGACGGCAGTGACGGCGGCGGTACCGGTGGCGACGGAGGTGGTGGTGCTGGCGACGGTGGCGGAGATGGTGATGGCGGTGTCGGCGGCGGGGGCTCTGGCGGCGGCGGTGGTAGTAGCGGCGGCGACGGTAGCGACGGCGGCGGTGGCGGCACTGGCGGCGGCGGCGAGTCGCGTGCGCGCGGGGCGGCAGGGGGAGGGCGGGGCGTGGCGGGGAGCGCGCCCGCCGGAGGTGTCGCGTCCGCCCCCGGAAATTACACGCGAGCGTTTCGAGCACTGCGTATGCAGATGGGTCTCTCGCCCGGAATACCAACGCACTCTCGCCCCCCTCCCCCTGGAGGCTCCAACCTGGAAGTTCCAACCCGCACACGGGGTCTAACCGTAGTTCCAACGGGCACGCCCACACCACCGAGAAAGTGATCTGGAGAATGGCTGGCGTGCTAGTTGGGACCACCGATCCTAACACGGTGGTTGCCAATTCCGGTCTTATTACTGGTGTACGCCCAGGCACGAATGGAAGAATAACCGGAAAGCTTTATTGAGAGACAGAGACAACGAAAGAATGAAAGAAATAAAAAAAAAGAAAGGGGAGAATGGGATAAGAATGGTGAGTCGGGCGCCGAATATTGAATTTTTTCGATTGGGTACATCAAAACTCGCTTTTGTGATTTATTTTCATTTGTGTATTCCTTTTGGGGAATTTTATTGCCATATTCGTACTATTCATCCTATTTGCTTTTATTACATAATAATAATAATGATAATAATAATAATAATAATAATAATAATAATAATAATAATAATAATAATAATAATAATAACGTTGAGTTGATTAAAAGCAAATTTGCAGCCCACTTGATGATCATTTGTGTGTGCAACACAGAGTTGTCAAAATGTGAGTGTCAAAGAAGCGGTGTTGCCGATTAAGAGCGCATACAATCTCCATTTTTAAATTCTCATTATGAATATGTAGGCTATCAAGAAAGGTATGCAGTCAGCACAACAATCAAAGTCAACACAATCAGATCTATATCAAACCTGAGCACGATTTCGACGACATAAAACATGATGAATTGAAAAATTTTCCTGAATATGATATATTCATGTTGGAAAGTGAAAATCATTCACGGGCAAGCTTCTTTTCACATCTCTTTCAATTCTTTTTACTTTTTCATGGTCTGTTTGAATTCAGAGTTTTTTCGTTACTTTTTCGCAGGAGTTGTGATTCTTGTGATTTTTTTTTCCATTTAGTCATGACGTGATTCAGTCTGAAATTCTTTTTAAGTCTCAATATCAGCTGAGAGCTTGCATGTTTATTCATATTTAATTTCTATTGTAATCTAAAAGCATTACTTTGAATATGAATACAATTATATATGATATTCATTTGACACCAAAGTACTCGAAAATATTCAATTCCCTTGATACTTATTCCAAAAGCATAAACCCAACTGTATCGTTTAATAATTGAGTTTCAGGGATAACGGGGCAGTCATTTTATTCAATTTGTAAATAAAAGTGATGTCAAAAAGTACAAAAATGAGAAAAATCCTTATTTTAAAGGAGATTTAACAATTTTAAATATTAGAACAAGCAATAGTTGAGAGGCATTTGTGGAAATTTACAATTTTTCCTACTCTGGCGCTTGGGAAGGCTTATCGGCTTTGCGTTCGTGGCGCGATTCACCCGCGGGACGAGATGCCTCATGGGAGAATATTGAAATCAACAGCTGTTTTTGATTCCCCTGTTTGTTCAAAATGAATATTCATCACCGTACTCACCTGACAGGTATTACAATATGGTAAACCGAGGATTAGTGTTGAATAATATAAGCAATTATCTAAAACGTTTTGCTCTTTAGAAATGATGATTATCTTGCAAATGAAATAATGAACTTTTGCGATTGCTTTCATTTTGTGTGGCAACTCCCGAGCAATTAAATCTAGTAATATCATGAGCTATCACGAGAAATCTTTTAATTATTTGTAGACATTGAAATCAGCAGGTGAATTAAACCCAAAACATCCCAGAATTTTTATTCAATCAGCAGCTGAAGATCTATTGTCGTAGACACATGCAAGATAAGTAGAACAGACATTTTAATTTGCTTTGTGATTGAAACTGCATATTTAGTTTAAAATGCACTTTCACAGACACTTAATATTGTGTATGAGTCAATAAATGTTTATAATATTTCCTCCTTAAATATAAATTTAAAATATAACAATGAACCACTGTAAGATAAACCAACAAATATAGACCTCTCAGAGATACATAGAAATATTTCCATAAGATGCTAGTCTGGAGCAGTCAGAAATCAATTTTGAACGAAAGGAACATAAACAACAAAAACAAAGGGGGGATATTGGTGAAAGAGCCAGAAACAAGGCTCCTATTTGAAGAACCGGGTCTCCTTTGACGCCGTCCACTTGCGCTCCGTAACGTGCAGCTGTGCATGCACGAAACTTGGCAAGCGGGCGCCGTCTCGTTTGAGAGGCGAAGCGTTGCGAAGCAGCCTGCGGGCCTCGCAGCGGGAGCATGCGGGTCTTCAGCGCAGATCGGAAGCCCCTTCCGCTGCTCTCGCGCTTGAAAGGGGAAGAAAGCGCCTGGACAAGCGGAGGAAGCGAAGGCACAGCGGCAGGCGGTCGATTCCAATGTTACTATACATGGGTTTTTCTAATGTGGCATCTGTGGGTAGCGTCAAGATGGAATTCTGCACGACTTTTTGTCATTCTCAGTCATTCTTAGGCGGTTGTTTCCAATGTTACTATACATGGTTTTTTCTAACGTGGCATCTGTGGGTAGTGTCAAGATGGAATTCGGCACGACTTTTTGTCATTCTCAGTCCTGCCGCTAGAGTCGCTTGATCTGCAGCACTGCTTGATGCAATCGCGATAATGCGACATGTTGCGGCAGAACCAAGAAAGACGCAAAAAGTCATGCCGAATTTTATCTTGGAGATACTACCCACAGATGCCACGTTAAGAAACCCAAGTATACCTCTAGGGTTATCTTGTCCATTTTTTAGTTATTAAGCTACATATACGGCATTATAATTGGTTCACATGTTGTCTCTTATAAAGACGTTATACATCTAATTTGTTTTTACATCTTTTAAGGATCAGAAGAAGCAGCAGTTTGGACAACTTGCCCCAGGACCCGAATTAATTAGGGGCAGGATTTTATATTTAATTCAAAAAATTTAAATGTTTTAACTTCTAATGCAAATTAACTGCTATAAGTTTTTTTCTTTTGCATGGAGAAATGAATTCTGTTGATGTATCGGGAATGGAACAGAACTCCTTTTGAGACAGATTTTTCTCAAACAATATTAGTAGAAGAATTAGTGTGGGCATCCGTGCAAGATAAACACGACGTGTTATCACTTCCAAAATCAAAATGTTCTCTTCAATGAGTGAAAGTCTAATAAAAACCGTGGACATATTCACCATCCACGCTCACCACCTGGAGATGGTGAAGTAAAAGTTTGAAAGACAATCACCAAGGAAATTCCTAGGATGAAACTTCATGAGTTAGGATATTATCGTATTTGTATATTATTTCAATTATTATATTTAGAAAAAAATATCAAAATATGTTTATTCTAGGTATATATTTTGAATGATGGGCTTTGGTTAAGTTTTCGTAAATCACTTCTAGCTCAAGCTTCAACCTCGAGAGAAAGAGATATTGAGTTTTCTTTGTAATTAATTCTAAGAAAATAATTCGACACATAAATAATAAAGTACAATGATAAGCCAATCATAATTACTGCTAAGTAATAAATTGTTTAGTTAATCTTATTTGAACTATAGCCAGATATCTCTGTAGCCTACTGATAACAGGCTTGGTGAGGATAATATTGTTTTTTTTTTGCACCTATGACCCCACGGCTCAATTCGCGTCTCGGCCTGAAACGCACGAACTAGTAGTGCTGTCGGAGATTAGATGAAAGCCAAGAGCATTGTTGGAGGAGGTGATAAGTCCATCGTTCAATTCGATGGGCTTGAGTAGGATTAGAATGGAAATTATTCCCCGTCTTGGTTTGTCGGACATTAAAAATTATGAAATGTTGTTCCCATTGCTTTCTGATTCGCGGTTAATCGGAAAACATGTAATAATTTTCAATAAATTACACGACGGAATACGAATGCAAATTTAAATTGTTATAAGCAATTTGTTAATAATTTATTTATATGTAAGATTCATAAGCATTGAACAGTTTTGAATAGATAATAAACAATTGATATAAATAATTAAAGAGAAGAGAAATTGTTGATCCCTTTGCTTTCTGATTCGCGAATAATTGGAAAACATGTATTAATTTTCAAGCTTGTCGAATGGATACGCAATGAAATGAGCAGCATAAAAAATGGAGATTCATTAATTTTGGGGACGTGTTCTCAACCTGGAATACGAAATCTAGGATCATTTGTCTTCATAATACACGGATTACAAACAATAAATGTGAGGGTTTCAATTGACACTTCAACTCCACCCACCGCTTGTCTCCCATAATGAAATTACGCCAGGTGAGCGAGTCTACGCGATCGCCATTCCAGGTCGGACAATGCTACATACAATGCGACTCGCTCTCCACAAACATTATTGTCAACAACTGAGAGCTCAACTCCACTGCGCTCGTCGACGCTAATTTGTTCTCAAACGTTTTATGATTTTCACAAATGACATTGGTAAAATCATTGAACCGTAATTTGTATATTCCGCTGTTATTTACACGGTTAGTATACGCAATAAAATTACCAACCTGACGACTGCTGAAAAAGAAAATGTACCATCAAAAGCTGTAACATTTTAACGTCAAGTTTCTGTATTTGAATTTACAGTTTCACATGTTCGGATTTCAAAAATATTCCCTCAGTTGACATATTATAAAAAAAGTACAAAACCTTCTATGCAATAGTTTCAATAGCAATGGAAGAGGGGGTGTATCAGAATGAACATAAAAATATCATATACAAGAGTAATAGCACAGACGATAATGCGGTCGAAGGTGAAATAACGAAAGAAAATGAATCATCATTTCCTACCGGTCATTGGTTTCACAATAATTTCATTTATTCCTTCACGTTCGGTTCACAATTTCTATGGGTGCAACCATATAATTGTTACCGTAAAGGAATTGTCGATTATAGGGTACATTATAACAATATTCATAATCATTTAAGGGTTTTAAGAGATGGAAATGAACTAAATGTTCAAATAAACAATAATGAGTTTCAGTCGCCAAAGTTAGTGAAATATTCTCTCGGGTATGTGTACATTGAAATTATAAGAACGTTTCTTCGGGCAAAACCACATTTATAATAATTTTAAAGATACAAAATTTTGCTAGTAATAGTGGAAATTCCAAATGAGATAGAAGAGAAAAATAGTTACTATTAAATAGGTTAAACGATTGAACTTATCTTCCAATCCTTGGTAATATACGAGCAATTAAATTATTACAGAAAGCAAACAACTTTTGATAATGAAATATGCGAAATTTAATTGAAAGATAAAAATTATGTCGCTTCTTTTTTTCTGAATAAAGTACTTGCTTTTCATGAAACCTTTCAGTATTTTCAGTTCATAGACACAAAGTTCGTAAATTCAATTTTAGCGAAAAAATATTAATGTTTTTAAGAAATGAATATAAAATCATTTTCAGTTATGTTATAATTACTACAAACATGGAAAATCCTCTGAATATATTGAAAAAATTCCGTAATATTAGCTTTTGAAACACCTTTATTATTTTTATTATGAACTAATTAACAATATTTTTCCACTTGTTAAATATTTAAAAGAACATTCTCCCTAACTCCAATAATTCCCCAGAACTGATAACCATTTTTCCAAACGGAGCTTCAGACGTTGGAGGTGGCGTGGGGCAAAGAGCAAAGAGCAATGAACAAAGAGCAAAGGGCATTCCGACCTCGACAAGTCGGAAGGGCACGGCGCCCTCTCGGCCTCCTCGTCGACTCTTCTTTTTCGGAGGGGCCCGGGAGGGGCGGGGCGCCGCGGGGGGCCGCCGCCGCCGCGCACCGAGCGACGCGCGGGACGACGCGACGCCGCCGACGCCGCCGCCGCCGGGGGGCGTCGTCATCACGGGGCGCCGCGACGTCGACGTCGCCGCCGGAAGACGCCGGCCCGCGAGACAATGGCGCGTCGACAATAGCCGCGTCGCCTAGCGACGCCTTCTTCCCTTGGGCGGACGTGTAGGGGCGGGGGGAAAGGCTGGGAGGCTGCGGGGCATGCGGCGAAGGCGGCGGTGAGAGACGCGGGGTGAGAGTATTACGGGGGTGGAACGGCCCTGGGAACGCTGCGAGTTATAATACATAGGCTGAAACTATTGTTTTTCTTTAGACAGTAAGATGGAACAAACTGCGAGCGAGTACGACTCATCACGTTTTGTTATCAAACTTCTAGTGAATTGAGGAATACAATTTAAGACATTGAGGCAACACAAAATTTGGTTTCCGAAATCTTCCTCGCGTTACAAAAAATTCCTTGCCAAGTAAATATAACAACAAATAATCCAATAATTTTATTAATACTTCAAATGATAACTAGCAATTAATCAGCTGACTGGGCCCTCCATTGTTTCTCTGAAATGTATGACCTTTAAATGAAGTCCTCATTCTATGCTCATAGTTCTCACATTACTTAAAAAATCAAGAAACTAATAATATTTTGGATAATGGTGAGCATTATTCTAAACAAACAAATACCAATTTGTTGTTTTTGACAATGTAGATGTTTGAAAATAAAAAAGTGAAAAATGACTTTCTTCTTATTCTGTTTATTCCACTTTTCAAGCCATTATAAATATTACATTTCGTGTAAAAAGGGTTGCTTTTTTGATCTCTCATCTCTTAACATTTCTGAAAACAATATGAGCTTTTAATAGTTGTGGGATATTTAAAACAAGCTACTTCCTAGTTTTATGTTTTCTTATTACTCAGGTATTTTTCCTGAAAATTCCATTGTATAAAAATGTCAAGCTCTCAGAACATTTTCTACGTGCTGTCTCGCTACGTAAGTTTTATTATGCCATCTCATTTTGTAACTCCGAGGAAAATGTTGTTTTTCAATTTGTTTCCTTTATTAGACCCCATGAGAGGCAGCACTCGTTTCTTTGAAGTAAACAGCAGGCAGTCTCTTTGTCGAATCTTATCACGGTACTTCAGTTCAAACGCTTCTGTCTGTTGAATGCTGGGTTAGAAAACCAGAGATGCGGCATGGCATGCCACACACAAAGCAAGTAATTTCAAACATCAACGTGCTAGGCAATAACTTTTTTCCAACTGGTGACCCAGTTATATCAAAATGTGACTCAGCCATTTCGCTAGAGACGTAATTCATTGCTTTCATCATACTTATTGAATTTACCTTGGTGCTTTGTCATAAAACACAGTGAAGAGGAACATGTTTGGGTTATAATATAAATATCTTGGAATGACATAAATGGTATTGTTCTCATCACTGAAATCGTATCATCACTAGAAGTATATCGTGAAATAAACTTAGAATAATTGTTGGTGTGTGAAATGCAAATGAAGCAAAAGAAGAACAATTTTTTCAATTTTTATTTCAGTATTTTTAATTTAATTTAATTAAGCATAAGTAAAAGTTAATTAGCGCATCTAAGGTTCCATACTAATAATGTTATTTTCAGCTTTTTTTGTGAATATTCGAGATGGGAGAATGGTTGCTGTATTCAGATTGTGAAGTCGAGAAAAATGTTTTTTAATACGTTTGGGCAAATGTATGTCAATGTAAGAAAATATTAACACCATCAGTTATCCTACTTAAAATTCATATTTGTTGTTAATTATTTTTTACTTTTCACGAACAGGGAATATCGGTAGCTTTATCAATCTATATAGAATGTAATAATTTTTTAATAGCTTTAGCGTATTTCACAAGGCATGTCCATTTATTGTGAATTACAAAGGACTTCTGCGTGAATTTATTGATACATATAAAAATACATTCATTTAATGCTTGAATATGTCACTAACTACTTGAATTCGTAATCAAACTACTTAGCATATTTAATTTGGCAAAGTATTAATTCTAATCTGTAGTGAAATAATACACTAACAAAGTGTATTTCAAAAATCACGCATAGCAGGCTTTGATACTCGGGAATGAAGATGATCGGATGGTGTACCACAATCAAATGTTTCCTTAAATACATTGTAAAGAAAATTATACACAATCACATTCTTCAAGGATGGCTTGAAGACGGTTCAACTAAACCGCCTTGTACGTGATGGTGTAAAGAAGCGCTGATGCAGCAGTAGCTGTTGACTGGCGCCCTCCATTGTGGAGACTCAGGCGCTGCTAGCAGGTGGAAAGCCAGCAGCTGCCGGCGACAGCAGAAGCCGCCTGACGGAGGTGGAGGCGGAGGCGGCGGTGGGAAGCCACACACAGCACCACGCCGCCGTTTAAAGGCTGCCTCCTTGCGTTTGCAAAGAGAAGCTCCAGATCAGCGATACCAAATTCCCTTTTTTTCCCTTCACAATAACGTACGTGAATGGTGTATGCCAAAACGTAATGTTGAATATTTTTCTTCTAAACTTTATATTCTACGAAACTATTTTTTTCCAATTCCAAAAGTTGGGCCGGACAACTTTTCCAACAATATATTTTCATTCTTGATCCGTCCAGTGGCGCTGAAGTTTGCGTGTGAGCATGGACTCGGACGGTGTCGATGCTAATTCCCTTTGGGTTGTGGCATAATGAGACAGATCCTCCCACTAAGCATCACTAAAAGGTGTGATTTCCCTATAGACAGATACACATTACCCGATACAGAATAGCATAGCTGAGATGGCCTTACAGGGTACCATAGTAGGCCCCTTTAATCACGAAAAGAAAGGAGATAAGCCTAAGGGCTACCTCTAAAAGCTGAAGAGCGAGTGGGTCCTAAAATGACACTGGGTAGAATGAATAATGCAAAGAAAGGGGGGCTGACTATTTTCTAGCTTCTCGCGTAGTAGGATGACTTACAAGGCGCCGGGGAGAGCAAGACACTGCAGTATGGGTAGACTGAGGGGTGACTCAGAAATGTGTATGGTTATTTTCATGAATTTATACTTACACACACACACAAAAATTGTACCTAATAAAATCAGGTAGACATGTCGTTTAAACTTTGAAGAAATTGCTAATTAAAATGTACTAGCAATGGAAGCCTAAAAAAAGTAAAAACGCGTTTACAGGTGCTTAATTTGATTTATTTGCTGAAAAAAAATCCAGTAAAAACCGTGTATGACTTATGGGGGAGAATAATACTTTAAGGGGAATTCTAAAGTGTTCCACTGTGAACTTGTGACCGCAACAGCATTCAAGCAGCGCCTCGCCCGACCGCCGCCCTCTCCGCCTAATCCCTGGGGCGAGCGGGGCACAGGTCGCGGGATCGCAGCCCGGCGGGAACGCGGGGCTTCCTCCAGCCGCCATCCGGCTGGTTTATTCACCGACGGACGCGTCTGGGATTCGCGGCGGGTGAATATTCCAACGGCCCGGCCGCCGTCAGCTTGATAAATAACGCACAGCCGGCGCCGTATTTTAGGCGTCGGTGCGCGGAGGGGGCGGCCCGCGGCCGGGGCGGGGAGTGAGGGGCGGGGCGGGGCCGGGGCGATAAGACGCGGAAGCGGGGAGTCCGCGGAGCGAGCCCTGCCGGGGCGGGCGCGCCGGACTTCCATCGGGGGAGGATGCGCGGGGCAGCGCCCGTCCCTGCGCGCGGCGCCGAGGAATTAATTAAAATTAAAACGTGCGGCGTCGGCGCCGGCAAGATTGATTGCGGACATTAGCGGCAGCGTGGGCGGGACAACAGGTGCGGGCGGGGGCGCGCGGGCGCGCGCGGCGCGGGGCGGCGGGGCTACGGGGGTGTGGAGGCGTGCCGGAGAGGGGAAGCGGGACTGGGAGACGCAGACGAATGGAATCGACGAAATGAAGATAGGGCTGAAATTTAGGCAGAAGATGCGAGAAAGTGAAACGAATAATAGTTTGGACAGAATGGCTATAGCGCCCGTAATGACTACACAGGCTATCACAAATTGTAAGAGAAATATCCTCAGCTTGGAATCTAAATAACCTGTAAAAAATATAGGCCTTTACTGTAAGTTTAAAACTGTATACCACAGTGGAGAGAAAGTAATACAAATGAAAGGCAAACGAATCTTCACGAGTACTAGAAGTAAATTTCAATGAGTAACTAATCCAAAAAGAAACGAATAGGAGAGGAAAGTAAATATACGAATTGGAAATTGGAATATACGAATGGGAACGAATTGGAGACGGAAGTAAACGAACTGGAGAGAAAAATATAACAGTAAATTAGGGAGGTCACATCCATTGGATTAATTGGAATGAACGAGACCCTTACTTATATAAAACAGAAGAAATTTATCTCGTAACTGTTCATATTCACAAATAAGAAGTAAGAAGAAAGCTGAGGCAGAAAAAGCTGCAACCCACCAATGCAATCGCAAACCCAAACAGTAATGCTCTTGCTGTTTGTTAAAATACAACATCCGTGTACAGCTGATGTGACATACAAGAGAGAACAAATTAAATGTTTCTTTGTTCATACGATACCGTTTTATTGTGAACTCTGTCGTACAACCCAGTAATTATTATCTTGTCTCGATGAGTAGAAACCAGTGATTTCCTAAAATTCAAAGGTGGATATCTAGTCTTTAATTTACGATCTCATAAAAAATCTCTTCTTTAATTTCCTTTTTAAATGCATAGTAAATTATTGTACTGAAAAGTAACCATCTTAATTTCATCAATTAATTCTCTTCTTTGATCTATTTATCACGGGTACACTGTTGAGTTACTAGCGATAATGGCTATTGATGAGAATAAATTATTGAACAATATTCCGAAGGCTGCCACTTATCTCGTTACACATGGACAATAAATTAATGAAACAATTTTCACTCCAGATGTGAAGAAGTTTCACCATCTGGCTAGGCCCTCTGCTGAGAATCCTTCTTCGAGAGTCAGCGCCGAGGAGCATGATGCATGAGTGAGCGATTGGGTATTGCTTCCAGACGCGTAAACTACTTTGGTCCCGAGAGTGTACGGTAATGCATAATCTTCACGTCACTTTACGGGGCGCCAACCCAGCCGCGACAAGCTCTAAGCTCCTCACTGGCCTTTCGATATTTGTGGCAAGTGTAGTGCTCGCAAGCATGTGTGTGTGTTTTGATGTATGTGTGTGTAAGGAAGGTGGAAATGAAGAAGAGAAAAAGATCATGCGCAGTCCATGGAAGAAAACACGGAAAACTACTGTTCAGAGTAACCGACCATGAGGATTTTCTCCCAACAGTAGCTAAATTTGATTTAGCTATCTATATTGCTAGTGTCGAAATTCTGCCACTAGCGGAGTCGAACCCAAGAATCTCCTGGTCAGAGACTGCAGTGGCAGCGGGTATTTTTAGAGCCATCTCATCCGCTGCGTGTTTCGCGAGGTCTCGCGTCTGCGGCGGGCGAGAGGCGGGCGAGCAACGCCCCCGCAACACTGGCCGTTCGCGAGGCGCACCTCGCGCCCATAACTCACGCGCGGCGGCCCTGACGCGGCGCAGACGCGCGGGGGCGGGCGCGGCCGCCCCCGCACGCGCGCGAACCGTATTTTATATACGCGCCTCCGTGCTCCGCCCCTCTCCGCGGCGCCGTCCCGCCTTCGCGCCGTCCCGCCTCGCAGCGTCCTGGGCTTCGCCCCCGCTCGACCCCACTCAACCCGCTTCGCCCCACTCTTCCCCGCCCTGCCCCACGATTCCCTACCACGCGCTTTTCGCTCCTCCATTACCCTACGCCGCCCTCGCCCGTTACATACTTTGCATCCCTCCTCACAACGTTCTACCTCGCCTCAATCAGCCCCGCCCTTTCCAACCCCGTCACGCCCCTCATGCCCTGTTCCACGTCTCTACCCTGCACTTTTCGACCCAGCGTCAGCCTATGCTTCCCCGCCCCGTCCCAATCCGACCTGGTCCTCCCTGTCTCACTCTACCCCATCTCAACCGCTCTGCCCCTCCCTTTCCAACCACGACTCAACCCTCCCACCTCGTTCCTCGCTTCTCAGCCCAGTGTTTTTTGACGCAACGCCGCCCTACACTGCCTCGCACCATCCCACGACACAACCCTCGTCCTCTCCTGGTCTTCTCCACCTCGCCGCAACTCTTCCTCCCCTCCCTTTCCAATCCCAGCCCGCCCCTCCAGCCCGGCTACATGCTTCCCTACCCAGCGTTTTGCGCCCCAACGCCACCCTACACCGCCCCGCCCCTTTCTACGCCTTTACGCCCCGCCTCATCCGGGGCCGCACCGGTCCATCCACGCAACGGCCTTTCTCTACGCGCGGCACGCCTCCGCCCTCTTTGCCGCGCCGTCCACGCCCCGCCCCGCCACCGCCCGCGCTCCCGCCCGCGACCCCGGCCGCGCCCCCGCCTCCGCCTCCGCCCCCGCTCCCGATCGCGCCGCCGCCCGTGCCCCCGCCCCGCCCGTTCCCGTGCCCCCGCCTGCGCCCCCGCCCCGTCCCCACCCGTGCTCCCGCCCGCGCCTTCGCCCCCGCCCGTGCTCGAGCTTCCGCCCAGCCCACGCCCACGCGCGCCTTGGATTTGCCTGGCGCCTTCCGCCGCGGCAGTGAAACTTTTATGCGACTCGCTCCCCCCTTTTCCCGTTCCTATTTCAGCACCCCGAAATGTATTTCAACAAGTCCTGCAGCCTTTTCGTTTTAATTTTGAGGGCGGAGTATATTGTGTGGTAACTGTGGAGCAGCGAAAGTTGTAAAACAAATGTTGCGTCAGACCAAAAATTGCGTGTAATTTGATCATTGTTGATTATAAACAACTTTCGCAAAAGCCGATTTGTTTGACTCCTTACGTTTTAATCGGTGTTTGCTTCAAAACATACTTATTCTAAACAATATTTGAAGTGTTGACAAACTTTAAGTGGATATACAATTATTTATTGACATTATTACAAGAAACGCACGTGTTTATCAACGTATTGTTTGAATAATATTGAGTGTATCTTTATTATAAGTAATGCATTTGAATGTGAAATTATTCATCCGATTTCTACTAGCCAACATGCGCTGTGATATTTCGACTTGGGTAGTAAATCATAGTACCATTGCACAGGACACCCTTCAACATCGCCATGGGTATAAGCGTTGCGAGCTACGACCAAAATATGTCACTTGAATTGCCGAAAACATTGTAATTCACATTCTGACAGCTGCCTGATCGACGTGAGTGTTTGTGGGCAGCTGTAACAAAGAACGAATGTTTCACCCACGCGTATTACTTCAAGGTACGCAAAAATGTCTGCATCTGCCTCTGGTCACTAGCTTATTACTTTCCTCGAAGTCACTTTCACTGACAATCGAATTACTTGTCTCTCAGTTGAAATACCTTCAGCTGCCCGTTCACGTGGTCTCTGCTAATGTTTCGGGTTTCAGAGTTTGCCCTTCTTTCTAGCTCATTACCCAAATGAACCATCATCAGACTTTCCATCAAGACTAATTAAGTTTTCTCATAAAGCATTAAGTCGAATTAGCATGAGTTATTTTAAGCAGTGAAGAATGCTATTGGTCAATAAAGAACGCAATCTGAATAATGATTCAGATACTACTGATGATTACAGAAAATGGGCTACTGCTGAAAAGCGACTTTAAAATACGTTGTTCGTTAATATTTAATCTGCTTCTTTTAATAAGAAATAAAGTTTGTTTTAAGAAGGCATAATATTTCTTTTAAAATGGAATTTAATTTTAAGTTGTTTTCTGAGTACCTTAAGGTTTTCAATTCCGTACTTCTTTTGATTCTCTACATAATCGTATTACGATTTTATTGTCTAAACGAGACAAAACTTGAAAATCAGTTCAATGATATTCATCTATTTGTGAAAGAGACAATAATAGTATAGTTTTCTGTGTGGTATTACTTTTATAACAAAAAAAAATTTGGCCACTGGTTGGAATTCACTCCTCTAAAATTCCAATTTACGAAAGGTTTGACGAATATATCAATTATTATAAGAAATTGATATTTGCATTATTTGATATTAAAGATTAGAATAGTTTGCATTAATATACACAGCGATCTATATCATGAAATTTGAATAAGAATCTATCGCATCTGTAGAATGCCTTCGGAGTCCTAAAGGGAAGCCTGTATAAGAGTTGGGTTCAGGATATGCAGCGGAATCTGCATCCATTCTCACGAACACTCCCGAAATCTGATTAAGTTTGAAGACGAAGATGCTATGAGAACCGAATATATTGGGTAGAGAGGAACGGAATCCGATTGAGACCGGGATTCCAACGGAAGTGGTATTCGATTGGTCACAAAATTTATTCCGAACCGAATCTTTATCGGAAGTTTGCGACAACTCCATCAGACCTTCATGGTTCTTGTTCCTTTCATGCTTATCTCTCAATGTTCGCGTTTTGCCTACTTCAAAGTATTTAATCATATACTAATAATCTCGTGGTTTTAAATGCCACATTATCGTATTTCTCTGATATTAATGCTTATTCTATTTTCCTTCTGACCTATTTTAGTTTGAAGTTAAAGAGTTAAAAAATGTCGAGAACTCTTATAAAATACCCACAAAAAATCAAAATACTTGAGTTGGGTGAGATCGATCAGGCAATATCAATTTTTGAAAATCGTCTGAACGGTTTAGGCTAGCATTGAGAACCGACCATCGAGATACCAAGAGATGGAGAGTGACAGACATATTTTCTTGCAAACAATTTTTTGGTATCCCTTGATACGTGGATTCTCACTCCACAATGTGTTAGAGGAAGTAATTTATTACATAGAGGAACAAGATTTCTTTGATATCTTTGTACATCAGGGTCTCGTAATAAAATTGCGGATTTTCCCAAAAAATTCGTAAAATCCCTTATTTGTGCCAAAGCATTTCAATACTTTCTCTTTACTACGTAAGCACGCAATACGAAAATGTATGCATTTTGACTTAAAATTTAAGATACAAAAAAAGAGTGTGATTACATCTCTTCGACTTGATGGTTCAAATGAGTTACGGACCTTCACCCTCTACAATAGGCGCTGTTGGGAACTGAATTCATATGCCAACTGATTATTTGTTCTGAAGAGTAAATTCTTTCTTTGTACGGTAATTGTGTCGTTGCATTATCAAAAATGAATTATAAAGGAGAATACAATGTGAATCTGAATTTCTAATCAGGAAGAACAGCTATCTAAATCTTGGAAGCAACGATGCTAATTGCAAGAAGTGATGCTAATTTCTATTCTTTAGAACAAATACTTTTCGGCCCCAAGTTTACTCTTCCCCAACATTTTGATCTTCTGCTGGTTTTACATAAATACATGTTTTAAGTGGAGCTAGGTTTATTAAGTTAATTATTGGGCAATTACTGTTCAAACAAATAGCTGATTATGTTCCAAGAAAAGATCAGTGCTAGTAACTCATATGGTTTTACCTGTCTCTTGAACTCTAAATTTGACATTTTTCTTTTTTTTGCATAAGATTCTAAAAGGATATACCATAGTTTCAATAAACATGAGTTGTCGAAAGAAATCGAATTAGATATTTATCACATCTCTCTGTGCCTTAAAACCTCTTCACGTAATGCATTTTAGGTGTTTAAAATCTTCTCAAAACACGTTTTTGTAGAACAGTGAATATTGTATGCACAGAGGAAACTCGTGTACACCCCACTTAACCGTATTACAGGGATGGATTGGAAGAGCGATATTCATAGTAAAGTTATCGAATTACTATAAATATTCCTACATGAAGGATATTGATATTGTGTAAAGAAGCATACTAAAATGTTTGCAAAATAATTGAAAATTATTTGAAGAATCATAAGTCATTCATAGCAACATAAAAGTTATTTATTCGTTATTATTATATTTATCACATAACGAACAGTTTTTTTAAGTAATGGAAATAAATCATTCATATTTTATTGATCGTAACAGTTTCTATAAATAAAAATTAATTTATTTCAGCAAATCTATATTACCGATGTAATTATCTGGCATAATATGAACACTGCATATTACGTAATAGAATAAATATTGAGTTAAAATGTGGTTTTCTTCAAATGATACTTACAACACATTTTTTGCAAGTTAAATCGGATAATAATTGTTCAAAAAACTAACGAGTTCAAGTGAAACTTGCAACGAAATGCAAGGTCTTTGGTTTCGTTATTATTCTCAAAACCTAAAGTGTATAACGGTATGTCAGGAAAGAACAACGTTGCAGATGCTGCCTCTCCTCGCAATGCACGGAGTGGATCAACCATGAGGCGAGGGCGGCTTTTCTCCAACTCTTAATCTCCCAAAGTGCTCAGGGTACTTCGAAGCACACTCCGGCTCTTCCTAGTCTATAGCTCGGCGCGCTGCGCATTAGCTGAACATCGAACAAGGAAACTCATCCAGCGCTAAAACGCAATCAACACGAGCGCACTCTGCCGGAAACAGGCGCCCAACTCCACGATCGCCAACGGACGCGTGCCCTGAGCGAGACCCGGTGCGGCGCGGTGCCTCCTGCAAATTGAGGGACTTGGAGGGACGTCGATGCCTGTTGCATGGAACAAATGCAGTCAGACTCACACGTGGACACGAATGTGCGAGAGGGACCAGGTCACAAGATTTCTTTTTTGGACGATCAACTAAAATACATGACACATAACCGAATTTAGGTCAACCACTGATGTTGAAGACATTTTCTTACTCAGAATTTTGGCACGAGATATGAAAATTTATGATGCTGTGGAGGAATGTACTTAATAATAATTGTATGATATAAAGGGTACATTTCCTACTTGATCATCTAATACTGTACGTTCGGGTGAAAAAAAGCGTTATTTCTATATTTTAACATTAAAAGACACAACATAAGAAAATAAAATTTATACAGATAGATTGAGTTGTTGAATAAAATCAATGAAAAGAAAGAAACCTTGAAGAGAACATGTATACTAGAAACCCCATTTTGTGTCATAAGCATGATAGATTTGGTATCGACAAGTTTTGTTGTTTTCCACCGTAGACAGTTGCGCCCAATGTTGAACGTTCGTTATACGTGAAAAGAGTGTTTATAAGTGATCTGCAATTTACTTAATTTTTTCAACTCAAAGCAGTATTGCGATTATCACATTTAACTTCGACATATTATTTGGCTGTTAAATCCATTGTACTACATGGCCAGGTAGAGATCAAAAGCATCGTGATAAGGAGACGATGCGTTATTAGCAACAAAGTCTCTTTGATTTTAGAACATAAATTGTAATACACAAACGTTTTAAAAATTAAACGGGCTGTAATTGCCTGCGGGACATTCTGATGACCTCTGCCCGGAAATAGTGAACTACAAAAACCTTCAGGACAGTGCTACAAAGTTAAAATGTTATTTGTTGAGCGAAAATGGGTAACTAATGTTAACTCAGATATTGTCTCTATCCACCGAACCTATCATTCTGATGTCCTGGGTGTGAACTGTTATCACTATGCTCACTTTCTGCCAATGGAACTACAAAGGCACGAAGAACAATAGCGTTTGCTCTATTCGATGACACCAACATGTAACTACGCCAGTAAAGTGTTAAGAGAAAGCGATCCAGTGGAATATCGAGCATCGCTTTACGTTGGCTGACAGGTCAGCAAGGAAATAGACCAATCGCGTTTTGAGCTGGCTTCATGGGAGGACGTTGAATGCCAACCACGACAATTTGAGTTCCATAACTCGATCCTCGATGCTCCCTCCTTCAATTCAGCTCTCCTCTAATTGAAAGAGAAATAATACACGTTAATACAAAGAATAATACACGTGAGACTAATACGAAGAATTAATTAAAATTCATTTAATTAGAAACCTATAAGGTAATATTTTAATGAGTCTCTGAGTCTGAATCGAATGGAACAGGTCTGAAACCAACGTGTGTGTGCAGCGAGGCGAGCTAGAAACGTAGTTCTCACGGCGAACCGTGAGAGTAGAAGTTTAACTGTGCACAAGGTGTATGAATAAGCAAGTACTGTAGATGTACATTTGTGTAATTAATGGAAACTATTTACAAGAAAGGAGTTTCTGCATGATTAGATAAGTGCTGAGTGGGCAACGGTCAACCTTAACGCAGGTGGTCTCTATCTCCCCTTCGCACCCTCTCCTAGAGTTGCCAACTATGTTCATGTAAAAGTTGGGCACTCGATAAATCAAAAAGAAGCAATATATGATTTTACTTCTTATTAAATTTTAATCTTAATTAAGCTTCGCTATCTTTTATAAAATCGTAAAAGGCTGAACAACTCATGTCAAAATTAACGTAAGTTAATAGTTCTCCTCGACTTCGACTAACGTCAGCTCTATCTATTTATTCTCTCCATTTGAGATTCATAAGTGAAAAGATTCGTTCACAAGATGCAACTGAAGACGGCATGCGTAAAATTGTTGATAGAATATTATTGCGTTTTTTTATATTTAATAATTAAAGCGTGTTTTTGCGTCTCGTTTTTAGCTTATTCGCAAGACTATAATGCATGCGTGTGTCAGCTTTCAGAAAAAGGATTTATCCATCTGAATTAAACAATAAATGATACAACGTAGCGGGTGTTAGACATATGATAAAATAAACGACAACAAAAGTTAAATATTTTGTAAAGGGAGGACATTTGAAATACAAAGGAGGACGAGAGAACAATTAACGTCAATGGAGGAGAGTCCTGCCAAATGATGGACGTTTGGGAACCCTAGATTCGAGTGTTGGTGAAAACATAAATAACAAAAAAAGGTTAAAAATTTACTAAAAGGATATTTAAAATACAAAGGAGGACGAAAGAGCAATTATCGTCAATGAAGGACTACCGTCCCTAATAGAGGACGGCTGGCAACCCCACCTTCTCCCCTGCCCGTCTCCAACTCCGTCAGAGTTTCCTGGGCGGGGCGGGGCCCCGGGGGCGCAGGTCTAAGAGCGTCTACGAGCGCGGAGGAGCGTCGAAGGGCGCCTGGGGGTTTGCGGGCGCCGCGGGCGGCGCCTCTGCCGGCCGCCAATATCCGAAGCAATTACCGCTCCGCCACGCCCTGTGCGTGCGCGGGCGCGGGCGCGGGCGAGGCGCGGCGCAGGGCCGGGCGGCGGTGGCGGCGCAAGTTTGGCCGCGGACCGCGACTTCCTTCCGCAGGCCAAAGCGATACGTCCTCCTCCGACCCTTCTCTGCTGGCGAGGGAGTTACTAATGATTTTGGGTGAGTCGACTACGTAGGTCATTAGTCGCGGGAGTGTAGTGCGTGCTATATTTCGGGAGGTGGTTATGTTCCTTCCCACTAAACTGTTAGATCTGTCGCAGATCTACTCATCAGCTTGTAGGGGTCTCCCCCTTCAGATTCATTCTCCACCGGTGGAGCATCGTTCCACCAGGAACTAGCTGCAAGTCCACCACTGACCTCCTGACCTGAAGAATAATATAGTGCATATAATTGTGTGTATATATAAGGAGAGAAAAGAGAACAAAGTTGTCCCCTTGGCCTCACGCTCATTTACGAGGGTTTTGCGTTTATTAGGGATTCTGCCTGGTATTGATATGAGAAACTACGGAAAAGAAGCCATCGGAGCAGCCGCGCTCTATAATTCTGCTGTATTTGGCAGCAGAATTCAACCCATATAAGTGGCCAGTGTCAAAAATCCCTCATCGACGTGACCACGAGGAAGTATAGGACCACTCGGTCAACAACGCTGGTGCAGAGCCGAGGCGTCGGTGTTGCCGCTGAGCAATCGCTGCCGGTTCCTTCTCCGGTGGCGGCGGAGGCGAACCCCCGCAGACCGCGCGTTCTCATCAAACTCCTGCGATTGGATGCGGGTCGCGCATTAAAAACCCGTCACCCCGCAGCCCGCCCGCGTCCCGGCCCCGCCCCCCGCCGGCGCCCGCGCCGACTCCTGTTTTGAATGGCGGGGCGTGGGCGGCCGCCTGCCCAGAATTCTCAACGAGCGCAGACGGACGGGCGGGGGGGGGGGAGGCGGGGGCCGCCGCTGCGAGGTGGATGCGGGCGCCCGAGAGAAATGCGAAAAAGAACCTCTGAACGCGGACGAGGAAGAAATTTCAGCAACGTCGCAGATGATGGGAAGAAAACCAGAGAGAGGCACATTTCATCTGTAAAACAATGTATAGTACGTAACGGAGGCGACAAGAAGGGGGGCGGGAGCTGAGGCAACTTGCCCCAGGCCCCGATTTAATTGAGACCCCGAATTTCTGTTTACTCGAAAGGAAAAAAAAAAAAAATCTCTAATCCAAATTTAACGCTAAAAGATATTTCTGATGCATTGAGTAATGAATTCTGTTAATGAATTGGAGGAGAAGGGGAATTTTTTGTTGGAAATGAGGGTCCCCATGGATAAACTGTGCCACGCCCCTGGTTTTATCTGGACCCCTCTGGTACATACTACACAATTCAACGACAGTAAGTATTAAATAGTACACTGAGTTGAAAGGAAGCGTAAAAATGAAAAGTAATATAAACACAAAGGAAAAGCGATGTGTAATGTCAAAATGAAGAAAAATGACTGTAGTGTGGTGTGCTAAGATGACGACTCGATGAGAGCACAGAAGACTTTTAATCCAGTGTGTAGAATGTGAGCTATTGGAAAATATAATATTGATGACCGCAAATTGGTCATGGCATTGGCAGGTAAAGAATAATAAAGATAAGCAGGATCACTAAGACCAGGCTAGATGTCTCCTTCTGGGGAAAGAGAAGGGGCAAGGGACGCAGATGCCGAGGTGACGAGTCGGCGACCTGCGGCTGCGGAGCAACTTTGAAGCAAGTTAGCAGATTCTTGGGAACACGTCGAGGTGAGCGGTGGCGACGGCGGCGACGCGAGCGAAACAGGCGGGCGGGAGGGCGGGCGAAACTTTCAAACTTCAATTTATCGCCAGCGGGCCTGCTGTTTATTTCATTACCATTCCCGGCCAGCGCGTAACCAAACCCTCGTCGTCCGCCGCCGCCGCCGTGTCTACGCGCGCGCGAGCATGTAACCTTAATGTTTCGCCCGGTGCCCCCGCGCGCCGGCTGAGTGGCCCATCCTCCTTGCCACCGCCGCAGCCGCCTCCGCCTTCGCTACTGCCACCACCGCAGCCACCACCAACATGGCCGTGACCGTCACCATGACCGTCAACGCCTCCACC
Source organism: Teleogryllus occipitalis (assembly GCA_011170035.1). Lineage (NCBI taxonomy): Eukaryota > Metazoa > Arthropoda > Insecta > Orthoptera > Gryllidae > Teleogryllus > Teleogryllus occipitalis. Next base: position 375,039 of record BLKR01000370.1, read on the forward strand.
TCCGTCACCGCCTCCGCCTCTGTCACTGCCTCTCTCTCTGCATCTGCCTCCGTCTCCGCCTCCACCTCCGCCTCCGCCTCTGTCACTGCCTCTCCCTCTGCATCTGCCTCCGTCTCCGCCTCCACCTCCGCCTCCGCCTCTGTCACTGCCTCTCCCTCTGCATCTGCGTCCGTCTCCGCCTCCACCTCCGCCTCCACCCCTGCGTCTGCGTCTGCCTCTGCCTCTGCCTCTGCCTCCGCCTCCACCTTCGCCTGCGCCTCCGCCTCCACCGCCTCCGCCTACGCCTCTACCTCTGCCTCTACCTCTGCCTCTGCCTCTGCCTCTACCTCTGCCTCTGCCTCTGCCTCTGCCTCTGCCTCTGCCACCGCCTTCACCTCCGCCTCCGCCTCCGCATCCGCCGCCACCTCCGCTTCTGCCTCTACCTTCGCCTCCGCCTCCGTCTTCGCCTCTGCCTCCGCCCCGGCCTCCGCATCCGCCTCCGCATCCGCCTCCGCCGCCGCCTTCACCACTGCCACCACCACACCTTCACCACTGCTACAACCGCTGCCACAGTCACCGCCACCGCCTCCGCCTCCGCGAGCACCACTGCCACCGCCTCCGCGAGCACCACCGCCTCCGCCTCTGCCTCCATCCCTGTCTCCACCCACGCCTGCGACTCCGCCTTCGCCACCACCTCCGCCTCTGCATCTGCCTCCATCTGCGCCTTCGCCTCTACCTCCGCCAGCGCCACCTCCACCGTCTCCGCCTCCGCACCCGTCTCCGCCTCCGCCCACGCCACCACCTCTCCCTCCATCTGCGCCTTCGCCTCCGTCTCCGCCACAACCTCCGCCTCTACATTCGCCTCCGCCTCCACCTTCGCCTCCATCTGCGCCTCCACTTCCGACAGCGCCACCGCCGCGGTCTCTGCCTCCGCCTCCGCCACCGCCATCGCGGCCACCGCCAGGCGTCTCTCTCGTCTTCCCCGGTCTGCGCGTCGAGTTCCACTGCCCACTCCGCCGCCGCTTCTCTCGACGCGGCTCTCTGCCTCGCCCACTTCGCTTCTCGCATTCGCCGTGCGGCGCGGCCGCCCCCCGCAGCTCGCAAGCCGCCTCCGCAACTTCCGCACGTCTCGGTGTCAGCACACATCCTCCGCCCGGCTCCTCTTTCCAGACGCTCTCCAGCACATCCTCTTATCAGAACGCCTCTCGCTGCGCCACCCATTTGTTGCCGGTCGCAGGCCTCATCATACGCAGCACGTTTAGTCGTGTTCTAGCGTAGGCGTCGATCACCACCTACTCGTAACTTTTATTCCTTACGAAACCCCGCAACGTACACGCCCACTTTCCAAATATTGACACGTCATCCGTCTTGTCTTGTGTATCAGTTTCCCTTGTCGTTACATCAAACACAGCCTCGGTTTGAATTATGGGTTCCTCTCCTATCATAACCTGACATCTAATCTCAGAGACAACCAGAAAAAAACTCTGCACTGTTATAGGGCTTTTAGAGACCACCCTTTGACACATATACCGGATGATTCAAAATTATCTTTGTAACCGTGATGAGAGGTTTCCGTGTAGATGACATTTCTGCGAAAAGGAATTTCCCAATTTCTTTGGTTTTCAAAAAATAATCGAAAAAAGATTTTACTGGCAATACCCGAGTCAGAGGCCAAGGAAATACAATATTTTAATAAAATGCATTGACCACATTAACAAGCTCAAATTTTGTTGCCGTACGATAGTGAACGCATTCGGTTCAACTCCTCACTCTTTAGACGTTAATGGTACGATAATGTAGACTCAATAAAGTGTCGACGAGTAACTCATAGCCAAAGGTAATTGTGTAATATTCGTCGTTTCCCAATGACATCTACTTAATAACATTATATATCGTAACTCCGAACTTTGGCCGTGTTTTTTCATAATGACTGGCGATATTATCCTTCGCTGGTAAGAACAGGTTTAGGATTTTGCAAGAACAAAAAATATTGCACACGACGTATCATAATTTAGTGACCCAATGGACTTTCAGAATTACAAAGGCCATTTCGAACCCTTCTGTAGAACTACCTGGCCCGATTACCATCGCGCGGCGCGGTGCCACTTACTTTCGTTTTCACCTGCCCTCCCCTTCTCTGATTGATTGATAGATTTTTAGTGATTCCGGGTGCTCCACTGCTAAGATGATTAGTTCCGTAAGAGTACTGCATGTTTTTCCTCGGAACGTGGCGGTGATCTTATCCCGCTAGATAGCAAGATCAGGCGCCGACCTACCGACGGCTAGCGGGATTTTCTCCAACCAGGTATCTCCCACTTGCTGGGCACCACCTCAGCCAAGACAAGCTCTAAGCTCCCGACCTGTCTCCCAGTATGTGTGGTAGAATAGTGCATGGTAGTGTGTGTAAGGGCTGAGGTTAGGACAAGGAAGGGGAAGGAAAGATCGCGCGCGGTCCCTGGCCCATTTGTTAGGATACTGCTCCGGCATTCGCCAGATGCTGATCGGAGAAAACACGGAAAACTACCGATCAGAGCAGCCGACCGCTGGAATTCTCCTCCAGACAGCGACTGAATTCGACCTAGTTGACAAGCTAGTGTCGAGAATCTTGCCACTGTCGGGACTCGAACCTAGGACCTCCTTGTCAGAGGCACTACAGTGACATCAGTTGATACCCCGGTTCCCCCTTGGCCTGCCAACTACCGCCCAACAAGACCATCCCCAGTTTCATCATCCCACGATCTTCCTTACCGCACCACATCTCGACAAGGGCAGCGACCGTCTCTTCACCTTACGCTGCTCGGCGGCGGCGGCGGCGGCGCGAAGGCGCTCCGCCTGCTCCCTGCGGGCGCCGCGCCCCGCCCCGCTCCGCCACGCCCCGCGCCGCGCCGCGCCGCGCCGCGCCGTCGCCCCCAGGTGGCCCATGAATGATTGAACGGGTGGCGGCGCGCTGGCACGAGCGGCGTGCGCTGCAGTGCGGTGTCGCCTGCGCATCTGCATAGCGCCTCGCGGCCACTCAGCGCCTCCTCCCTCTCCCCCCTCAATTGCGCTTCCGCCCGTGCGCGCGCTCGCCCTGATGAGAATCTCCCTCTTGTATGCGGAGAGCGAACACGCACCGATTATGCTGCGGGCGAGGGGGCATCGATAAGGCTATTTATGAGGAGCACGCTCCCCTTGTTTGGTGTCTCGCCTAGAAGCGTTCTGTGGTAACGGAAATGAAGAGGTGTTGTGTAGTGAAAGGCGGTGTGTGGAGGAGCGGTGATACATCGATACTTCAAGATAAATAAATACAAAGTCGGTGGATTTGTAACGATTAGAAAATAAAGTGAGAAAAATCAGAAAAGTTCAGGATAAACATACACTAACAAAAAGTTCCCTTAAAAGTATTGCTTTATTGAGCTTTTAATTACGCCCAATATTTTGATTCCTGTGTGAACAAAACACAGGTGTACAACCGTACCATTTTTCAATGCTTGATACTATTGGAAAAAATCAACAAGTGTATTGTGAGAGGCAGAACATCGATTGGATTACAGTTCGCCCCTTTCACGTTTAAATTATAGCTCGTGTTCTGAGTGACGTTTCTCTTCCGCAGAATAGCCACACAATGAAGCAACTTACCGAGAACAATTCTATCAATACGTAAAGTCTCTTTCTCCACCACTGATTCGGCGTAATGTATAGGAATGCTAGCGGCTTGCTCTCATGGGAAATTATCCATGGTGATACGCAGACGAGCATTGTATTGGTAATAACTGATAGACTGGAGCAGTGCTACTGGGTAATCGACAAACTCCAGTGAGAATGGCTTCTGTCGCTTTCATTGTATGCTCGTTAAATTCGTGGGGTTATGTGTTCACGTACGTAACTCTTTTATATTATTTGCCCCTGAAAAATACAACATTGTTTGACCACTGACAAATAACACAGATATTTGTATTAGAGATGTTATCATAATGTTTTTAATGAATATTTGGATTTTCATATATATCATGATGTTTACATGTATGTTTATTTATTTACTTTATTGAGACGAAAATATTCACATTCTCTTTCAACGAAGTACGTGATCAGGTTATCTTCTAATAAATCTCGAATCATGGGAAACGCGCCTCATTTCTTGTTGGGTCCTTCCTTGACCACTTGACTCCGGGTGCTTCACGTAGTTAATTACATCCCGCTGCGGCGCCGCGGCGCGCTACTCGATTTGCGCCCCGCGCGCGCCCGCCGCGCCGCCCTCGCCGCGCCGTTTGCACGTTCCAGCCGATACAAAACCCATAATGAAGGTGAGAGAGCGGTGTCAACGCGCTTAATCACCGGAAACACAATAGTGCGGTCAAGGGGGCGGCGCGGGATTGTCTGCGCCGACTGAATGCGCTGGCCCCGTGGTGTTGGGGGGGGGAGAGAGAGGGGCGGAAGTGTGCGGGTTGAGCGGCGTGCGTGGGTGGGTGGGTGGGTAGGGAGAGCTTGCTGAAGTGGAACGCCCGCTGGCGTCGAGTGGACCAGTTAGGGAGATTGAGGTGCACACGAGAGCCAGCACGAGTGATTGGATGATATCGCGATATCGATGTACTCCCTTTTGTTTTCTTCGGAACAACTAAAGTAGGTGAAAATGTATTCGGGTTTGAAATATTAAATATCATCTTTACATCGAGGATCAAGATGAGAATATCACTCAAATAAAAATGAGAAAATAGATTCTGTATTGTAGTGTAAAACCAGACTGAGAAGTAAAATGCGGTCTGTGTACATGCTCATTGGTTGTAATAGAATATCCCAGTTGAGAATCAAGTAATCATGTTATAACTTTTTCCTCACCTCTGCTCTAAGCAAGTTCATTTTATTATTTGATGACTTTTTAAGCTGAAAGAAAACCACTCTTTCTTAAAGTACATTATCGTTGAAAAATAAATCCAGATATGTAAATCTGTGTCTTTGGATTCAAGCTTACACAATTTACAGAATTGATTTTCTTATTATCGCAATTCTCCTAAAATAAGCAATTAAGAACTAAAAATGTTAGAGTAGACTACGATGACTATTTCTTTTAAATGTTGGCAAAGTGAAATTTTTTTACCTCAAAATCCTGATTAAAATACTCCCAAACATCATTTAAACTGAAAAATTATAATTTACAATTCATAAATACATGCGGGTAGCTGCACCCCAATAATAGTGCTTAATATTAATTATTATTTGGCGTAGAACTTTGAATAATACATACACGCTTTTCTTCATATTTCAATGTGTTATTTACACAGACGGTGGAATTGGCGAGCTCGAACCAGTTACGAATTAGCAATACACAGTTTTTAGAAGTTAAAATCAATTATGTAGTTTGTAAAATACTTTCAAGCTCTCTTTTGCTAAGTCTACTATGAACGTATACAGATTGGCTTTAAAATTCCTGTTCTGCAACTCCTAAATGTGACTGATAATATACACGAGACAATATGGTAGACTGTATGCCTCCAAACGCCAACTTTTCCTTCCCCAGGCAGAACTGAATATGAAGCCATGATCCCTCATCAAATTTGCTTCATTTTTTACTCTCAAATACTCTCTTGCGTGCTCTTCTCGCATTCTGCGCCTCTATTGTCCTACTTACGTTTTTTCTGAGAATGGGCCAATTACATGTGCCAAAAACCAGTCATTCAATGTCAGATTTAGATGTGAATTTTTTTGAGGAGTAGACACAACATGCATTATTTTTAACTGAGTGACCTCAAGTCAAATCACAGAGAATTGTAAAAAATATTTTAAGAGATGACCCTCAATTTCTATTATGTATATTTTTATACAATTTGCAAAAACATACGGAATTGTGTCGCCATATTATTTGTGTCATATCCTGATGGAGTGATTTCTACAATTCATTAAGGAGTAAGTTCATCCTAATATTCTTGGTATTTTAATTATAAGTTATAATATTTCATACAACCTAGCGTACCGGTGTGAGAACTCTCGTATGTTAATCCCCACCCTCTTCCCTATTTTTCCATTTCCATATTAAGCATGTAATATATATTTTTCTTCTAGGCCCTGTTATCCTCCGTCACTTGTTCTATGTCTCCATGTAATGGATAACAATACGCTACACAATTGTCAATACAAACTTTTCTTATTTAACGTTATTACCAAGCAGAGAAGTACATCCGTGTAATTCAATCACATAGAATATGCAGTAATTAGTTTAATTTGACATACAGATGAAGATTCTGCAGGCTCTGAACAGATGGGGTAGAATCGAGAAGCGTCAAACCAGCAAAAATGTAAAATGTAATAAAATGTCCAAGAAGATCTCATCCTGTAGATTACGGTGTGAAGAAAATTTCTTTTTTAGGCGTTCAACCTCAAAAATTTAGTTTTAAAGATCATAAAACGCTTCTTTAGATGTTATTTAATTATATAGATTAAAAAATGTGACAGAGTGTTTCGGGTTGCATTTGCCATGAATATTTAGATGCGATTTTTGAAACAAATCCTTGGTATTTTTAAAGCCAAAGTGCAATTCGTCACGTACTGCGCTAACTTCTGTGGGATTGCCAGGTGTTCAAGAGCCTGCGCACGATTGCTTTCTGACTGCACGCTTCTTTCGCCTTATTACAGTGTATTTGATTGATTGATTTTTTCGTATTTCCGGGCGCGTTTGGTCATTAGTCCCGTTAGTGTAGTGCATGTTTTTTCTCTCGGGATATGGCGGTGATCTTCCCCCGCTGGATGGCGAGATCCGGCGCCGACCTACCGTCGGCTAGTGGGGTTTCCCCCTAACCAGGACTCACCCACCAGCGGGGCACCGCCCCAGCCGGGACAAGCTCTAAGCTCCCGACCGGTCTCCCGGAATATGTAGTAGAGTAGTGCATGTTAGTGTAAGTGTGGGTGTCAGGGGAGAGGATAGGACAAGGAAGAGGAAGGACACATCGCGCGTGGTCCGTGGCTCGTTTAGTAGGGTACTGCTCCGGCATTCGCCTGGTGTTGATCGGAGAAACCACGGAAAACTACCGATCGGAGCAACCGGCCGCTATAATTCTCCTCCAGACAGCGACTGAACTTGACCTAGCTGAAAAGCTAGTGTCGAAGATCCTGCTGCCGTCAGGACTCGAACTTAGGACCTTATTACAGAGTACCACAAATGTGCCATAGGAAGAATATGTGAAGCTGCATAAAATAATTTCAAGGGTGTAGAGTTCTACATATTTATGAATATGAGTAACTTAGATATTTGGACGCCTGTCACTTTAAAACTCTTCAACAATATTTTGTCAGCGAGAAATGAGTTTGAATAACTCACTGTCAGCAGAAAAAGCTGATGACAGCACACAGTAACGACCTATTTCTTTTTCTCCGTTTCAGGTTTGGCCCATATCATTACTGGTCATGAAGTTTAACACACTCCAGATCTTCCAGATTTTTAAAGAGCTTGGAATTGACATTGATATGCATTTTCAGAGAATAGGAAATTGAAACTGAAAGCATAACAATTGAAGTGTATATCCTTCAGTAAAGAGAAAGGAATAGCCTATCTCGAATGTTAAATGTATGGAACAAGCAAAGATATATTGAAGATATCAATGCTGTGATTTACGTGATACGAGTAATTTATGGGATACGTGATCGTATTTAGTCATCTAAATATAGTTAATAAGAAGACGGGAATGATATCTCTGAAGCTTGACATTGTGTACTTTCAAGTTGTCAAGGCTAAAGTCAAGACTTTCAAGTTGGAAAGAAATATTATTTACTTACATTTTAATTCGTTTTGAAATTAGCTTACATGGTTCTTTTGAGTTAAGACAATAGAAAACAAATTCTCAATTTTTTGAATAAATTTCTACTCTACGATAAAATATTTAAACGTCCAATTGCTAACTTTAGATCTTTTTGAACAAGTTACCAGTTCATGCATATTTGGTTCATTACATTTACAATTTTGTAAATGTAATAATATTTCAGCCGACCTGGATGGCCGAGGTGGCTAAGAGCGAGTACCGACTCAGCGCTTCGGTCTGAAGGGACGCGGGTTCGAGTCCCGCCTTGGGCATGGCAGTTTGTCCCTTGACTTTGTGTGTGTTGTCGCGGAGGGCCTCGCGTTCTGCTGACCCCAGATCAGAGGAGCCCGCAAGTGTTTGTCTAGTGTATGGTCAAATATGCGTCCCTTCAGGACGTAAAGGGCAACCGGCTATCGGCTGGATAAAAGCCCTAGGAAAAAATAATATTTCATCTTTCAAAAGTGATTACGTAAAGTAAACCACAATACATTAGATAATCACCTTAATACACTAGGTAATTCATTAGTGGTAATATAAGATATATTTTTATACCAATTCACGAATTGAGGGTCAAAAACAGAAAATATCTCTTTTGAAGGAACAAGAGAATCAAGCACTGACATATCAACAAACATGATTTGATAATTATTACACATATTTATATTCAGTGAAACAACGATTTCTCCCATTAGCCTTCAATAAGAGTTACTGATATCGCGTTCCCAGCAACGCAAAATAAATGTGAAGGATATCGTCTGTTTGTACGTTTCGTAAAAAACACTGCAACAAAAAATATGATCCGCGCATTCATGTGTACTATAGCGCACACGTATTCCTAAACAAACATATAATGGATATTTCATTCTGGTGAATTGCTTGCAACAAGGAAAAACGGGGTAGTGCAACAAGAGTTTATTTGAGAGGGGAAAAAATAACGTGCCACTGAGCATGTGTGGCAATTCACATTATGCACTGTAGTGAATATAAAACTCATAAAACTCGCTGACTACGGTACAATGCAAATCGGTACATGAGAGTCAGATAAAATCAATTGGTATAGAGTTCTTTACTTTTTTACTTTATGCCGTGTAATGCTATCAGAGACGAATACAAAAGGCTCTATTTTTTGAGAGGATCTGCCGGCTGCGTGTGCGAGTAACCAGCTCAGCCGGAGCGCTCTGCCTCTGTAACTGACAATGCGTCCAAATGAGCAGCGGTTCGGGCATGCATTTTAAAACCCGTGAACATGTTCTTGTATCACTCCGAATCGTTCGTCAATCAGACCTCCAGTTCGTGTCCAGACAGAGAACAGTGCACTAGCCAGACATCTAAAGGCGAAAACAGATGGTGACGACGACCTACACACTATCGGAATATACGTATGTGTAAACTTCCTTTTTTTTTATTTTCATTTTTCTGATGCAGTGGATTAACCACTTTACAGAATAGGTACATAAAAGTATTACACATAGTACATATACTATGATTAAATTATTACAAATAAGGAGGGTGTCCCCTCTGGGATCCTCTTCAACCATCTAGCAGTGCGGGATTGGAATCATTTTTTATTATTATTTTACTTGTTTAGAAACTTTATTATATGTCGATTGTAGGGAATGTAGGGAGTGAATGGTATTGGTTTAAGGTGGGCGGAATTTGTCCTTGGGAAGTCTGGAGCGGATTCTTGTTTGTAGGGGGTCAGAATGTAAACTTCCTCAACAACTAAGACCATGAACAGTTACTTTATCAAACGTAAAAAAATTCAGTAATGAAAACATTCGGATTTGTTTTATTTTTAATGTATTTCATTCAGTGCATCATTAATTTTTTTCTCATATCAAATAATTTGCGAGTACAGCATTTTTTTATGTGGAATTTCTGAGCGTAAATGGCAAAGAATCACGTGTTTGTAACTTAAAGTGGGTGATATTAAATGGAAATGAAATATAAATAGAAGAAACATATTTGTATCATATGTTTGTTTTGTGAAAAGAATATATACCTCACACATGAATGCAATGAAAATATTTGTGTTATAATATTAACAATATTCGCAAGCCAGAAAACCTTCTACAGGGTAACAAAATAGTGACGACGTATCATTTAGTTGGCTCTAAAAATCCAAAACGTGAAATAAATCATAAAGCCTATTATATAATTGTTCTAAATAAGTATTTCAACAAAAACAAACTCTATTATAAAATATAAACTCGTGTACTAAAAATAAGATATGCGAAGTCTAATCGCTAAGCACATCATTCTTGATATCACGATAAAATCGCGACTAAGGTCGTTGAAACTATGTGCTACATTCAAAACCTATAAAATAATTGTTCTAAATAAGTATTTCTACGAAAACAAACGCTATTATAAAATACAAACTCGTGTACTATAAAGAAGACATTATACTAATCCCTAAGCACAACATTGTTGAAATCTCGAAAACCTTCCCTAAATCGTGACTGCGGTGGCTGAAACCTCGTGCCACATTCCGCCCGCAAGGAAGCCTCCTGCTTAGCCATGGAAGCACGCATGACCTCCATCCGCGGGTCGGGGCCCAGCTGAGCGGCTTATGCCAGCGGGGCGAAAGAGCGCAGCGGCGCGGCGCAGCCCGGCCGCGCGCGTGGCCTCGCAGGGCTGCTCCAGCGCGCAGCCGCCGCCGCCGCCGCCGCTCTCATTGATAGCAGGACGAGCGCGAGCGCCTGCCGCCGCCGCCGCTGCGTTCGCCCGCGGTCTCTGCCACCGCCGACCCGGCGTACGATCAATACTGCACCGCCATCCCGCCCCGCGCCCGCCCCCGCCCCTCGCCGCCGCCGTCGCGGTTATTAATTACCGCGTGGCCGCCCCCTCCCTCTCGTTCTCCGCCGCCGCCGCCCCCGCATCCAGCTCGGCGCCGCGCCGCAGCCTCCCTGCGCTGCACGCGGAAGCCAGAGCGTGGGAGGCGCCGCGCGGACGGGAGTGGACGCGCGCGACGTGACGCGACGGCGGCGACGGCAGCGGCGATTGAGATGGAGGTGGCAGGGGTAGTGGCGGCGGCGACGGCGACGGCGGCGGCCGTGATGGGGGTGGGGGTTGCGGTGGCGGCGGTGGCGGCGGTGGCGGCGGTGGCGGCGGTGGCGGCGGGGGCGGCGGTGGCGGTGGTGGCGGCGGTGGCGGCGGTGGCGGCGGTGGCGGCGGTGGCGGCGGTGGCGGCGGTGGCGGCGGTGGCGGCGGAGGCGGCGGAGGCGGCGGAGGCGGCGGAGGCGGTGGTGGCGGTGGTGGTGGCGGCGGAGGCAGTGGAGGTGGTGGGGGCGGAGATGACGAAGGCGGCGATGGCAGATGAGGTGGCGGAGGCGGCGGGGGCGGCAAAGGTGGCGGTGGAAGTGGAGGTGGCAGTGGAAGCGGAGGTGGAGGCGGAGGTGACGATGGCAGAGGTAGCGGTGGTGGGGGAAGTAAAGGGGTCGGCGATGGAGGTGGAGGCGTCTAGTAAGAAGAGCGGGGCGGCACCTGCGGGGCGGGGGCGGGGCGCCGGGAAGGAGCGCGAGGGTGTCAAGCGCCAAATTGGCCAACGACGCCGAAGTAAACACGCCGCCTGGCGGGAGGTGATCCGGCCCGACAGATGCGGGGCTGCCCTGAAGCACAACACGCTCCGAGACGGAGGCGGGAAATTGGGGGAGGTGGTATTTGTGAATTGTTTTACTCAGGTAACGTTTTTTCCAGCCCAATTACAGGATGTCTCAGAATCAATCTTGCATACGTCTTGGGCATGAAGAGCAGTCGAAAATATTCTTTTTTTTTGCCAATAAACATATAGTGAGAAAGTACATGTGGCATTTGTTTCTGATTGTTAAGCATCACAGATGTTATGGAAGTACATGAAATCACTGACAACTTCAGATCGTGACCTAGCTAACACAAGGAGTTGCCTAAAATCAGGAGAATATTTAACATGTGTAAATCCAATGTACACATTCACCCTTGACATGTTCATGCACAAAGTGATAATTTTCTGCCACTTTACATACCTTAGAAGTTTGGAAGATTCTAAGACCTTTTGGTAAACACTAACTAGGAGATTTAATCAGGCATTCATGGATAAACATTTGTTACATATTCTCGAGAATGACTTGGGATTCTTTTGTGTATCTAAGATGAGTCGAAAAAGAGGGGTGAGAATAAGAAATCTGGAAAAAGTAAAGGTTGAATGGGATCCACGGGTCTTATAATTTGTCTCCATGATATAAACCAGCGATATATTGTCATTACTACGGCTTGTAAAGCAACACATTTATCACTCGTTGTGTGTATTATTGTGCTTATATCGGTCACAATTAAAATCGTTAGATTTGTATGACATTTAATACAGATATTCATTGTGTAAATTAGCTACAATATGCTTCGGACTTACTCGTACTATTTGTAACTGTAACGTAAATTATATTATATACGAGTATATTGCAAATTACGTTTTACTAACAAGTTCGCTGTATTTGAAAAAAATACTTCAAAATGCTTAAGTGACAGCACAGTTTAACATTTTCGAAGAATCACATCATAAATAACATTTAAAAAAATGTTATAAATCTCATAAAGCTTGTACTGTTTTCGACGGAAAGGAACCAAATGAAATCTCGGATGAAAAATCACGAAAAATGGAGATTGCTGGATTGGAAACTATCCATTGAAATATTTTTTCTTGAAATTTACAAGCTATACATGGAATCAGGTAAAGAGCAAAATTCAGCAAAAAGTTTTATCAATACGTTTTACTTTTTGAGAAATGTTCGTTCATAACATTTTAATACTCATAAATGTCTGAATCATAATTGTAACCGCTATCTCGCGCTTACAAGCTAGAATGTTTACAAGTTGACTCTTTATCACTGTGGAGCGCTGTATCTACGATAAGAGTACTCGCATTGATCACTAGAAGGCGCAGATAATTGCCACCGCTTCAGAAATCATTCACTTCAGCGCACCGACCAATCACAAATTTCTTCGACAATCTCGCATTATTTCGATGAAGAAACGAATTCTCGCCCATTTTGCCGCCTATGATCTCCGAGGAGAAAAGTTGTACTGGAAGATTGCCGACTGTGGAGGAAAGCGACGAATAACGTCTTCTAAAATGTGAGCGAACCGAAGTGAACAGAATTCGTTACTTTAGGTGTCGTACATGATTGAAGTCACTAATACTGAAAGTGTAATTCATTCAACGACAGTCGTAACTGAAAACAGATGATTTAAAATTTTAATGTTATTGTAAATTTCACGCTACAGAATTCTTACAAATTAACGAATTCTTTCGAGGCCAAAGAAAGTGTTAACTTAATGTTACATTTTTATTTTATCAAAAATGCATTCTAGTTACTTATTCACGGGTGTAATCTTTGTGAGATTTCTTTGAAAAGGGAATTAGATTTATGTTGTAACTGAAACTTTTGTTAACTCGATTATACAATTTAATGCAATTGTAAATAAGTAGAGGAAATACATTTTTAATTTACACAAGAGTTGTTACGTACTGTATAGGACTTATTTGAGAGGATTATTTCCCGATTCTTTTTGCTTGTATGCTGTGCATTTTTGTACATAAGGGTATATGTGTATGTTCATTCTCTTTCAGATAGTGTGCTTCTTGGGCACTTTGATTAGAGTACATCCATTTGTAAGCGTTTGTCTCAAGTGATAGTATGTGATGTTATCCAATTCAACTATTACTGTAATTCTTTTCAGTTTTTTTGTAATTCTAAGAAAGAATTACTCTTATTTTTCCAAAAGTATCTGATCTTCCTTTTCATTGGTATCGAAAGACGACCTCATATCCTGCCCAACAGTGGTAACATTTCAAATGTAATAAAACTAGTGGCATACATTGTTAATGTGGATGCCATTCATGGAAAAAATCTAATCTTCTGCTCGAGTCATTCGTCCAAAAACCTCACAACAAAGGGGGGAGTAAGGAAGGTGGTATATTGAGTGAATATGCCAACCTAATTATATTCAAATTTTGTCAAGTCGCTACTCACAGAATTGTTTCTTATGCATATTATTCACCTTCGCAGAATTAAACCCAACAATGACCAGCCTGTGTTGTATTATTATGCCATACTGGCCACCAGGCATATAAAAGAATATCTACAAGAATAGTTTTTTTAACGTGTCCCATACTATTCGGTCATTTTTACACTTCCTGCTTTATAAAATAAATATTTTTAATTAATTTACCAACGTCCTTCTCAACGGGGCTCATGGCCTCAGACTTGTGCTTACCTCTGTTAAAATGATTCATTTTATAAGGCCGGAAGTGAAAAAATGACCCAATATCATGGGTCACGTTCAAAAACGAAGTATACCGTTTTTTGACACTAATGATATTTGCTGGAGAGTGGCTGCTAGATCCGCCTCATGACAAGTCACTAACGTCACACTCAAAATATTGTACAATAATTGTGAGAAAATTTTATTTAGGTCTTAGTTAAAAGTCTATAATACAAAAGACAATATCATAATAATGTACTTATTTTTATTTCGTTTTTCCAACACTTGCATTTTACTTAAATCTATAATTGAATTCCTGGATTCACGAACTGGCGGGAAACAACTAAAACTAAAATATTTTCTTCCTGTAGCTAGCTCACTTCGTGTCCGGACTTGGTAGAAAGAGGAGTGTCCCATGCTCGTAACGCAGTTTGCATAATGCATCTTTTTGAACTCGGTTACATTGTTACATTAATTACGACAGTATGGCTTGTTGAAATGTGTATAGCTATTTAAATCATAACCGAGTTCCTGTATTACAAGTTTATTTTTTTTAATACGTTGTTGAAACAAGTTTTTTGGAACGTAGCATCGTCTCTGGTAAGGTTTTACAACTTACATTTTAACATGTGTTTTCTTACAAGACAGTTTTTTGATACTTGCAAGCTTATAGATATGATTATTTTCTGTTTTTATTTCCACGAGTTCAAGCTTATAACTTGATAATGTATCATTTAAAGAGCGTCGGAATACTTCAATTGTATAACGTAAGAATCTAACACAAAAACCATTACTTGTATTTAAACAGTTGCTAATTCATAGTTCAAGATTTTACGTTGTAAATAGTCACCAATGTTAAATTCTCTTTTACTTCGAAATTGTAAATATTACATTGTTTATCTGTGTGTTATCTCAGAATGTGGAAACATTGCTATTTTGATTGTAAGAAATCTTTCATCTTCAGGAATGTTTAATTCAAACATTAACAATGGCCAATACAAGCATTCCTCATTGATAATTATATTAACACTGAAGTCGTTGGAAGTGTTAATCGTTCACACATCATGGTAAATGTTCATACTCCATGTAAACGCACGTCTTTCTGACGTAGCTTAGAAATTAGTATGTCACCCGGAATACACTTCACAATCATTTTTAAATCTCTATTGCAGAGTAACATTATTTTACAAATTTCTCGAACAGTAAATAGATTAATCACTATCATCTGAAATATCGCAAAGAAATAGAAACTCTTTTCTCACGAAAGTTTTCGAGAAAAAATGAATCTATTTTTGATATAATTTTATTTGAACGTTGTTAAACGTACAATTTTGACATAATACAAGACCTTTGTTACTATTTATGGAATTTCGAAGAAACATTTCAATTTTCTATTTCGAAAATCCAAAAGTTTGATGAAAATAATGCTTTTATCAAATTTATAAAAGTTTTCAATTTGAGAGAAATTTTAATAAATAGAACCGTTTTGGCAGATTTTGAAGATATAGAAAACGCTTTTTATAAAGTATTAAAAATAAAAAGATCCACTTCATATTCCAGAGTTTGAAATTAAGCCATATCATTGAGAGAATATTCAATTTTTGAAATAAATTCTGGGGTTCACACAAACAGACAGGAGAACACACACTAACGTTTTTTAAAACAAAACGAACTTTCTTAGAATCATTGATCCCCAAAACGTGAATTTGAATCAAAAGAGATCGATGCTCTGCAATATTTCACAGATTTCTCCATACTATGTATATGGGAAAGTTAAAATGGATGTTTTTCTCTGCAAAAAAGCAAGGCCAACACAAAAACCTATTATATATCCTATGTTATCGAGAACGTACATTTATCGCTCTCACGCATCGCTCTCAATCCAATTTTGTTTTGTTGCTGAAAAAAGCTCCAATTATTGTTTGTTGCTTTTTACTTTTACCTAAAGGATTTCGATGGGCACAAATAACGAGTAAATTCAAAACTGCATTTTTACCACTGCGCCATTCATGTTGAAACCGAATCGGGGAATACTTTTCATAAAAAACTACTTCAATTAAATTTCATGACTACCCGTGGGCGGGTTGGTGGCGCTGCATATGCACGGTCGAGGGGTTGGGCAGGTTGGCGCCAACAGGCTGTGCACGTCATTTCCCACGCATGTAAACATCGATTTTTAAAGTAACAGCTGAGTGATAATGTTTTCGAAAAAGTGTTAATTGCTGTATGAAAATTGTTCTTATAAGCAAGAAATGACAACTTAAAGACTTGAAACTATTTCATTTCTTGTATTGATTACAGATGAAAAATATTATTATTATTACTATTATTATTATTATTATTATTATTATAAAAAAATATTAGAATAGATTAATACAGGCGATAGATTATGATGGAGTAATAATGCCATGTGGTTTGACTCTTCAGGTTGTAACGTAGTACAATATTGTGTGAATATAATGAACGGATATTTTGTCAGCTTCGTGTCTTCACGCATGAATATAAAACAAATCAAACAGCAGAGAGGAGAAAGGAGACGGCTGACTAGATTGAAAGAAGGGAAATGACTGAAATCTTGTATTATTTCTCAAAACGTGAATAGTCACATAAAAGAATAAAGTCACATATAAGAATAAAAAATTACGTTATATATTTGCAAATAATATATTAAATTAAAATACTTCGCATTAAAAGATCTTCAATATTTAAAGAAACGTAGAGGCGTGAAAAAATTCAAGTATTGGAAATTTTTAAATTCCTGATGCTTTAATGAAAATCGGATCCATGACATGTTATTGAACAAATTTTGCACTATTTTCGGGCAAAAATATAGAAAACATATTTGTGAAAATGTTATTTTTATATATTGTTTAATTGTTAAGATTTAACAGAAAATGTTGTAAAAAGAACACACATTTTGAAAAAGTACAAGTAACGTTATTGAAATATCAAATTTGCAGAACAGATTTCATTTAAAATCCTTATCTGAAATAGCGAAGTTGTACTAGGGGATCCAAAAACGTTTCAAGTTTAGTAAGTTTCGAATTTTCAGAGGTTTTAATGGAAATCAGATCTGTTCTATTTTAATAACCGCACTTTGTTCTATTCACGAATTTATGATCGGCTTAAGTATAAAGTTCGTTTCAAATTCGCAGGATCGTGAGTGCGGTCAGATCGATCACGAAATGTCCACTTTGAAGAAACATATTTTAAGCGGCTCTCACAGAGGAACGACCAGCAGATGTTTCTGAGAAACATATTTTCAGCGTAAGGAGCCTCCAAAAAAGGAAATTTTGACTGAACTATGTTTATGAGAAAGTAATATACAACGTGGAATAGCAAGACAATTTCACTCTATTTGTATAAATGAAACAAGATATTTTTTGACAAAAAACCAACTTTTATCCCTTCGACTTAAGTATATTTTCTATTTTTACGTACTCAAAAAGGTACAAATTGAAGTTGTAACTTCATTTTGCGGGGATTTTGGGCAATAATATAAGTTATTTTAGAGAAACATTGATAATTCTGCATTTGAAGGTTTGACGGTCATCGGTCTCATCTGTTACGTGTCGTGGTGTAGAGGGGATACATCTACCAATGCAAAGCTCAATATCTGTTAGCATGCATACGTATACGAATACATAATACATGACACCACACTTAACCGATGCATACATAAACCCTGGCTCATATGCGCATGTCGCGGTCAGTGGCATCAACAACCGTCCTGCCTTTATCCAGGCGCTCAGCTGAGAAGAGGCCGCGCCAGGCTAGAGCTTCCGAGGCTGCGTGGGCTCTGCGGCGCCGCTGAGCCAAGACACCGTCTGCTTTGACAACGCGCCGACCTCGCCCTATCCCGGGCATCCGCCTCGCCCTCGCCCTCGCCCTCACCCTCGCCCTCGTCCTCGGCCTGACCCTCGCCCTCTCTCTCGCCCGCGCCCTCGCCCGCGCCCTCGCCCTCGCCCTCGCCCTCGCCCTCTCCCTCGCCCTCGCCCTCGCCCTCGCCCTCGCCCTCGCCCTCGCCCTCGCCCTCGCCCTCGCCCTCACCCTCGCCCTCGCCCTCGCCCACGCCCTCGCCCTCGCCCTCACCCTCCCTCGCCCTCGCCCTCGCCCTCGCCCTCGCCCTCGCCCTCGCCCTCGCCCTCGCCCTCGCCCTCGCCCTCGCCCTCGCTCTCGCCCTCGCTCTCGCTCTCGCCCTCGCCCACGCCCTCGCCCTCGCCTTCGCAATTGCTCTTTCACTCGCCTTCAACTTGATTCTAGAGGAGAGGTATTCGCACCAATTCAACTTGGTTGCGGAGGTGCGCGTTCGTGGGAATGTGCTGTTGTGCGACTTCTATAGCCCTCGGCTACAGCCGTCGCCACCTGCCCTCTATCTCACCCTCGTCCTCGACCTCACCTCGCCCTCACCCTCGCCCTCACCCTCGCCTTCAATTTGGCCCCGTCGTGCGGTGCCAAAGTCAATCCCGCGCACCATAAGCCTCAGGCGCACTGTTACCCTTGCCCGCGCCCAGGACCGTCTATGTCTTTATCCTCGTCCTCATCTCGCCCTCGCCTCGTCCTCGCCACGTCCTCGCTTCGCCTTCGCTTCGCCCTCGCTTCGCTCTCGCTTCACCCTCGCTTCGCCCTCGCTTCACCCTTGCTTCGCCCTCGCTTCGCCCTCGCTTCGCCCTCGCTTCGCCCTCGCTTTGCCCTCGCTTTGCCCTCGCTTTGCCCTCGCTTCGCCCTCGCTTCGCCCTCGCTTTGCCCTCGCTTCGCCCTCGCTTCGCCCTCGCTTCGCCCTCGCTTCGCCCTCGCTTTGCCCTCGCTTCGCCCTCGCTTCGCCCTCGCTTCGCCCTCGCTTCGCCCTCGCTTCGCCCTCGCTTCACCCTCGTGTCGATCTCGCCTCGCGTTCGTTCTCACATTGTCATCACCCGCGCCGTTGCCTTCCTCTTCAACTTGGTTCTCGTGGCGAGGCTCCCGCGCTAATGTCTTCACGCGAACTGTCGCCTTCGCTCGTGCCATTGCCCTCACAGGTACCCTCGTTCACCCCGTTTCCTTCCCAACACCTTCAACTTGGTTCTGGCCTTGCGGCGCTAGCACCAATGTCCTCACGTGCACCGTTGCCCTCGGCTCCAACGCGGTTCCCGCGGCCCTGCGCGCACGCCAATGACCCCACCCCCACCTCCTGCCGCCTCCGCAGCCTCCACGCAGGAGCCTCGGCCGCCTGGCGCGCACGGACTCGCGCTGCACCCGGAGCGGGAATCAATACGCGGCGCCAACACAGCACCCTCCGCTCCGGCGGCGGCGGCGGCGGCGAAGGCCGTTGCGGCCGCCAAGGAGAGCACGCGCGCCGGGACGACGGCGCACGGGCGCGCGAATCGTGGCGCCGAGAGGCGGCTAAGGCAAGCGGCGGTGATCGCAATGGGGCGATGAGCAGTTCTTAACACCTGCCGGATGTACGCCTTCATGGAGATCACCAAACGAGAGCGCGGTCATGATTATTTTTACAAAAAGCTTCATTTTTACTCCTGTCATCGGAAGTTCATACCATAGTTTGTCTTACTTCCAATTCATAAGTAATCTGAACCCAACAAATATTCTATGACGGCTTTGTTGACAGAAGCGAGAAACACAATTGATACGACGGACAATGCACGTACAATTTGATCTGCGTAGTGTGAACTACTAAGGAATATTGTTCCGCACGTTCCCCGTAGTGCACATGTGTAAATTCTCCAATTTAGATTAACTGACATATAATTGTACTTTTGCATTTATTTGGTTTATTACTTTTTTAATTAAAAGAAGGCGAAATAATATGAGATGCATACCGATACTGGCAGTGCACATATTATAATTGTTGCTGCTGGCAAACGAGACTTGAGAAATAAACATTTTTCAAATATTATTTATTCAAACAGGTTTGATAATGTCTTCTCTCTTAACAGCAGTGACAACTGCTCCGCATATTTGAAAAAGTAATTCAACTGAGACTATGAAAACGTGCGGCAAGCAATTGCAACGGTAAAATCGCTCAAGGCCCATAACGACTGTTGCGCGCGGAAGGTGGAAGCGAAGCCAACGGAAGAGACGTTGGGTGAGGTAGCAGCTGCGAGGGAACCGGGTTTCGCCAGAGAGCCGGACAGCCGCTAATGCCCGGCAGCTGGGAGCAGTCCCGGTGAGAAAGGCGACGGGATGTGAGGCGAAGTTGGGAGCGCCGTCTGTCAGTAGAGCCGAAGGCGGCGAAGGGACGGCTGGGTGGCGTGGAAAGACGGTACAGATCTCACCGCGGCAAGATTCAACATTGGCTCAAGCTACTGAGTAAAAGAAATGGAAGGTGGCGATGCAGTAGGAGGCGGTGAATACTGGGATCGATTCAAGTCTCGGAGCGGCAAGTGGAGAATGAATCTAATGGCAAAGCTCGTTGTTCAAGAAAATGCTTAAATTAGACGACAACGGAAAGTTACATCAACCGCTTTTAAAATGTTTGAGAACAGAAATAAAAGCGGGTGTTAGTGCTAACTTGATTAAAAAGGAAAGTGATTGTTGATTTATTTTGACATCATGGCTTGTACGGAGCAAACTTTGTCAAACAGTTATAGAACATTGCGTATGAATTGCCTTGGCGCAATGTTTGTTTAACGTTCATATTAATAAATTAAACTTGTAACTTGGCGTAAAATTTTGTTCCAAAATGGGGACGAGATAGAGCAGTACGTTGTCAAATAGAATTACAAGGACAGTCTCTGGATTACCTTGGCATAAGGTTTATTGAAGTCCCGTCCATATTGACTGATCGCCGATGGTTCTGAATAATATTCTTATACACAGAATGCTGTCAATATTCGAGATACCTGATAGCATACTGGCATGAGAAGACATATATTCTATATATCCACTGTTAAAATTCTACATCACCTTATTCAACTCTCACAAATAAGTATTTATTTGAATCGAGATAACATTACGCTTGGCATTTGTTATTTCGCAGGTTTTGTATATTTTGTTAGTAAAATAACAGGCTCGAAAATTTATAATCACTGTTTCTGTAAGGAAAACAATGTAGTAATGTTACTAAAGCACACATCACCAAAACTTAGGAGCATCACTAAATAAACGATTCATGTAAATACCTCCACCGTGAAAAGCCGCAATTCTCATTAAAACGCGTAATTCCTCAACATTTTCAGAATTCCACGCTGTTGTGCCGCCCGCAGGGCAGGTTGATTCGCGGCGAGAGCGCAGCGTTGGCGGCTGCTGCTGGAGCTGTGGCAGTGGCGACGTCGCCAGCGGGCGCGCGGGGCGTTTGGCGCGTGTAGGAGCGTGCAGGCAGAAGGAGTGAGTGAGTGAGCGCCCGAGAACGAAAGAAGTGAGTGAGTGACTGATAAGGTGATGAGTGAGTGAGAGAAGGGGAAAGGGAGAGCGGGAGCGAGCGAGTGAGTGATGGGATGAATGAGTGAGTGAGGGGGAGATGGAGGGCGGGAGTGAGTGTGGGAGAGGATGAGTTAGTGAGGGAGGGAAGGCGGAGGAACTGGGTGAGGGAGTGAGCTATGGGGTGAATGAGTGAGTAAGGGAATGAGTGAATGAAGGAGTGAGTGAGAGAGGGAAGGAGGGAGGGAGGCTGCGAATGAGCGAGTGATGGAGTGAGTGAGCTTGTGACTGAGGTAGTGAGTGAGTTAGGGAGGGAGACCGGGAATGAGCGAGTGATGGAGTGAGTGAGGTTGAGAGTGACTGAGGTATTGAGTGAGTAATAGTGTGAGTGAGGGGGCGGGAATGAGCGAGTGATGGAGTGAGTGAGGTTGTGGGTGAGCGAGGGAGGGGGAAGGCCTGGGCCAGCCAGCGCGCGCTCGTGCGATGCAAATGCTGCGGATCGCACAGGCCCGGCCCGCCCGCGCGCCAAAAATGGATTTGAATAATGAGGTCGCGCGCGCGCGGGTGCGGGTGCGGGCGAACGGAGCGAGCGGAGCGGGTGGAGCGAGCCGAGCGCCGCAACGGGCGACGCCAACCCACCCGTTGCAGCCCTCGCAGCCAACGCTGCTCGCGTCGACCCGCTGGTGCATCGCGCACTGCCGACTTTTCGTCACTGCGCGCGTAACCACACGAACCGAACTCGCACTATAGATCGGAGCTTTGAGCTCGTACAAGCTGGAGCGGTGCCCCGCGGGAAGCGGGAAAACCCGACAAAGCACAATCGGTGAATCTCACAATCCAGCGTCTTCTCTTGGGGTATAACATGCCCTACACTTACGAGATTAATGTGCAAACTATTTGAAACGTCCGGAAACCGTAAGTACACCAACTGCCGACCCGTGCAGCATTTTCAGAGGCACGGAATATTAAAAATGAAGCACAAGAAAATAAGAAATGTGACCATCGTGTTTCCTATGACTTACTACACCTATATTGGAAAAGATCTCAACCAACAATTAGTTGTTGGACATTAAAAACATTAGAAAATTTGTATTTACAAATAATAAAGAAGAAATTGTAATTTATCTTTGAATGTGCGAAGAATCTTTTTGAAAGAGCCCTGTTTACTATGATTGGATTGGCTTTGCATTATCTTTAATAGAAAAAAAACATGTCTAATGACAATATGAAATGAATAACATAAGTAATGTTCCACAGTTATTTGTAAATACTATTTTTGAGAGTTCCTAACGTAGTAGAACTAAATACCCATCGAACATAAAGCGGAAAAAAATGTAATAAGTTGTGGACCCGACAATGCTTCACTATTGCGATGTATTACACTTCACACGTTACTGGTCATGTAATTGTTAATCAAGATTTATACTATGCTCTGCAAACATTTTAATACCACATGGTTGTCTGGTATCACCTGTAGTGAGTGTGAGTTGATTTCATAATGTTTCCTCAATTGTTACTGCAGAGGTAATTCAATGGGATAGCAGTTCCCACACTAAGCACCTGATGATGTAACAAAACTAGTTACGAAACGTTGTGCAATTGCTAGAATAAATGATTGTCATAAACTTTGGATACTTATATTTACATTGATTTTTATGTATTAGATTTCATAATAATTATGACTCTGGGAAATTATTGTAGTCGTTTATGTTGTGGTGTCTTATTGTATTGTATTTGTGGATGACAGCACATTCTTACTATTCCTTCTCTCATTACTCATCTCCCGGACACACCTGCGAACCATTCCTTGCCTCCTACTACATTTCAACGCTGCGTCGCATCTTGCCAGGTTTGCATCTCTCGCCTATCTGATCATAATTCCTCCGCATGAAAATCTAGAACTACGTTATTATATGTGGCCTTTTCATATTTATTTTGGCTTTCATTCTCCCTCATTGTCAGACGCTGTTTTCACTATTCAAACTCTTCATAAAAGCTCTACTGCACCCAAATGGCACAATCGCTGAGGTGGTGCAGTGATTCGTCAACCTTTTGGACATTTTTACCAGTTCCATCACCTTCTTCCACACCCAAAATTTTATTCCCACGCCTCTGGATCTTCTCGACACGGATATCAATCATCATCCCATCCTCCATTTTCTACCGAATCTGCTAAAGCCATTCTCACTGACACCCCCATCATCGCTCATTCGCTCGACCGTGGCATTTATAACACCGTTACAACCGTTGATACTGTGAGGTTTGGTGGGAGAGGAGGGCTGGGAGAGGCAGTGGGAGAGGGGGTGGGGGTGGTGGAGGCGGCGGCGGCTGCCGACTGGAGATTCCGCCTGCTGAATAATTCCGCGATCCCGTCCCCGCCGGCGCGGCGTCTCTGCGCCTGTGGCGATGTTTATGTATCGCCGACAGCGCAAGTCACCGAGCTGTCGCGGACAAGTAGAGGCTGCGGGAAGGAGACGCGGCTGCGGGGCGCGGTGCGACGCGGAGCGGCGTGGCGGAGCGCGGCGCGTCGCTTTGTCTCGCGCCGCTTTGTTCCGAGCATATGGAATGACGTTATACGTACTTGACTCGGCGGCTTCTCTCAGTTTCAGAATGATGAGATGTGGGCAGCTCTGGTATTCTCATTCTAGAAAAATTTTTGTGGTGTAAAATGGAAATGAAGGCGCCTGTTTTAGTGTTTTGAATTTTTGATCTGCTCTCATTATAAAGAATATTTCGCAGCTTTGACCTTGAACATTCTGTTTTTATTTCATTTCTATGTTTAGTTATGTTTTTCGTTTATTTCTTTAGTAAACGCTTTAATGCCGAGAAATTAAATTGGAAATGAGATACAAATGGCCGTCAGTTCACACAAATTAACAATACCACACGTAAACTACGATATGAATGTGCTAATGAAAATATTATTCATATCAATGATTCATGTAATGTTCTTATAAACATGAATGGTATTACGGTACTAATACTGTCAGAATATTCAAACCATCAGGAATTATTCAATTAAACAAATGGAAGTGAAATCACGTAATACGGCATATCCCTACCTTCCGCATTTTGTTTCATTAATTGGGAGCACCTACGAATTTTAAATTCATTTTATTAAGTAAGAGAAAGTAATCTGAAATCCTATTCAACGAATTTTATAATCTGGCGGGAATTCATTTACTCTGAAGTGCATTATTTACAACTTTATCAATTTTTTATTCACTTAAATTCTTTACTTAGAACAACTGGGTTTAGTGTTGAGTTTATAAACTGTTCCGAGCTTCCATTATTAGATCAAATAAGATAATTTAACTTTTAATCGATATATTAATTAATATTCAACGTTTTATAAGACCATACGAACAAGGTTTCTGTTTTACATCTTTAAATTTGTAAAACCGCTCGAGCTGCAGTTTAGCAAATGCATGTTCTCAGAGAGTATGTGCGAGAGCGGCCATTACATATTTGCAGATTTTCCGAAAATCCTATGACGTTCCGAAAACCCAAGCAGTCCCTGTGGCAAAGCCCGTGTTTCCAGGCCACGCGTCGATCCCCGCTCCCCGTCACAGCGCCACGGCGAAGTCCCGCTGCCCCTCCTCGCCCCCCCTCACACACCCCGCCCCCTCCTCCCGGTCGCTGCCCCACTCATTAATACAAAGTGGCAATAGCGCGGCTCCGAGTTACGAGCCCAGCCCGCTCTCCCCTCCACGTCCCACCCCTCCTCTCCCTCCCCCACCCCTTTCCTCTTTGCCTCTCGCGCCCTCTCGAACCAGCTACCCCACTCCGCAGCCCGCCCGCCCGTCCGGTCTGCATATTTCATTTAAAAACTTTTGTTAAGTAATTAAATTTTCTCGCCACTCGACGAAACATAAATCTAAACACACGCTCCTGTAAATACATAAATTCGGGACCAATTAAAACTGGGGACGGGCTCCTGCTTTTCCTGTCGGCTGAGAGCGGAGTTGGGAGGTCAGACGCGGCCACAGCGGGGGAGGGGGAAGTGGGCGGGAAAAAGAGAGGGCGCACCGCACGAGTGGAGAGATCTTGTTTTCTTTTCGGCTTAAACCTATTGGCATTCAGAAATTGTTCACGCAGGCTTCGTTGTAATAAATCTGCCAAGTAATATTCTCGATTTAACAATACGCGTCGTTTAGAAACACTTAAATTATTAAAGAATTTAATAAGACGTCGATTTTCACGGTCACTATTGTTGTATATTCTGATGGAAATATAAAGTTACAAAAGGATAAATATGTGAGTTTTATTACAAGAAAAGATTACGAATCAACTCTTGATGAAATTGAGGATTTGAAAATGCAACAATTAAAACATATTAAATCTTAAATGTTATGCTGATCATATATTTAGTAGTAAGGTAATCGATAATAATCTAATTGCAAAACCGTATTGCATACACTCCAATAAATAGTACACAGTAAAAAACATTTATGGAGAGAAATAGCGACATGTTTCACAATATATTTAACAGCGAAAATGATAATGAATAAAACAGGAAAATACTAACTAATGTCTATTTTTTATACACATACACTCTGGTGCATCTACGTGGGTGCCGTGGATTCCACTAGGGATGACGTAGCTGGCGGAGGCTCGGGTCCTTTCATTACAGGAGGAGCTCATATGGAGCGTCGCGCACAATGGCGCCATCAACACATTCCCTGATTACGTAGGCATAAAGGGGGTCACAGGTAGCCCGCTTTTATCGGGTGAACGGCGCTTTCCACGACCGCTTTCTCCCCCTCCCCCCCGTCACTAGCAGCCGGGAAGCTGCACCCAGCACCCTCTGACGCGGAACTGCCGGGTCACCACATTTAAATTTTTATAAAATCGCACACCACATACATTATTCAACGCTTCGCAACATCAATTCGACGTCCTTTTATGGGGATGATACATAGCTGGTGCAGCGAATAATAAAAATTCCATTTGAACAGCACAAAAAAAAACTTTTTACTCTGTTATTTGAGAAACATCATTAGTCCAATTAGAAGGTAAATTGAGTCGTTGGGATAAAAATGTAGCGTGAAGCCACATATAAAATTTTACACGGGCAACAATATTTTCCACAGATAGACCTTATCGACATCGTTTCCGGTGCGCAGATTCGTTTTAGGGAATAGCGTATTCGGGTGGAGGGACGGGGGTGGGAACGCCCCAGATGAGAGAGCAGCAGTGGCGCATCACGAGGTATAATTAGTCTCGCTGACGAGAGGGATGGAGGCTGGCAGCTCGCGTCGGTGGTTAATGCGCGGGGGAGCGAGGCATATGGGGCGCATTGTGGCGCGAGGTCGCGGGAGGGGCTGGAAGCTGGGCGAGCAATAGCTTCCTCCGGATTTCTGCATGGGCCACGGACATTCTGTCAGCCCGAGTTTCAGCAAGGACCCTAGGTCGTGAAAATAGTGGCACTTGTGAAGTAAGTTATACTTCTTGAAATGGTCAGATCATTCTTAGCTTTGAAACAAACAAACAACATTTTTGCAGTATTTTTCTGACATAATAACACAACGCAACCAGAGGAACGAAAAGCCACTTATTGGCCGTTAAGTCGTTTGCAGTCCGTTGGAACAATCTAAACACATCAGTAGTAACTAAAGATGGCGGATGAGTACTCCTCCAAAAAAGAAGTAGTTTTGTTTTTCTTGTAAAAAGTACACTTAAGTATCAAGAATAATATTGAACGAATGCGTTTAATATCACAAATAAAAGACATGGTTGAAAATTTGCTCTATATAGGACTAATGACGTTAATAATTACTAGACATCGGATGTTTAGGGAAATGCCTATTTTTTTCTAGAGAACTTATTTAAAGGCTGATAATATATGTCTACGAATCATGACAAATGATGACATATGACGAAGTTTTATAATGCTTATTTTTGCTTATTTTAGTATAAATGCCTATTTTTTGCATAAATACCTTTTTTAGGACTTTTTTGCCTTTCATTTATTATATTTATATACAATGCTAAAATATCGGATAACCGGCGATGGTCCAACGCGACCATTCATTACGAAACCTTGAATTCACGTCTTGAAATTTACAATTACGAGAGAATTCCTTAAAGAATACCAACTGATTTTTCTCCATTTCCATATCTCATAAATACCAGTTATGATCTGAGAACATGGACGATTGACAATACACCGAGGGAACCGAAATTTTAAGTGGAAATAAATATAAATTCCCAGAAGGTTTCAGTGTTGCTAGTGTTGGACTGCTAAAATATATGCCAGTCACATCGTTCAGATATCCTTCTCCGCATTCAAACTGATTTTGTCTCCCAGTCGTCGCAAATTTGAAATTGTGATCCTTGAAAAGTTACGTAATATGTAAATATTTCTGGTTAATGGAAACTATTAAAAATAAAATGTACAAGAGTTGTAAATATGTAAATCTAGTTTGATATTAAAATATACGAACTGGTTTTGTGCATTTAAATTTACAAAATAATATAGGCAAAAATTACAATTTTTTCATTTTATTGTGTATGTAACTTATGACAGTGCCTTTTTTCTCCTTAATCTTGACTTTTTCAGTGCCTTTTTAGGCGCCTAAAAGACGATTTTTTAGTGCCTAAACATCCGATGTCTAGTAATGAAGAACTTTTAATTACATAATAATAAGAAATATTCTGTGCCTTGTATTCTTATAGTTTTATATGAAAATTGTCATTTTTAGTATTAAAAAGTTATGTATGAATAGCTTGATTATCGATAAACGATCACGTTTATTAGTCATTTATAAGGAACAAGTTTCTTAAGTTCATAATTTAAAGTGGTGCAACTGACCAAAAGTATTACTTATTAAAAGACTGTTGTTTTTGTAATGACGATCAAACTCTTAGATTTCAAAGATTGTTTTACTGTATCAGCTTTTCTTTAAAGAAAAATGTTTCGTTTTCTTTTTGCATCAGATACAACTTTTAAAGAACTCATCTCACTCTTTTTATCGTTTCTTCTATTTAATATTTGAGCAACTGTGTAACACCTACATTCTATTGCGTGTGTTGTGATTGAAAACTGAGAAACAAAATTCGAAAAATTATTTGGTTTGGTAATGGATCGATGCGGGATTCAGAGTATTTTAGAATTATAGAACTTCACGTTAGACTTACAAATAAATTAATTCTGCCTTTACTAATTTTTCTAACGACCATGTATTTTAACGTTTCAAGGTTAAATATCTAATTAAACCTTGTTGGAAAAGTGTAATTTTTCTTTCTTCACTCGTCTTTCATCAAGAAGTTTTCGTCCCTGACAAAATCAATGGTATCAAAATCCCTTATATCTTTTTCAGAATGCATTCTATTTTGAGTAATAAACAGTTCATTTATTGTAATAATGTCTCTCCTTTGTCATTTAACTATGCCGTTCCATTTTAAACATACTAGAATATAACCTGCAACTTGGATGCTCGCGTGCCTTTATTTTCAACAGTGCCTTCGCTATCCACGTGAATTAGACACAACGTTACTTGTGAATTAGACACAAAACCGGAAGCCGATAAATCTTTCCTTACCCCTCGTGTAGTAAACTAAACACTTATTATTTTAAACTTATTGTTATAAAGAAACTCTAAAGAAGTCGTTTGAATCAGACTGGAGTCAAGTTGTATAGACATCACGCCGTACGTTTTACTGTACGTGTGAGACATGTATGTTGTTCAGATACAGACGTAAATAATGGACATTGAACATTATGTATTTTAATAGATGTAGTCTACAAAATAATTCAGCTCAAAAACATGAATTTTACTAATTTGATGACGATTTATTCTCCTAACAAAGAGAATGTATGTGCACTGTATTCTTCTGATCATTCGTTCAGACTTCTGTTAAAAAATGAACTTGTTTTAAAACATTTCAAATCCTCCCTAGTACTTTTTTTTCTCTCGTGATTAAATTTTAATGAACTCAAATGGAACTTTTACTTTAACTCGTCCGTCGCGCCGCCGTAAACATACGAATAGCCGCAAACAGCCGCCGGCTACGGACTGAGGGCCTGTGCTCTGGAAACGACTGCGGCCCCAAACAAGAGAGCAGCGGCCGAAAAATAGCGTCTATGAGACCATTTATCGTGAGCGCCTTCTTCGAAATCGCTATCCTCCGGCGTCGACGCCGCCACTGCCGCGAACGCTTTCCCGGTTTGACAAACGTCTTTCTGGGAAGTATCCCCTGTGTGAAGGCTCTTTCAACTCTCCATTTCGTCATTCCTTTGCGTTCGTCGACTTTGGTGGACGCCACGCCCACCGTTCGTTGCTCCGCTAACGCCCACAGCCGACGAACTAATGCACACCGCTCGACGTCCCCACAGTGAGACTGAATACCCCAAATCGTGGCGTAAACAAAATATTATCCACGCACGTTTTTTGAGCCCTCAGTTCGGTAGATGCGTGAACAGTTGGGGTTGGTTATTTTTAGGACAGGACTATTTCATCAAAAACTGCCCGATTTTTGAAGCAAAATAGTTTGTATCACATTACAGTGAATATTTCTGGTTATGAAATTTTGCCAACAAAGCTCCTTGCTATCCTATATTCTAAATTCAACTAATGTTAGTAAAGGAATTGGGGTAGGTACTCCGAGGCTCAAGCAAACATGGGCGAATAATAACACTGGAGATGTGTAATAATCACATGACATGTATTTGAATGGTTAAGAAATATATTTATCGTTGACTCAAAGTAGCAAATATGTAAAACGTTTATAGACTGTTGTTTCTGTTCGTACGAGACGGTACAATGAATGAGTTGTGATTTTTTATATTATAAGCGCTTATTCACACATTCCAAATTTGATAAATGTATGCAAAAATATTGATTTTGAATACAAGTCTCATGATTCAAGGAGTTATGACCCGGTTGTTACGGACGATAACACATATTTCAATAAATCAAATTGTCTATCAGCATGAGGTGATTTCAAGTGCAATAGTGAATTATTTCATCACTTTTTGCATAGTGGTGCCCATTCTGTTTCTGAATTAAAACGAATGCTAATTAATTACCATGGTAATGAGTAAACGAACTACAAATCCAAAAACATGAGTGTAACTGATGATAATATTCAGAATACAGTTGCGTTACTTTGTTTCTTATGTCATTTGAACTTGCACATAAATAACACGAACCTTTTAAGTAGTCAGTTCGAGCAGCTGCAATACACAAACGACAAAAAATCCTTGTATCTTGTGTAGACAAATAGTCGCTTCCAAGACCTAATTCAGCCCTTCGTGACTATTTAAAATGAATGAAAAGTGAAAAACATACGGAAAATGTTTAGGCAATGCCATAGACCACAGCTTTACGGTATACACACCATCGGTGACTCGATGTCAGTGAAGTGAATTGTTTCCCTAATAACACATAAAACTCAATATTATGCAAAGTTTACTGATGCTTGGTATAGAAAGAGGTAACATTACGAATAAAAGTGTCGTGTGAAAGTGTAATAATCTGGACATCAATAAATTATGGTACACCTGAACATTGCATTTTGTTCATATTTTTATTCATTTTCTTAGTTTATTAGATGATTACCCTCGTTACTAGGGTATATATTATCACAATAACCTATTAAGCTCTTCCGTACCGCTCGCTCATCCAGGACACCTCGTCATCTGCACCACTGTACGCCTCGCAACAGTGCTGTCTAGGTGCAATGCAAGTTGCATCATTTGTAGTAACATCATTTTTTGGGGGACTCTAAGAGATTCTAAGCCCCAATGATCTTTCTCGACTACAGTGAAGTTTTTGTGAAAATTGTGAGAACAGTCAGTCCAGGGGAAAACACGCAGATGCATTAACATTTATTTTTGTAAGATAGATAACGTTGTTGAAAGAACAAGAAATTAAGCGCAAATTCCTCTACCGTACGATTGATAAGTTGCCATATTATATTGAAATACATTATCGGAATTTATTGAATTATGGCGAATATTGAGGAATAGTAGGAAAACGGAATGACCAAGAGAAATATAAATCAACATTTAAAAAAAATTCTTTACCAATATTTGATTTTTATGATTGTAAAACTTACAAATAACTAGCATAAAATGCATTTTCTTGTTCAATTTTGAAATCTACAAAAGTCATTATTAAATGATAGTAGATACAGGCAGGAGAAACACCAATGCAACAACTGAGATTGTAAAGTAATTCACGATGACTAGAAAACAATTTGAAATAAAATATTTTCCGAAACTCGTCATATTTTTATAAGGTACACATAATTTTTTTTTATTATAGGAATCACTCGTAATCTCTTCTAAATTTTATTTCTTTTTAACTTAGCATTTTCAATTGTTCTGAGGCATGTATCAATTGACTTCTTTGTTCCCATTATTAGTTCTAGTTACACTTCCATACTCTTGTCACACCTTTTAATGTGCATTTTGAAATAATTTGTTTCTGAATACGTACTATTCAGAAACTTGTTTCTGAATCAATAGATGATTCAATCTATGATTAATCAATCAATGATTAATCAATCAATGATTAATCAATAGATTATTAAGTAGTAATATAATTATATCAGTGACAATTAGTAGAAACGTTAGTATTTTATTTTTTAAAGGAAAGTGATAAGAATTTCTAAAACAGATTCCTAATGCAAATAACACATGAGGAAACACAAGACGGTTTTGTAGCGACTATAAAAATGTGGCCAGGTACTGCAAACTTTTGCCATGTGGAACGATCTTCCGGTCCACTGTGCCCTACCCGCCGCCAGGGCCGCGCTCTCCCGGGCAGCGCCCACAATTACGATTTTCCCATTGCCCTCCCGGGGATCGTTCTGACGCCCCTCCCTGCCCGCCCCGTCCCGCCCCCCGCGCCAACTCGTCTCCGTCGCCGGCGTCCGCAGCGGGGCGGGCGCCGCCGGCAACGAGGCCCTGGAGAAAGTCGCCGAAGCAGGTGGATCGCGCGGCGAAAACGTCGACAGCGACGGAGCGGAGTAGCAGAATGAGTGAGCTCAAGTACCCTTCCCTCTATAGCTTCGAAATTTGCTCCTTTGAGCATCGTGAGTTTTGGACCGACGGAGTTGGTGCAGGGTATCAGGTTGGTTGGTTGTTCGTGACTCCGGGCGTGTCAACTACTGAGGTGATTAGTTCTATAAGCGTAGTGCATGTTTTTTCCTCGTGAGGTGGCAATGATCTTCCCTCACTGGATGGCGGGATCCGGCGCCGACCTACCGTCATCTAGCGGGGTTTGCCTCAACCAGGTATCTCCCACCAGCGGGGCACATGCTCTAAGCTCCCGACCGGTCTCCCAGCATGTGGGTAGTCTAGTGCATATTAGTGTAAGTGTGTGTGTAAGGGGTGAGGATAGAACAAGGAAGAGGAAAGAAAGATCGCGGTCCGTGGCCCGTTTCTTAGGGTACTGCTCCGCCTGTCGTCTGGTGATGAAGGTAGAAACTACAGAAAACTACCGATCAGAGCAACCGTCCTCTAGAATTCTCCTCCAGACAACGACTGAATTCAACCTAGCTGGCAAGCTAATGTCGAAAATCTTGCCACTGTCGGGACTCGAACCAAGGACTTCCCGATCAGAGCACAAGTAAGCTCAAGGACCCTTCCCTGTTTTTCCCCGAAAACAGCTCCTTTGAACATCGTGAGTTTGGACCGAAGGCATTGGTTCAGAACATCAATTGATGCCACTCTAGTACCTCTGAACGGGAGGTCTTAGAGTTCTAATCCCGACGATAACAGACTTTTCGACTTTAGATAGATAAGTTGAATTCAAATGCGATCTGGTGGAGAATTCTAAACGTCCGCTGCTCTAAACAAGTACTTTGTAGTGGTTTTTCCAATCTACATCAGATGAATTACAGAACTGTACCCTAACAAGCATGCCACGAACCGCGCGCGACCTTTATTTCCTCTTCCTTCTCCTATCCTCACCCCTTACACGCACAACACTGCTGCACAAGTCGGGAGCTTAGTGCTTGTCCCGTCTGAGGTGAAGCCTCACTAGTGGGTGATAACTGGTTGGGGAAAATCCTCCTAGCCGATGTGGATGTGTCGGTCCCAGATCTCACTACCCAACGGGAAATGTCATATGACTTCCCGAGAAAAAGCATTCACTACAGTTACGGGAGTGATGACCATAGCTATAGACGCGCCAGGAAAAACGAAATAATCAATGAATCACTGAGTCGTGAGTTTTGGAGGGGATTCGCCTAGAGACGGCGCGACGTCACATATTCTTCATTCGGCGTGTACCAAGCGACAGCTCGCGGAATTGCGAGTAGTAGAGATGAGTTGCTAGCTCTTTGTGAATGGTCGAACTTTCGGCGCTGGCGCATCCCACAGCATGTGGTCTCCAGTGGCGTATCAAAGGAAGTGAATATTTGCCCAACACCACGACCGGTTTCGGTTTCGGTAAGCAGTAGTTCCGAATTCGACCATTGATGTAATAGTTTCAAGTTCATTAAACTTGAAACTACACTCAAAAGTTTTCAATGTTGCTTTATATCGGTTTATGAAGAATTAAAAGAGGTCATCTCCGTTAACTTAGTGTTTTTAATTGAAATAGCCGGCTTTCGACGGCTTTACCGTCATCATCAGTCTACAATGTAAAGAAAGGAGAACATAAATAAAAATACAAATAAAATACAAAATAAAATAACAAATTAAATTACACAATGTGTAATGCAAGGGGATTACACATTGTGTAATTAATATACAGAGCAGTAGCAAATGACATCATACAATGCAAAGGGGGGTCTTAATGTATTTAAAAGACACATTTAAATTTTAATTGTTGAAGACAAATCGCAGATAAAATTGCAAACATTGAAACGCGACGGGGGTATTAATATAGATAATAGATAGCAGTTCAAATTACAAATTATAAAATATAAATAAAGAAATACACATTATGAGATTGCAAAAGATACGGAAAAAGGAGGGATAGTAATAACAATTAAAACCCATAGCAAATAATGTTACAAAGGTGGAAAAATAATAACTCTAAGTTAACGGAGATGACGTCTCTTATTTCTTCATATAATAACGTCAACTACACCGAATCAGAATTCCCACAATTTATATCGCTTTTCAGTCAGGCAATCTCAACTTCATTATAGGTGTTTGGAAACACGTGGTAATGGTGTCTTCTTCGCGTACTCACTTAACCCATGGTCGCGAGGTCGGGACACTGCTGGTAGGCCATGGCCCGTTCCGGTTTGTCGCGCCAAGTACAGACAGAATGGTAGTCATAAATGGTAGCACAATTTTTTTTCCAAATAGCGTATTTCACTAAGCGACGTTTATTTTCTTGCATGAATAGTTAAAGCGGCTGTACGCTGAATAAAATCTCTTTAAACTGTCATTGTCAGATCATGAACTCCTTGTGAACCTGTGGCGTGGAACGTTCAAAAATGAACAGTTGCCTAGCGGAGGGTGCGCTCATTTTCCACATTTCGTTCATGACATGCAAACCCACGATTTCCTTGTTTCGCGTTGTACTTTTGTTCCACTATCTTTTACTCTATCATTATTTATTTTCAAACTTCCTACAATAAGATTTAATAGTTGTAATGTTTGCTTAGTAAGAAATTCTCAACAATGAATATCTTTTCACAATTTACTCTCCAGTTTCCACTCAAATCAATTCATGTTTTTAAAATGTGTTGCAAAATAATAGAGTACTTTTCATAATAACGTAAATGCGATTCAATTGGTTGCTTAGAGTGAAATGGCGCTTGTGAGCGACCATGAGCCAAGCTGTTGGTGAAGAAAGAAAGATTATTCATGTAAATATGGGAGCAATAGATAGGTACACGATTGTGTAGGTAACGGACCACTACCCAGCCGATATTCTATTCTGAGTGAGATGCCCTTACCGTAAATTATCCTGAAGTCATTTTATAGAATACATTTTACAGAATGCACTTTCCAGAAAGATCATTTTCTCAAATGATCAATTTCCAGAATTATATCACTGAAAATGAAAATCCTGAAACTGTAATATCATGCGGATTGTTTTTAATCAGTTATTTAACTGTTACACTAGTTTTATTTAATTAACTGTTACATTTTACATTACATTTTATCATTTTATCTCCAACACACTTGATTAAACTTTTCGGTCCGACTTAATGACTAGTTTCGGGCCTTCGACCTAAGCCATTCACGTATAACGATTGAATCTGTCCGACGCATAATTTCTAACCAATTCTACACCAAAAACATTTTTACCGAAAATTTTATTTTATAAAAAAAGAAACAAACAGAAAACAAATAGAAAATAATTTATTTAATAACATGACCTACAATAGTGGCGCAATGTCGTAGGTGCAATTGTTTATAAAATACTTTGACTAGAATCCATTAGCACTTTGATGGTGAGTTTACGTCACATTCGGGAATATGATAATTTGAGAAGATGGTTAAAAGATTAAACAGTGTTCGAGAAAATGAATTCGGGAAAATGACGGGAAACGGCTCTCTACACGCTTCTTGCTTGACGCTTGGTAACAAGGGTCAGAGATTCTGGAGCCTCCGTTTAACGATAATCCAGAGCGCCGATGAAAGCGTTTCTGTGACTTTCCATTTCCTGCATGCGTTGCTCTTACTGTTACGGGACACTCTCCCTTCTCGCTCAGCCCCTGATTAAATGCGTGATAAATGCCGACTTTCTTTAACGCTAATTAGTAAATGATGGGGCCAGAAATCGAAGTGTTGGTATCGAAAACGCATTTGGGTTAAGTAACTTCAACAAACATGCAGAACTTTCACTACTACGAGTCATAAAAAGTAGTACATTGTCAGTGTTTTGTCTGAACATGTTGCAGAAACATGTTATCATGCTGTGCATCTTAAAACGTATATTTGAAGTAGTTTCATGTAAATACAAGCAAATATATTGATTCTACAAAACATGGATATACGCATTGACTGGGATAGGTGGCCCACGGCATCGTCAGAGCAGTGCCTCTGATTGGGAGGTCCTAAGGTTGAAGTCCCGTCGTGTCGGTGGCAGGGTCACAGTTGGCTACTGTCTGGAGAATTCTTGCGGCCGACTGCTCTGATCGGCAGTTTTCCGTGATTTCTCCGACGAACCCCAAGCGAATGTCGGAGCAGTACCCGAACAAACGGCCCACGGACCGCGTGCGATCTTTCCTTCCACTTACTTGTCCTATCCTCAACCCTTACCCCCACAAACTTACAGGAGAGGTGGCTCAGGGAATTAACTGATTTCACCACAGTGCCTCTGACTGGGAGGTTTTAGGTTCGAGTCCCAACGGTGTCAGGATTTTCGACACTGGTTAGATAGCTGGGTCTAGTTGTCACTGGGACAGAATTCTAGAGGCGGGCTGCTGTGATTGGTAGTTTTCTGTGTTTTTTCCACCAGACGAATGGCGTAGCAGTACCCTAACAAACGGGCCACGGACCGCGGACGATCTTTCCTTCACATACCGTGTCATTTACTAGTTTACTTACACACACTTACACTTACATGCACTACACTGCCACACTTTCCGGGAGATCAGTTTGTAGCTTAGAGCTTGCCCCCGCTAAGGCAGTGCCATGCTGGAGGGAGATACTTAGTTGAGAAAACCCCGCAAGCCGACGGGTAGGTTTGTGCTGGATCTCGTCATCTGTGGGAAAAGATCATCGACACCTCCCGCGATAAAAAACATGCACTTCACGTACGGGAATAATGACCTGAGCTGTTGAAGCGCTCAGAAACAAGAATTAATAAATTTCAAAGCATTGAAATTGTACTTATAAATTAGGTTGTGTTTCAATACACCCATTCAATATATTGCATCAATTAAATAAAATGTTTTCCAGTGAAATTGACGAATCCTTTCTAAGACGCAGAGATATAATATTATTCTAAACATGTGAAGCGACCACTAAGAGCCAACGTGTTACGTTTCAAGAGAGCCTCCAAGTGAAAGTTAAAAGAGTTAAAAAGTGTTATCCTTCATTGACAGGAGCATGTTGCCTGGAGTATATTTCAAAGCAAGTCTTCCATCCAACTGAAGGTAAACTATTTTCATTGAATATTTGAATGTCATTATGAAGTAAGATTTGTCTGTTCAAGATTTAGATTCAAAAATCTTATAACAACAATATTTATTACTCTCATAATTGCCTGGATACCAGTGTGCAAAACAATGCCTGAATACAACACAATGAGCTTTGAAGAGGAAAATGTAAGCCCTGAAACAGAAAGTATTTTAACAATATCACACACTTGCAAGGATTTATGAACACACGTCACGAAAGTAATGGATGAAAAGTAGAGAAACCTCTGGAAAATCATGAAATACAGCCCCTAAACAAACAAGTTAAAACTTTTAGTCCCTGAAAACTTTTAAAAATTATCAAGAAAATAGAAGGTAGCAATAACAAGGATTCGAACTGATCATTGCAAGTTCAGTCATCAGTACTGGCTAAATGGAAATCCTCCATCCATCTGTCGGCGCTGTGATACCCTTCTTAACTTTCAACATATTTCAACTTAATGTCTTATGTTTCAGTACAGCAGACCCACATACCTGGAAGATGAACAAAATCCTAACAGGATGCTATCATCCAACAAATACCAAAATAAACTATTAAAATGCTGTAAAGACAGCAATATTCTCTAAGAAATCTAATTGCCACAGGTATATTATTATGGATACTGGAAACTAATACTGTAACATTAAAATGCATACGTATAATGTCTGTCACCACATACTTATTTACTGTAATATATGGTAAAGTTGTCATATTAATATTGTAAAGTTGTATATAAAGAAGTCGCTAAAACCTCAGTTGTTTATGTGACTTTAATAAAGCAAAAAAAGGAAATTAATAGCATTATCTTAAAAACTTTTAAATTTTCACCATGTTCTTAATTATGTGAAACAATGCAACTTTTCTAAATGCGCTCATCAAGAAAAGCTTTCAAAATAGAGGCAGAGAGAAAATTGATTTTGAATTTTTAATAGTAGAAATCAAACCCAAGGCATTTAGCTACTCACTGTAGCATAGGCTTAAGACATATAGTTTACTTGTGATACATACATTAGAGAGTCACAAATTAATCATTTTATTTGTTAGTTTATTTTCCAGAATGAATTTTACATTCATTATATTTGTTATTTAAAGTAAATAAAATTATTTCAAAAACTAAAAAGTATTAGGAATGTGTTTCAATATTATTTTTCTTTTAATAGTATTAAAGCAACAAAATAATTATATTCATAATTAGCCATCTACGTTATCTTATATTCATAAATCTGTATATTCTTAGCATTTTAGAAATCCACAAACTTTATTGAGATTTATACTCTATGTGGGCGTTTTCAACAGTGGGTTGCTTTGTGCAAAAGAAAATAACTCACAATGGCACTTGTCTGTTTCCAACCTTAAGATTTCAATTCGTAACTGTATACAGCTCTCTTACAGAAGACAACCGCTGAAACCAAACACCTTTCTCTCTCCTTTGAAACTCGATCGGACTTATTACTACCACAGGGCGTTTCCTGTTGTGCTAGTATCAGAAGCATTTAGTATCAGAAGCACTAGCTGCTACAGGCTAGTGGGAAAGAGCAGGGAAACGATACGGAAATAGTTGAAGTGGAACGACCGTAGAAAATGCGATACGAAGAGGAAACGTTAGCTATACTGAAACAACGCTAGTAAGGATAAATGACCTGACTCCATGAAGTAAGTTTACATCAGGTTTGATGATGTGCAAATAGCAGACAAGACGCTATATTAGGAGCATTATTGTCGGGAACAACGTTTAGAGAAATGGCAAGAAGCTGAGAGAATTTACAACAACGAATAATGTTTACATTAAGAACGTGCAAGGGATTCTAGCGGTGAAGGCGAAATGAGATATAGGGGCGAATGATGTTATTCCATTTCAATAAAGTGCCATGAAGCATTGATAAAACGGCGGCACTTGACGTAAAGAACAAAAAAGTTGTATATTTTTACATGGTGAAAATTGGAGGGTGATTATGATAGTGATTGTGATGATTATAATGACGAATTCTTTCGTGAGGTAGTCCGAGAAATTGCGGTGAGCAGCGAGTAGATACTGGAAAGGCAAAAGTCGATTCCAGTGTCGAGGGTTAAAACGAAACAGCCTGTCAACAGAGTTGCAGAGTCGATATAAAACGTTGTGGCAAATTGACTGCCCAATAGGGGCTATTCGATAACGACGAGAAAATAGGTTAGCAAGCAGCTCATGGGAGTGAGGGGTGGACGAGACAAGCAGGAAGGACGTCGGGGTGAAGAGTCGTCAAGGCGAAGGACCAACGCGTAAATGCGTTGCGATGGAGAAGCGAGGAGTTAAGATACAAAACAAAAGTAAAGAATCAGCGCTACAAAACAGATGCATGCACCAGTGAGGCATGATAAAATCACTCCTTTATTACTGCATATTTACTTTTACTTTTACTTACTTACTTACTTACTTACTAATTACTTACACTTACTTTTAAAATAATCTTGAAATTTCATGTAAAAATAAGAGAATAATTAATTTTATACTTTTATTAATTTTTACAATATACGTTATTTTTATTGATTAATTAAAAATATATATTTCATTACAGTAATATTTACAAATTTGTTTATTATGATCATTTAAAAACGGTGACAAACTACAAATACTTGATGAGATTCAGTAATTGAGACTAAGGAGTTAGTATTTATTAGTAGAGAGTTGGCAAGAAGGAATTAGGGGTAGAATTTAGAAATTTGGAAATAATATTTGAAAGGAGGTAAAGTTTGAAATTTGAAAGACAAGAGTTGGCAAGTAGGAAATAAAACTTCGAGTTGGTTAGTGTGGGGTTGGTAGTTGCCAGTAGGAAGTTGTAAGGTAGAGACGGGTGTCGGGAGCTAACTGACAAATGGTGCATTACAATTAAAAGACCGAACGCCCAAGAAAAGACCTTCGCCGCACGAAACGGCGAGCCAGCAGCGGTTGACAGAAGGGACAATGGGCCGGCTCCCGCAATCACGTTTCTCCGTTCGCGCCTTCTGGCGCCGCGTACGCGCTACCTCCAGCGCGGCCGGCGGCGACGCCAGCGGGAGGCCCCGATGGTCGGTGATAGCGCCGCGAGTTATTAGCACGTAAGTTCGATGGAAGACGGCGGCGCGGCGGGCGGGCGGGGATTGCTGATCGGAGGATAACATTGTGCGGTAGCGCCGCGGCACGCGAACGCAGCACACTCGCGGCCCGACGCCGGCGCCGGGGGCGGAGAGGACGTGCGGAGGCGGGAGGCGGCGGTAGATGGAGAGGAGTGGTGGGAGGATACATGGGATTGAGGGTGATAGAAGCAGTGAAGGCGGTGGAGCTGGTGTGGGCGAATGAGGACACAGGAGGAGGAGGTCGCCAAGGACGGAGGAGGTGAAGGAGGATATGTGGGACTGATGGTGGTTGGCGATAGATGGAGAGGAGTGATGGGAGGATACATGGGATTGAGGGTGATAGAAGCAGTGAAGGCGGTGGAGCTGGCGTGGGCGAATGAGGACACAAGAGGAGGTCGCCAAGGACGGAGGAGGTGAAGGAGGATATGTGGGACTGATGGTGGTTGGCGATAGATGGAGAGGAGTGATGGAAGGATACATGGGATTGAGGGTGATAGAAGCAGTGAAGGCGGTGGAGCTGGTGTGGGCGAATGAGGACACAGGAGGAGGAGGTCGCCAAGGACGGAGGAGGTGAAGGAGGATATGTGGGACTGATGGTGATTGGCGATAGATGGAGAGGAAGGATGGGAGGATATGTGGGATTGAGGGTTATAGAAGCGGCGAAGGCGGTGGAGCTGGCGTGGGCGGATGAGTCAGTGAAGGAGGTCCCCAAGGACGGAGGAGGAGATGACGGAGGATATGTGGGACTGGTGGTGGATGGTGATAGATAGGGAGGAGGGATGGGAGGGTACGTGGGATTGAGGGTGATAGAAGCAGTGAAGGCGGTGGAGCTGGCGTGGGCGAATGAGGACACAGGAGGAGGAGGTCGCCAAGGACGGAGGAGGTGAAGGAGGATATG
Source organism: Teleogryllus occipitalis (assembly GCA_011170035.1). NCBI lineage: Eukaryota > Metazoa > Arthropoda > Insecta > Orthoptera > Gryllidae > Teleogryllus > Teleogryllus occipitalis. The sequence continues at coordinate 416,407 of BLKR01000370.1, forward strand.
TGGGACTGATGGTGGTTGGCGATAGATGGAGAGGAGTGATGGGAGGATACATGGGATTGAGGGTGATAGAAGCAGTGAAGGCGGTGGAGCTGGCGTGGGCGAATGAGGACACAAGAGGAGGTCGCCAAGGACGGAGGAGGTGAAGGAGGATATGTGGGACTGATGGTGGTTGGCGATAGATGGAGAGGAGTGATGGAAGGATACATGGGATTGAGGGTGATAGAAGCAGTGAAGGCGGTGGAGCTGGTGTGGGCGAATGAGGACACAGGAGGAGGAGGTCGCCAAGGACGGAGGAGGTGAAGGAGGATATGTGGGACTGATGGTGATTGGCGATAGATGGAGAGGAAGGATGGGAGGATATGTGGGATTGAGGGTTATAGAAGCGGCGAAGGCGGTGGAGCTGGCGTGGGCGGATGAGTCAGTGAAGGAGGTCCCCAAGGACGGAGGAGGAGATGACGGAGGATATGTGGGACTGGTGGTGGATGGTGATAGATAGGGAGGAGGGATGGGAGGGTACGTGGGATTGAGGGTGATATAAGCAGTGAAGGCGGTGGAGCTGGCGTGAAGGATGGGAGGATATGTGGGATTGCAGGTGATATTAGCGACGAAGGATGTGGGGCTGGTGTGAGCGGAAGAGGTGGGCAAGGATGAAAGGGGAGCTGGTGGAGGATATGTGGGACTGGTGGTGAAGAAAGCAACAGAGGCAGTGGAGCCAGCGACGGTGGGAGGAAGCAGTAGATGGTGGGGAGGGAAGTAAAATAAGTGGAACTGAAAATAATAGACGAGGCGAAGGCAATGGCACTGGCAATGTTAGATTATCGGAGGCGGTAGGGCTGGCAGGGTCGGTAGGTGACAAAGAACGGAGGGAGATATGCGGAGGGTATCAATTGGGATATAAGAGGGTATGTGAAAGTGTTAGACGTGACAGAGGTGGTGGATTTGGCTTGGGGAATGAGCCAGAGGAAGTGTGGTGAAGGACGGGGGGGGGAGGAAACGGAGGGATTGATGGGACTGGTGGTGATAGAGCAGAGGCGATTGGGCTGGCTGGGACGGGAGGTGGCAAAGCACACAGGGGGGGTGATGGAGGGAATGTGACGTAGCGGGGAGACTAGGGGTGCTAGATGTAGCGGAGGCGATGTAGCTGCCGTGGGTGGATGAGGCAGAGGAAGATAAGACCAAGGACAGAGGGCGATGTGATGGAGAATATGTGGGACTAGTGGTGTTAGATGTATCGGAGGCAATGGGGCTAGCGGGGGTAGCTGGTGGCAAAAGACGGAGGGGGATACGCGGAGGGTATATGTGTCTGAGGGAGTTAGACATGGTGGAGGTGGAAGGGCTGCTTGGGAAGTTGAGGCGGAGGAGGGGGTTGCGAAGGTGACGATGGAGGGTTAGTGAGACTGGGGGTGTTAGACTCGTAGGAGGTGGTGGGGCTTACGGGGGAGGCGAGGAAGGTGCAAGAGGAGATGAGGGGGAGGGAGGAAGTGCGGGGGAGGAGGAGGTGGACAGGGGCGAATGGAGGGGAAGAAGACGGAAAATATATGAGACTGTGAGTAATAAGCAATGATAGCGATGGAGCTGGTGGGGACGGATTGGGCGTTGGAGAAGATAGTGGAGACGTAGGTGATGTGAGACCAGCGGGGCGCGAGGTGATGAAGGTTCGAGGGGGAGGTAAGGAGGGTATGTGTGTCTGGGGGCCTTACAGCAGAGGTTGTGGGGCTGTCGGGGGTAGAGGAGGTGGAGGAGATGGCGAAGGCGATGGAGTTGCATGCACCGGAGGGGAAGGTAGGAGGCGGCAAAGGATGGAGGGGTCATGTCAGAGGGTGTGTGAGTCTGTGTGAGTAAGTCGCGGTGGAGTTGGCGGGGATTAAGATGGCGGAGACGGAGATGTGAGAACGGTAAGTGCGGGAGGTGGCGAAGAATATAAGGGATGTGACGGAGGAGGCGTGGGTCTGGAGGTGTTAGACGCATCACGGCAAAGGGACTGGCGGGGCGGACGAAGCGGTAGAGGAGATGGCGGAGACGGAGGTGGTGTGGTGGCGGCAAACGACAAACTGGTTTCTTCTAGTCACCAAATCATAAGTCTGTCTAACTCACGTTCATTAAATGCATGTTAATTAAACTCAAATTAAACTTGATACATTCTCATGCTTGTACTCGCACATGGACGGTCGCGAAGAACACAGGTGGCGGACTGGTCGGCGCTAAGAACAGCAGAGGAGCTGAAACCCAATTTGTGGGACTGGGGGTGATAAATGCGGCGGAGAGGAGGACTAGTGGTGACGGAGAGAAGGATAGAGGAATATAATAGATCCCCTAAGGTGTGGCAGGCCATTCAATTGTGTGCAGTGAAGTGGAGTAAGGCTTGCGTGGTGATATTATGTACTATTTATTATTAATAATTGTTTTTAATTAACTACATTTTTGTAACTTATTGTTAGTCAATGTACGCCTAATGCATGTAAAGGTAAGATATTCTGCCACCAAGTTTCAACACTTAACTGCAGAATTAATAATAAAACTAATGGCGTGAATGTTGTACACTATAGAAAGCTAAATGTTCTGAAGTGAATTAAATTAAAAATTTCTAGATAAAAATATGCATATGTATAAATAAATTTTACAAAAATGTATTTAAGGGAAAGTATTGCTATAAATAATGGATATAATGGATAAATGGATCACATTTCTAAAAATGTGAACTCTGCTAATAATTCTATTATATATTTGAAGATTTAATACAATACTGAAAAAATATACTAGTAATTATGCAGTAGTTTCATGAATTTATGATTCAAGATTTCATTCAAGGTACATATCTTTTCATTCTGCAAGGTAATATGAAATATAACAAGAGTCATGCTTATGATGATATTCCCTACATTACAATTGTAAATGATCTTTACAGGAACTTGGAAGAGGATCAGGAATGCATTTATTCAGTAGTTAAAAAATTCTTAGATGTTATGGTTTAGGAAGTAGGTGAAATAAAACAACAGCTAACTCAGCAGAAGTGTACAAGCAAAAATAAGTAAAACGTCTCAAATTTCTCTATAAATTACGAAATGAACGGTAACAATTTTCTACGTGCCAGACAACACGTTTAAGACCGAAAAATCAAAATGTACATAGATTCACGAAAGCATGACAAGTTATAAATGTAAGGGAATTAAAAAATGAAAAGTAAGAAAAAAGAGGAGAAACAAGATTAAGATAAAGTAGAAAAGCTGGCAGAAGAAAGTATTGAAGAAAAAAAAAACAGAATGAAAAAATCGTGACCTGAACGAAAAAAGTATCCAGGAAAAGCAACCATTGACGGAATTGACAGTGACGACCATCAGCTGGAGGCAAGCGACGTAGCAACGTATTAACCGCAGCCGCGCGCTTATCTGCGACTTTCTCCGCCGGGGCTGCGCGCCTCGGAGCTACGTCCTGCGGCGCTGCGCCCTTGCCGGCGGGGATCGCCACGGGAAGAATAATATTGTGGCTTCAACGGGAGCGCAAAGTCGAGCGTTTCTCTCGACGCCACGCCCCTCGCCGTCTCCCCAGAAGCTCTCGCTCACCCAATTTACCGCCGCTCCCCAGCGCTGCGCGGCGCGGCGCGGCGCTGCGTTTCTGGTGGGGTTTTATCTCCACCCTTTTAGTCCGCGCGATCGAAAGAGGCAGCTTGAACACGACGCTAGCCGCGGGGTGGAGCAAAATCTTAGAAAAGTATTTACGGTGAATAGTATTAACATTTTAATTAGTTTTTAGCTAAACATTTTGATGGTTCGTTCTAGCCGTTTTCTTTCCTCGGATGTAAATGTCTTCTCGTACTTTTTTCAGCAAGTTGGAGCCCTCAAGTTCGAGGTTTAGGAAAATGGAAGTTAGGAGATCGTTAATATATGTTGACATCTGTAATTTATATTTTAATGAGAATATACTGGAGTTTTTTAAAATTCAGTCTTCATTGATATTAGTTCTAATTTATGCTACTAATTTATTTACCTTGATTATATTTAACGATAACATTATGGTCTAAGAAAGCATTGCATTTATTGATTTTAAAGTTTAAAAACGAAAATATTTTCATTTTCCGCAAAAATTAATCAATTAAATTGAATGTTATGGCATAAATATCGGAATGAATGTCCAAAATATATATGTTAAGTTAAGAAACAAGTCATCAAAGTTTCTGGGAAAGTTAAACGTATAGTAGTTCATCTTCCTTTAAATAAAATTATTCCCTTCAATTCTGCTCTATTTTCTGCTACTTTATTCTGTTGTTGATAATGTTACTTTCTTTACATGACATTTATTTGAATGGGTTGACTTATCATACGTTGTAATTTACTTATAATTCGGATTCGATTGGAAACTCTTGTTATACCCAATTCAAATTAACTAATTCTCTTTAAAAATATAAATAAGTGAAATTATTCAAAATTCAAGCCGATGTTGTCTCTTAGCACCCCAAAGACTGAGTACACGAGTGATAGGAGGCACTGATAGGTGCTCGAATAAATGCACTCCGAAATATCTCGGAAGACAGGATGAAACCTAATTAAAAATACACATCATCGCATATGAATGATCCAAGGATATCAATATGTATTTCCACGCTTCATTATGCAGAAATACATTACATTACAGCACTGCAGGACGCGCTGGGCAGAGAGAGATATAGTTCGTTTTGCTCTGATGCTCGCCAACGCTGTCTGATCAGCAAGACAAACCTTCCTTCTCAACACAGCCATTCCTATCTAATCGATTCTAAAGCAACAACTAGATTACTGTTTCTCTATGCGGTTCGACAAACGACTCCCTAGCGTACTCAATTGCTGCATACCACATTTTTTTTCATTTATTTCTGCTTGGCCCGAAGGCCCTCAGCATCCGAGTACGATACAGTGATGTTACATTGAATTACATTAACATTGACTGAGAAAAATTATAGACATGAATACATTGAGTTCATGTGAATTAAATGTGAGAAGCCACATCGGGTACACGATAATCAAGGAGGGTCGAAGAACTGTCGCGGTAGTTTTCGCTTTAGTCTATTGTGGTGAGGATTTTGTTTTCCGATTTTGAAATGTACGGCTGAGGGAATCTGGGGAATTTTAGGATAGAAGCGAGAGGATAGGAGAGAGAAATGGACGGAGATAGGAGTAATGCCGAGTTCGTTATGTAACTGGGAGTTAGGTACAAACCATGGAGCTTTAGTGATGGTTCGGAGGAATTTATTTTGGAAAACCTGCATTTTTTGGATGTTCGATTTGCTGGCTGAGGCCCAGATAGGAGAAGCGTAGGATAAAATTGGGCGGATCATTGACTGGTATAGGTGAGTAGCGACATGGAGTTGCAAGGGTGATAACTTTTTGAGTATGGGATATAATTGATGGGTTCTACGGGTTGCCAGGGTTATTCTGTGGAGAATGTTTGATTTCCATGTGAGCCGCCTATCAAAAAGTACTCCCAGATATTTAACTGGCTTGTTGTTTGGGAGCCAAGTTATATTTTCTCCTTGATATTTGAGAGGGGGAGGATTATTTGGTCTACGGAGCGAGAAGATTTTGGCTTGGCTTTTCGCAGGGTTTATCCGGATATGCCATTTCTTGGCCCAGTCGGAAAGCTTAAAGAGGTGGTGTTGCAGGTCTTCTTGTGCGGTATCAATATCACGGTTTGAGGAATATATTGCGGTGTCATCAGCAAACAGAGCAATGGAGGTATGAGGGGTGGATGGTATATCAGCTGTATAAAGATTAAATAGTGTGGGAGAGAGAACAGATCCTTGGGGTACTCCTGCTTTTATGGGAAAAATATAGTGAAAGGGCTCCAGGATGGTGGACAGAAAAGGTGCGATCGGCAAGGTAGCTTTTGATGATGTGAATAAGATAGTCGGGGGTTCCGATGTGCATACCACATTGATATCACCCAGCGAACGTGATAAGAAAGAAGGCGACGACAAAGCTCAAAGCTTAAGCAAAAATAAATGTATAAAAATTATTAAGTAATTAAGCAAAAATCATAATGCATATTACAAAATTTATAAATTTTAATAAAAATTAAATAATTAATGGTTCATTAGTGGACTTAACTATCACAACTGCGCCTATTTATTGTTTGCTCATTTCTTCAATTCCCAAGTTCATCAATTTTTCCTCTAAGTTAAATAATCTTTAAAGTGATAATGTCGACACATCAAAACGCTTACGTTTCTACTTTTATAGTTCCATTTGTACAAAACTACGGTGTGTTCATTTCATAAAGATTTCTTAGTCCTCTTAGAAAAGTCATATGCTTGTAACCGCTAGTTCTATTTCTTTGAAACCTCTGAAAAATTGTAAATAATTCTTTCTTAGAATTCTCTGAATTACAAAATACTTGTTTCAACATTTTTATTCATCACTTTAGGACATTCTAATTAAATATATATTTTTAAACATTGGTGTAGATAGAAAATTCTATTAAGAAAAGTTTCTTGAAGTTACAATTTGGAAAAAGCACAATGAATAATTCACAGTTATCTCTGAAAATTGAAGATTCAAGATTAACAGCCTTATAAAGGTACCATGTTCAAGGATCTGCATTACAAATGCAAAGCGTTCAATCTGTAGACCTTTTCGGAGAAAATTTAATAAATTCACATTTTTTAGGAAACCTGCAAACAGGAGAACGCGATATTTATAACGCATCGTTATACGAAAAAAAATAACGTTGACGACAGAATTGCACAACTTCCTCTTTCTTCCTTCTTTTTTTCCTTCTACCCCTTCGACAGTAGGAATTCTGTCACGTGAATCACTAGCGTAACAGCGTTCCTCTAGCCCGTCGCTTTTTCTGCGTTAGGGAAGTGCGTTCTCCGAGACAAGTGAAATGCAAATTGTTTCACTTCATTCCCGTCTCCACAGTTTCTCGTTTCCATTCCGCTCTCCTCTCGAATCCCCTCCTCTTCGAAAGTGTGTAAAAGTGTTAATTACTCGTTGGATTTACAAGTTAAATGAACGCCCCCTTTTTCTCAAACACTTTGCCTCGTCGAACATCTCCAGTCGCTCATGGAGACTCTACCTTTGTGACTTTTTTGATCTTTGAAAGTCCGGCAGAGATTCTCAGTCCAGGTGAATTATTTTAACAAAAGTGTGTTTGATGATTTTTTCAATCTTATGCTCGAAAAAGCCCCTCGAGAATGCAGTGATCCTCACTTATTACCTAGCTGATGTTTTGGGCGTAGAAATCGCAATTTGGAGATAACGACATATGATTGTAATACATCATTAAGTCACGCGATATTACGATACAAGGCTTGATGAGATGAAACAAACGATGAAATGAGAGACACACAAGAAACCACGCCGCTAATCACCTCTTGCTTGTCTCTAATGCTGTAATAACAGAGTGAACGATGTTTAACGCCTGGGATCCGAAATAGTAGTGTGAGAGTTGACCAGTGTCTTCAGCGGCATTGTGAAAAGTATACTAAATTAATGAGAATAATTAGTTTCTTTCCGTCGTGGAGCATTGGAGAGAGGAAGGGAATGAAAAGAGAATGCAGTCCAGCGCATCCTCTTATACTTGATTTGTTGGAAAGTGAATTTGGTGAAAGTTTGTCCTCACCAGTGAAAAATAACGATGTTCAAATCACTCTATTTCGCTAACACTTTCTCCAGGAAATATATTGAAGCTCTTTTTTACGCATGGAATTAAACGAGATTTTAACTAAAACGAATTCTTACTTTAATTTATGGCTGCGCGATTGGCATTTTTTTATGCGTTGTGTGTTTACTCAGGCAGCACGTGCAAATCAAGAATATCAATTCTCTTAAGAGAAAGTCAACTGTGAATTAAGTACTGTTCCAAACTATAAACCGGGATAGATGGCTTGGGGTAAAAAACTGATGTCACTGCAGTGCCTCGGATCGGATGGTCATAGGCTCGTGTCCCGACGGGGGAAGGATTTTTGACACGAGTTAGCTGGACCGAGTTCAGCCACTGTCCGGAGGAGAATTCTATCGGAGGCTGCTCTGATCGGTAGATTTCCATGGTTTATTCAACCAACATCAGGCGAATGCCGGAGCAGTATGTAAAAAACGGCCCAAGGAACGCGCTCCTTTTCTTTCCTTCGCCATCCTTGTCTTATCCTAACCCTTCACTTACACACACACACACACATGAGCAACACTATCACGCATGGCGGGAAATCGGTTCGGAGTGTAGAGCTTGACCCGGCTGGAGCAATGCCCGCTATTTAGTTATCTATTTGGGAAAAACCCTGCCAGCCAACAGGGAGGTCGGCCCGGAATCTCGCCATCTAGCAGGGAAACATCACCGCTACATCCCGAGAAAAAATGCACTACACTTACGGGACTAAGGATCTTAGCAGTTGATGCGCCGGTAATCACTAACAATCAATCAACCAAACTATAAAATATGTAAATATACATAATATAATATAATATACATAAAATGTATATTTCATTAGAAATATTAGAATGAGAGGCTCATATACTCAAATATTTGATGCCATATTTTATTAAAAATGTTATTCTTGTTTTCAGCTTCTGGTTCTCAGTGTTGAGTAGAAGTATTTCGATAAGATAAAATTTTGTAACAGTGTTGTAAAACATTTTCACTTTTGAGAAGCTCCGTCACACACATGGTTCAATGAATATTCCAACCTACTGTTTATGCATTTCGGAGTTATGTTCAAGTACCATTAACAGCTTTTATTCCTTTTCCTACCTCTTTGCATAACCCACACCGCAGCCTGTGAGGAATTCGGATTTGTTGCATCTCGTTGATAGTATTCGCCGCCATTAATGCCACCTGCCGCGGCGCGCGGGTCGTTGCGCTGTCACCACAAATCGTAGGGGGCGCTGCGCGTTTCCACGAAATACAAAATAGGGCGAGGTGACGGCGCCGCGCGCAGCGGCTAAAACGCGCCAGGCACGCGCAAAACACGCGAATCACGCGCGCCACATTCACGCCTCCGCACGAGCGTTGCGCCAAATACCTGCGTCTAGGTGGCGCCGCTACAGACAACACCCTCGCCCTGGCTGAGGGCGACCTCTCTAGAATCCAGGGCTGACGCACATAGTTGCACCTAGATTTTTTTTCAAGGGAAGAAATTAGTGGTGATAAAACAGCAAGTATTTTTTCGTATTATTCATTAGATGAAGGCACCCTCTCTACTTCCAATGGTGCCAATAGCGGGATCTAGAAATACGTCTAATGGTAATAGTATAGCATGTATATTCTCGTTTAATTCGTTCGTTGAAGAGGTCGTTTCTACTTCTAATGCTGATGTAAATAGCTGAACATACACTTGTGTTTCAAGGAAGAAATTATGGTAATGCAGCAGCACGCATTGTATCGTATTATTTGTTTCCACCTCTCTACTTTTAGTGCTGATGCAAATAGCTGGATTGGATTGATTGATTGATTAGTGATTCCAGACGCGTCAACTGTTACGGTCACTATTCCCTAAGTGTAGTTTTATCGCGGGATATGGCGGTGATCATTCCCCGCTGGATGGCAAGATCCGACGATGACCTTGTCGTCAGAACTTGCCTTGATGTCGGGTTGCGAGTTTTCTCTCAACCAGGCATCTACGACAAGCAAGGTACCATCCCAGCAGGATCAAGCGCTAAGCACGAGACTGGTATCCCGACAAATTTGTTGTGATGCATATGAATGTAAGTGTGTGTAAGTAAGGGGGTGAGAATAGGACAAGGAAGAGGAAGGATAGGTCATGCGGGGCCCGTGGCCCGTTTTGTTTAACCCAGCATTCGCCTAGTGCTAGACTTCCTTTTCAAAGAAGTACACTAGTTGTAAAGGAAAAACACATATTTTCTCGTATTATTCGTTTGCTGAAGATCCCCTCTCTATTTTTAGTGCTAACGCAAGTGGCTGTACCTAGATTCATTTTTAAGGGAATGAATACGTGGTGTAAAATTTCATTTACATACGGATTTTACTTGAATTTTCCAGGTAACCCCGAATGTACATATGTTTGGCAGGACACGTTCCGACGCAATCACGGAGATTTCATGTACCTGCCGATTGCAATTGATGTAGGCATTTTGAAAGCAATCAGTTGCGTTTGCAAAAGGTCTCATTTACTTTACAGCATATAAAGGACTTGAGTTGCTCGAACTTGAATTGTCTTGAATAGCTTGTTTGTTGCATGAAGCAGGTATCGTGGATAATTGCGAGAATCAGTTTTAATATACACACAGATAGATGATTCTTAATGTTATGTAATGTATGGCACAAATCGCTACAAACTCCAGAAAAATTCTGATTTGGAGATAAGCCAAGCACAGAATATTACTGAGTTAATAGATTTTTCTTAAATATTAATTAAATAATTTCAACAGTAGAAGTTAGAACTTACAAACTTTAATTTTAAGTTTTAAATAAATCGTCAGTTTCGGTAATGTTGGTTCAGTGAGAAAATTGATTTGACACCATTCATTCGTTGGCATAAATTGAAAAATGATTTTCCCTTCCTATACTTTTTTGTTATTTTAACTATTTAGAGTACATTTGTTCATCACAACCGACGTTAGCATTGTGAGTGACTTGTAAGGAAATATTAAAGAAAAATATAAAAGTGATGATGATGATGATACGTCCGTGTTTCAATGTTCTATAGAGTGATATACATTTTGCAAAACGTTTCAATTATTGACCCGAAAGATGTCTTTTATCACTGGCAAGGGTTATCGTAGTTGGAGGTACACTAAATACAACGCAGCACAAGCATACTTCACGAAACATTGCCTCTCAGAACATGACAGCTACAGTAGGCTTAAGTGTGCATGGAACATAAAACATGTCACCACCATCCTAGCCGTTACCAACATTACGTTCACCGTTGCCATTATTCCGTGCGAAATCATCCCCGACACCCACCGTGGCCTCCGTCTGAACCGTCGCCGTCACCACAACCGCCACGGCAGTGGCCGTGTGTCCGGACAGCTGGCCATTGTTCACACTGTAGCCAATCGGGGGCTATTGTGGGTCGGGCGGGAACTACATCACCTGCAGCCCGCCCGTTGACAAATGCCTGCCGTTGCCCGCCGACTGATTCACGTGAGACCCACCGCCGAGATTTATCTCAATGGGAGACACGTGTAATTGAGTCGAGTCTTTCAGGGGATGGAGGAGCCAACTGTGTGACCGGATGCTGAGACAGTTTGAGAGCGTTCCATAATCTTTTAATCATCGAGAAGCATTTGATCTCTTAAATTCCTTTAATACTGAAATATTGTTTTGGATATTAATTTGATTTTTTATATATAAATATTACAAAGAATTGGCGAGTTGCAATACATTTCATCATCATTGTTAGAAAAAATACATTGCATTAACAACATTGCTTTTTGTGGCTCTGGAAACAATTTCAACTCTTTTAAATGAGAAGTTTTAAACGTAGATTATTGTGTAAAAATTAATAAAACGTTGAAATCTAGTGATGACGCGAATTACAAGGATTAGTATCACTTATGCAATCATTGGTGCTAAAATATATTTATATTTAATAAAATCATCAATATTTGAATATATTCCATAATTTACGTGTACAACTAAATAGTTTGACATGAAAGCTTAAAAATATATGAACCGTGGCTAGAAAGTAACGATTTTCGGACTTGCAGCATTTTTAACAAAGCTCTTCCGGAAAACATTTTCTTTTCAGTGTTCGTACATAAATATCTATTTCCTTTTAACAAAATGTTATTAAGAACCTGTCGAAGCTTGGAATAAAGATTTTAAAGGGATACTCATGAATGCAGTGATTTAATTTAGGGCACAATGTATTTAAACGAATTTTAGAACACATTTTATTATATATATATACACACACACACTTTCATATCTATAATCTATACATCTTCTATACTTCAAAATTAATATATAAAGAGAGAAGTGCATTATCTTACAGTGCGGAAATCTCTGAATCTTCTGAACCAATGCCGATGAAACTTTTGTGCTTGTGAGTACTATAGACTACAATTTACAACTATAAACAGTAATATATTTACAAAATAATTACTTTTTGGGACATTTTTTGCTTAGTTTTACATCACAGATTCAAGATAGCATCAATGTCAGTACGTTTGCTGCGCGCCACCAGAGGATGACGTCTGAGATCTACTATTGAATTCATCGATGTCCACAATTATTACGAAATTCATTGGGGGTTTGAATAAGGCTGTGTAATATCCCTGTGTAGACGTTGGTGATTTGTTAGTTCTGAACGTTGAGGAACATTTGAAAGGAAGTCGTAACTAAAGTGGTAAAGGATGAATATGTACACGTATTGTCATTAGTCCGTGTTATATACAAAGTGGCACGAAAACATTGTGAGTATTTAAGTGTTTAAAAATTGAGATAGGTTGAAAGTAAAAAGTACAAAAACATACAGTACAGAATGTACAGTAATGATGAATTGATATACGTAAACAAATACATTTAATTATACATGTAGTTTAAACATATATTTCTGTCGCCTTCAAAATAATTATAAATACTGACAAATTACGCTGCAGCGTAGGGATTTTAATTTAATTTTATGATTATGATTCGTGAATTTCGTTTTGACATCTATGTCGATATTCCATATCTATCTTCTAACATCTCCGTGCGAGAACTCTCGCATGTTAAAGTCCGCCCAAAACAGTAAGTTCCTTCATGGTTACGAGTTGACAGGTCAATTTCCAACCTTTCATTATGAATACAATGGAAGAAGGAATATAAAAAAGAGTAAGTTTTACGATGTAACAATTTATTGACAGTATTGAAATAATATATAAAATTCCACAAAAGTAGTGTATGTGAGTCTACAAGTACTTTATTTTGTAGTTTAGATTTGTTTATTGTTTTTAGTTATAAAATGAATGTTTAGAAGCTGGATCTCCAAAAAAGAAAAATGTGTTGTTATTTTTGTGAAAAAGTGAGTAAGGTAGACCGGAAATTTCCAAATGGGTCTCAAGAGAAGACAGGGCTATCGGGGCGTGGCCGGGCAGAGCATAGTAGTAAGCAGCAAGGCAGAGAAGAGATTCAATAGAAGAGATAGACATCGCCTCAGGGTATGAAAAAATGGAATTCCTCTTGCTGTCTAATAGTTTACTGTAATAAATGTCCGAGCAACGCCGGGTAGTTACGTTAATTATTCATAAAAACGAAAGGACGTTTGCAAACTTTCTAGAATTCACGTGGTTGACACGACATGTAAAACTTAATACTCTGGAACAAGAATAAACAACATTCTTGACCGTTCTAGTGATGTGAAATTTCCATTCCCCTGGAATACCGTTTCTCCTGTACTGCCGAGTTGCTCCCCATTTTCAATAGAATTACTTCCACCCCTTCCCGGTCTGCATCCTGCTAATTCGATTTGGAGAAAGGGAAGGGAAAATGATGAATGAGCATGTAGAATGATGAATCTTTTTCTCCCAACTGTGCCCATTGCTCGATGTCTGTCGACATAATTCATTTTCGGGATGTTCATTTATAAAATTTACGAGCAGATTCTACATGAACAATGAATAGTCAAAAAACAAACAACATTGGATAACAGGGAGATAGGAGCTCCGCCGTGATTTGCTTCACATAAATACATCTCAGAGATTCTGCTGTGGTAATTTTGCCACTTTCATCACAGTTTTATTCAATCGTTTCCAAGTGGAAATGTAATCACTTTTGATATAAAATATACGAATTGTATTAAAAGACCTAACTTTCCATTAATATTCATGCTTTAACGTATTTGTATTGGGGCGCATGATTACGCATCTCTTCACGTTAACATCACACGAGCACAGTCGGCTCTCCATTTACAAGTTTGCTGTTCTCTCCTTTTCATTTGTACCGCCTCACTTAAGTGTTTTCTTAATGAAAGACATTAATTTGACTTTCGATACAGCTCGCTTTCGCTAGCATCCCAAGACTAGCTGTTGTTGGCACGAGACACACTGGATCCGGATATGTTTGCCTGATCCACTTGATGAACTCCCCCTCCGTCGATGTTTCCCTCAGGCACTTGCTTGCTTGATTAATTAGGGTTTCCGGACGCGTCAATTGCTATCGCCATTAGATACGTTACAGTAGAATATCCCAGGCGGTGGCGGCACCTTGTCTTCTGGAACGGGAGAACCAGTTCCGACTTTTACGCAGGAATAGGGGGATTCCCCCTCCAGGTATCTTCGCCAGCGTGGATCGTACAAGCTCTAAGCTTCCGACAAGTGTAGTGCATTATAGTGTAAAAGTGTGTGTGAATGTAAAGAAGACCAGAAGGATTCAGTGAGAAATATCGTGTCGATCCTTGACTCTTGCTTCAATATTCACCTGGTATTGGTTGAAGAAACTACGGAAAACTACATATTACAGCACCCGGACACTAAAGTTCTCCTCCAGACTGTGGTGGAAGTCTGTGTAGACATATAGCTAGAGCCGAAAATCCCCCACCCCCGGGACTCGAACCCTAGAACCTTCCGGCCAGAATCGCTATGCGAAATAAAGACAATGCTAAAGGAGCGTTTAGCCATATTAGTCTAATTTTTTTCAGGTTCAACTCTACTCTCAATATGGGTATTGTCTTTGAACCCCGAGCCTTTCTGCTCGATTCATGAGATTTTCTCCACCTTATGTAACGCTCTATCCATTTCACATTTTTGCTTCCAGGACTTGTTATCGTCTAAGCTCTACGGACATGTATCCACCATCTCCACCCAAGTCACCTAGATGGCTTGACCCACTCGTCTTCCTCGCGTGCATGCATATCTTTTCATTTTGTACAGAGAATTGTACAAAATAATTATCTCATTGTACAGAGAAAGGGAAGAATGGCCAGGAAGGGAGGGGGTTGCTTTCGCGGACTGAACGGGACCTTCTCTGTACAATAACAAGCTTACGCCGCGCCGGGCCGTGAGCTGTCAGGAGGGGGGGGAGAGGGAGGGTCCTGGTAGAGGGAAGAAGCAGGGGTTGTCTGAATTCAAATTACTCACATTGCACATACTATTTAATATTAAGTTTACACTATTTACACTTGCAGTGACCATGAGATGTGAGGCGGTGTGCCTGCGGCAGTGTGCCTGCAACGGTGTGCCTGAGGCGGTGTGCCTGAGGCGGTGTGCCTGAGGCGGTGTGCCCGAGGCGTTGCACTGACAGGGTGCAAATGAATGCGCCCACAAGGTCCGTCGACGGTAGGGCGCGGATGCAGCGCCTCATGGAAGCACAGCACAGAATCTGGCTCGCGTTGGTCAGCCGGAACACGTACGGACTGAAAGTCCGTCTGCGTTGGATGCAGTCTGCACCCCTGCCGAAGGCAATGGGTTTACGTTACACTCGCGAGAAACCAGATGGCGCCGGTCCGGGCCGGGCTTGCGTTGTCTGTCGCGGAGAGATCATTTGTTCCGGCAGAGACGGCGACCTGTCGGCGAGTGCGGTTTTGGGGATAGAGGCTACCGGTCCTTCGGGAGACGCGTTGGCGGTAGCCGGGGTGGGGGAGGCGGCGGTGAGGGTGGCCAGCGGTGGGAGTGCCGGATACTCGCGATGGGTGCGGCCAGCCTCTGAAGGGGCAAACAATGACCTGCCTCCAAGGGCGTTTGTGGCGTGGACGGAACACTCATATTCAACGCTATCGGGTCGTCGTCGCTGTTACCGTCGCCCCCTCGTCTCCGTCACCGTCACTGCCGCCACTGCCACCGCCACCGCCGCTGCAGTCGCCGCCACCGCTACCACTGTCGTGTGGTTTTAGAATCGGTAATTAATTGGCCACCCGGAACTGCCGCGTGTGCGCTTTGTTTCAGCGTTTGACTACTCCTTTTCTCGCTCACTCGCCAATCTCACTGCTGCCGCAGCTATCACCTCCGCTTTTACTTTGGTAGCTGATGCTGCCACCGGAACAACCACGATCGTTCTAATCCTCCAGTCAAGATAAAGGCGCAGATCATGAAGCATTGCGGAAGAAGTTTTGGAAAAGACTAGAATGATTAGAAAGTTCAATGGTACCATGTATAAGCAAATTGAAAGAGTATAACCCATTATTGGTTATATGTTCGATCATAAAAGAAGATAAATGGTTAACTTTACCTGCGTAGCAAAATACTATCAGTATAAACTGAGGTTTTACGATAAAAGGGAATTTTCGTAATAAATATTTGTGTTAATAAATGTTCTGTACCAACAATCACATAGATTCGTAGACACTTTTGGTTTACCGTACGCATACACTCTAAGTGAGTTACAAACGTTAGGGATCATCTTCAATGCTTTGTCTATTTTACTTCCACTATCATTATATGCACACGAAAAATCAATATCATGTGAATAATTTATTACCCCTACGCACTTTCCACAGAAATGCACTATATAAATTATAGCCATACACTTTTCCAAATCTACAAATGTACTTGTTACCGCATTGTTTTCGCATTTCATTCAAACATGACCCCTAATCTCTAATTTTTTTAAAGTTTTTCTTGAGAAAAACACAGGCTAAACTATTGCATTTTCAAGTATTGCATGCCCATGATAGTTTTTATTTCTCTCCAAAATCCATGAGCCTAATTGCTAAGAGAAAAACGCGCGAAGTAGGTAATATTCTCTATTTAAAATACAATACTTCTCAGGGTCGCTACTAGAGCGCAGGTCTGTCTGGACAAGAGCGCATTATACGCGCAAATTTCGCAAAAGGAGAAAAATTCACTGAAAGACATCGGTTCGCTTGCATTGTTGAAATTCGAGCAGAACATCATCTGGTCACTGTATTGTTTCCACATGAAGCAGAGAGCATTTACGCGTAGTCAAGTACTGTTAGTCGCGTTCCCTATGTCAGTGAATTATTAATAATTCTTGCCCACCACGTAATGGACGCTCCTTGAATGCAAACTGATACACGCGGACTAAATTTAGATGACGCGAGCCACGCAGACATCAGTAAAAACGTGTAAAAATAACCGAAAGATAGGTGTTAGATAATATCGTTATTGAAATATTTAGTGTTTGCAAACAGATTCTAAAGCTTGCACGTGCTGACAATGTCATTGTTATTGTAGTTCAGGAAAATCAGGACATTTCAGGACACACCCAGTTTTATCTTTAACGCTCTCCCAAAACTCTAACGACTTATCTGGTGCTTTAGCAGTACTCCATCTCAGAAATGCTCAAAATACAGCTGTTCTATCTCAAAAAAAGTGATAGTATGTTTCCACTACATTTCGCACACTTCTGTGGAGACAATTGGATGCTTGTATTTAGAACGTGGTATTTGATTAAATCCGTCGTTTCTATTTCCACTTCCATTATCTTCAATTATTAATTTCCTAGTACAACGTTCCAAGGTTTCATCACCATAATCTCTTCCGCCAATGCAAGCTTGTTATTGTTTTTTCCTTACTTTTCTTGATTCCTATCATTACTCATTCTGACAATCAAGTACTCGCCTCACTGTATCTTTACACAGAGCTATCAGTTTTGTGATTTTTCACCACTGGTATCTTGGATACCATTGTTTCCATCTACATGAATGGGAGATTAAAATTGTCAGTTTTCAAATCTATGAACATTTATTATTACATTTCCTCCCCTGTTGGCCCTTGATGAAATTTCGAAAAAATTGATGATATTATTTATAATAAAATGTATTTTTGATCCCGGATATGGAGAATTTGTTGTCAAAAATGTTGTACCTCAACCAAAAAAGTGTAACCGAATGGTGCTTACACCTCATGGACAAGAAGAGGGGTCAGGTATTCGGATCAGGGAAAGACACACTGTAATAGTTTACGCAGTATTTTAGGAGAGGAAGTACTAAATAAAAGAAGCAAACTAGAATATCAGTTTAAGAAATTCAGGACCTTATTACACTCTTTGGTACAAAAAATTGTATTTTGTTTTGTTATAATCATGACTTTGTAATTCAGCTGCCATTTTGAACGTAGTCAATGCATGATATGAAAAACATTTGAGGAAGAAAAACTATTATACTTATTCGACACACTATGATAACTGATACACTGACACAACATCTTCATTATAATAGAAAAAGGAAGAACATTTCGTATTTCCCAATATTTAATGATATTAAGTAATATGATGTAATGTGAATATTTGAACCATAGATAAAAATTAACCAGAAAAAAACAATTCAATATGGAAAACAAACAACTACAGCGATGCCTTATGAACTCCATAAACATACTAGTATCGACAGTAACTTCATTCCATCGCATTAATTCCTGCATCCTCATTAACTCAGCCAGTGACAAAAGACATAAATACACGGAGCAATAGGGAGAAATTATCTGAAATATTACCACCATCAAGTGACCGCTGTGTTGGCAACAATCCGCTTCCCCTCCTCCAGAGTCCTTTGAGAGGGGGCGCTCCTCTTTCTCCGCATTCCAAGTGAAAGTGAAGGGGCGCGCGTGCGGGCGTCGGCCCCGCGAGAGGCGGCGCGGCCTGCGGACCGGTCCTCCGCCAGCGCCGCGACGCCCCACGACGTCCCGCGTCGCGGGCGAACAGCGCTAGCGGAGTTAATTGCTCCATGTGCGTCCGCGCCCGCGCCTACGCCCGCGCCTACGCCCCCTTTCTGCCCGTTTCTCCTTCCTCTGTCTCGATCCCCTGTCCCGCCTCTCCCCGCCTTCGTGACGGCTCGCCCCCTCCTTCCTGTCACGCGTAACCCCCACTCGCCGCTCCCCAGCGAGCAAATCATACCTCTCCCCGCCTCGCCATTGTCTCCGCAGTCTCTCCTCATACGTTCTCTTCTTATTCTGTCTCTCACCGGCCCGCCCCTTTGCGCCCCGTTTCTTCACGCTTCATCACGCCTCGCGTGCTATCTTCCTGCCACACACATCCTCAACTCGTCTCTCCCTTCCCAGCATATCCCCTTTGGGCATCTTCTAGTCACGGCTCTCTCAACCTCGCACCGGGAGCGGTAGCTCAGTGCATCAACTGATGTCACTGCAGCGCCTCTGACCGGGAGGTCCTAGGTTACACTCCCCACGGCGGCAGGATTTTCGACAATGGCTTTTCAGCTAGATCGAATTCAGTCGCTGTGTGGACGAGAATTCTAGCGGCCGGTTGCTCTGATCGGTAGTTTTCCGTGGTTTCTCCGATCAACACCAGGTGAATGCCGGAGCAGTACCCTATCAAACGGGCCACGGACCGCGCGCGATCTGTCCTTCCCATTCCTTGTCCTACCCTCTCCTCTTACACACACACGTACACTAACATGCACTACACTACCACATATCCCGGGAGACCGGTCGGGAGCTTAGAGCTTGTCCCGACTGGGGCGGTGACCCGCTGGTGGGAGAGTCCTGGTTAGGGGGAAACCCCACTAGCCGATGGTAGGTCGGCGCCGGATCTCGCCATCCAGAGGGGGAAGATCACCGCCATCTTCCGAGAAAAAATGCACTACTCTAACGGGACTAATGACCTGATCAGTTGACGCGCCCCGAAACATGAAAAAATCAATCAATCAATTTTCCACGCCATTTTCCACGCTCTCTTCTTACCCCGCCTCTTCTTACACTCTCTCTCATCGCCCCGCCTCTTCACGCCCCGTTTCTCCCCACGTCTTCACGCCTAGCCTTCCACCTTCCTGCCACACGTATCCTCATTCGCCTCTCCCTTCCCAGTATACCCCCTCTGGACATAGCCAAGTCCCGGCTCTCCCCGCCTCGCCATTTTCTCCACCGCCCTCCTCATCCCGTATCTTCTCACCCCGTCTCTTCTTACCCTGCCTCTCGCCGTCCCGCCTCTTCACGTCCTCACCTTCCATCTTCCCGCCAACGCAGATCCTCATCTCGCTTCTCCCCTCCCAACACACCCCTGCTCGCCATCTCTGCGCCCCGCCTCTCCCCGTCTCGCCATTTTCTGCACCTCTTCTCAGTCGGCCTCTTGCTGCCCTGCAACGGGAGAGTTGGATCAGCGCATCAGCTGATGTCACTGCAGTGCTCTGACGGGGAGGTCCTAGGTTCGAGTACTGACGGCGGTAGGATTTTCGACTTTAGCTTTTCAGTTAGGTCGAATACAGTCGCTGTCTGAAGGAGAGGTTTAGCGGCCGGCTGCTCTCATCGGTAGTTTTCCGTGGTTTCTCCGATCAACACCAGGCGAATGCGGGAGCAGTGCCGTAATAAACGGGTCACGGACCGCGCGCGTTCTTTCTTTCCTCTTCCTTGTCCTATCCTCACCCCTTACACACACACACACACACACACACACACACACACACATACACACACACTTACACTAACATGCACTACACTACCACACATCCCGGGAGACCGGTCGGGGACTTATAACTTGTCCTGGCTGGGGCGGTGCCGCGCTGGTGGGATATACTTGGTGGGGAAAACTCCTCTGGTCTGCGCCGGATCTCGCCATCCAGTGGGGAAAGAATCTCCGCCACCTCCCAATGAAAAAACATGCCCTACACTTACGGGACTAATGATGTCAGTAGTTGACGCGCCCGGAATCATTAACAATCAATCAATCAATGAGATGTTTTCTCATCTGATGTACTGCCATTTGGTATAAAAAACAAACATACTAGTATAAAAAACAAACATACTTCTTGCTATTGGAAAAGTATTAATGAGGCATACTCATCAGATTATTCTATCAATTTTGTTGCCCCGCCTTTCCTGGCCCCGCCTCTACTTGTACACATCGATGCCTATTTACGTCACACATCTCTCCGTTTGGCCTTCCGCGCCTTTGATCTCACCCCAAACCGTCTCTCAGCAACTTTCTTACCTTCAACCCATTTTCTCTCAACCCGCCCCTCCCCCTCTCTTCAATCCGCCACTCTGCAAGCCGACTCTTCACACCTCACCTCTCCCCGCCGCACCTCCTAGTCCCTCCTATTCTCTCTTCGCCCTACCGCTTTTCCTAGTACCCGGCTCCTCTCGTCGCTTCTCTTCGCACCAACTCGCCCTCCCACTGGCTCTGTCCACATCGCTCTTTCCCAGCATATTCCCTCTCCCCTCACCGCCCGTTCGTCACACTTCCTCTCGCTTCCGCAAGCCCTTCACCTGTACCCGCACTCGAACTGGCGAAAAATACCACCTATGTAAGTGTTCTTTCACAGGAAAATACGAATGCTTACCGGATAATCAGCAAATTCACGAAACATGAAAAGGCGAGTAAATTTATTTCCGAAACTTGGAAGCATGTATGGTAGCAATAGTTCATGGGTGCATGAATAATGACATAAATCAAACTTTTAAAAGTGCTGGAGACGACCCGCAGCCCAGCAGGTATCTCTTGGCATTGATTTAAAATCCCAGGTGATGCCTAAAGAATTTATGATAGAAATAGTTGAAGTTTTTACTTTCTCCCATGATTCTAATGACGAATAGAGAAAGTATTGTAATATTGAGTCAAAAAATGGCTATCTTTGACAGAAAATTTCGTATTGTGGGGTTCTTATTCCGTAAAAGCGTATCAATTTTATTTCAATAAGTAGTAGATGAATTCCTCTAACACGTGGTCAGAATCTACGTTCTCTAGATACTTGATACCGAAATTAGTAGTCATACAACAGAGCATACATTGTCACATTATTTGAAACCGCCACGCAATGTTACTACATGAACTTGCAGACATGTTTGCAAGCATTTATTTTTTGCATGTAATTATTTTTTCTCCGAAGAAAATATTTTTTTAAATTAAATAATGTTTTTTTATAAATTGCATTACATTTAAGCAAAAAGTACACGAAAACTTGTCATTTAAAAATTACATGCATCACTCTTTTAACAGAGCTGATTTTGTTGAACAAATTTCATTTAAGACAAATATGCACCTTCAATATTGTGCTTTTGCAATGTATTCTTTTTCAATTTTCGAAAATAAAGTGAGTTCGCTTAAAACGGGAAGGCATCTAATTTGTATCGTCCTTTGATACACAGGAGAAGAAAAGTGTATAGCAAAATAAGGCAGTGAAAAGTGCCCCGAACCAAATTGAAAATCACAGTGTTTACGAAAGAGAATTAAAAATGCCGTAGATTCCCAAAAAATCCGTCTCCTATGGCGCTCTCTTGCAGAGATACAATGATAAACGTGTTTTTTATTTTTTATTTTTTCCTCAGCTTCTTTTGCATGTAACAGGCTGAAAAAATTGCAGACACAAAATAGATGAATTTGAAGATATTTTTGTCAACAAATTTTTAATAAAAATTCAAATAGAAAAAATTGAAATTGATATTCGACGTGAAAACGTTAGAGTTTTTTCCCTAGAATGTGTCTCATAACATTCTAAAACTAATATATTTTTCAGATTTTTAAACAAAGTAGGTTAGTGAAAAAAACTATTCTTCTATAATATTCTTCAAATAATATTTCTATTCTATTATTAGGGGGCAAAAAAATCGAGAAAATTACTAAAAATATATTTTTGACGCCGATAGGTAGCAGCTGGTAAGAGGGTGAGTGTGTGACGGCCAACCGAAAAGCTAGCGCAGACTAAAGAAATTAGGAAAGTAAGTAGTACAGGAAAGTCGTTTAACCACTAGTTTAATTTATTTGGCTGCTTGGTAATACACGTTTAAGGGCTTCTATTGAACAAAAACACACATAATATAACATAAGAATTAATATATAATACATAAATACACATTTCAGTGCTTTTGTAACATATACTTTGATGAATTATTGCCTATACAATTCCACACATAGGTCTAATCCTCTAGTACAACTTGGCGTAGTCAATTGCAATGATTAAAGTGCTACATTGACAACTAATTTAATATTGAGTTGTGTGTGGAGCTAATGATTTGAAATAAAAATTGTTATTTTGTTGCTATTATTAGATATTTATTTATACTATTTGGAATTGATACATGTGAAAGGTGTGTGCCCATTTCCAGAGTCTAAAGCATAACTTATCGAATAATTGTTTATATAGAGTGATCGCATTTGTTACGGATAGGCTGCTTTTAACATTAATGAGACGTTTTAATTGGATTAGTTTGATTTTATCTCGTATTTTGGTGGATACGTGTCATCAGTCATGTATCGAAATTTAATCTTCGATTATTTAACATTCTGAAGGATTCAATAAAATGTGTTATTGTTAATTAAGAAAAGAAACATTAATTAATTAATTAAGAGTGTCAGAAAGGCCTTTAAGATACTATTTTTCCTGTAGATTTGTATGGGTTTAATTTTATTTTCCATTAAAGAAGTCTGTTTTATTTAAGTGAAGTTGCAGTGTATTTATTTCGTGTAAGGAGATATTTGATGATAAAATTTATGTACCATCAGCGAATCTTCCTATGTTTGTTTGTAATGACATTGGTACATCGGCAGTAAAAAACATAAATAGAGTTGCTGAGAAAGGAGATACTTGCTCAGCTCGTGTTTTGTTAGAATTTTAAATGTGTTTATCTACAGGATCCATGGTTCTATGAGTGTTGAAGTACTGTTACCATTCAGCATATTAGGTGTTCCTCCTGTGAGTACCTTATAAAAAAGACTTGGGTGATAGTCTCTGTCGAATTCTTTTGTTAATCTAACAGAGTTACAATTGTATGTTGTTAATCTTGTAAGGCTAAGTTGGTATTTTCTCTCAATCGTAACAGTAGATGTGATATAAGAAATTGATCTCTTAAACTGACGTTAGGGAACATGAAGTTGTATTGTTTTTGTGCTGTAAGATTAACTAAATAATTTAAAAAATTGTTTTACAATATTTGGTGAAACGTAACCCATGAAGCCACGGAAATTATTCGTCTTTGGTTGGATGACATTGGTCGAACACAATCGCTGATGTTTAGGAGTAAAATGTAAACGTTACTTTGAATTCATATTTTTCAAAGAGTACGTATTAAAATCAAACCAGTTCCTGGACTTTATTTACTTGGCATTTCTCTATTTCAAGTAAATACTCTAATTTTCACGAATATTTTTGTGAAGTATAACTCCCATTTTTTAAGGTTCACCCCTAGCACTTCAAACCCTCTAATCTATTTTTTTTTCATTTAAACAACTTGGTTCCTTTCTCCGAGCAAACGAACATTCCGACAGTTTCTCTTGCTTCAGAGTGCAATGTCGGAATTTCCACAATTGGTGGTAGATCAGCATCGTTCGTGCTAATATCAGTGCATATTGTGGTAATTACGGAATTCATTTGCAACTGGCAATTTATTGAGACACAACGATTCAAACAATTTCATTAAATGATAATTATAATTACTAAAATATTTCATGTTGTTTTATTTAACTTGTACTGTCAAAATATGGTAAACATTTGTTCGATAAGTTTGGGAGAATAATTTAGCTATTTGCTACATCGCTGAAATTTCGCAGCTCTTATTAAAAATTTTTATAAGCCTGCAGCTCTTATTTTTTCATTCCGTCGTATAGAAATTATGAAATAGTCAGTCATTTATATTCGTCAGTGAAATGTGTAATTGCAACACACATTGAATGTTTCATTACAAATTGTGATTTGATATTGACTGCGTTAAACATTTTTTGAGGGTTTTGAAATTTACGGCAGAGGAAGGTTTCATGGAAGGAATTCATTAATGTTTTAATAATAATATAATAATAATAATAATAATAATAATAATAATAATAATAATAATAATAATAATAATAATAAACCGGGGTGGAAGGATTTTCGAAAATAGCTGAATAGGTAGTGTAGATCGAATTCAGTCGCTGCCTGGAGGAGAAATCTAGTGGCCGGCAGCTCTGATTGGTAGTTTCCGTGGTTACTCGAATAAACACCAAGCGAATATCGGAGTAGTACCCTAACAATCCGGATAGGGCCGCGCGCGATCTTTTCTTCCCCTTGCTTGTCCTCACCCCTTACATCAGGCACGTCAAACCGCGCCCGCACGAGCTACTTGCCCGCCTGGGGAGCCCGAAGCTCGTAGGGGCGCAGGCAACTTCCCCTGACTCTACACTCATTCTCCCTTAAAATCCAGAAAGAAGTGTACATGCGCAAGCTGACGCGGCGCGAGGCGCTGAATAGTGGCTTCATACGAAAAGTTTTGCCAGATTGTTTTTCTATCAAATAACCGTATTATATTTTTATTCTTCTTTACGACTTATTTCTATTTGGTGTTTATTTTCTAAGGTTTCACTTATATAAACATCTATGCTAAGTGACGGGAATATGTATTAATGGCGAAATCTTTCCATGTGTTGATGTTGTGTTATGAAATCATTCAGTTATTTATTGTATTTTGAAATAATGTAAAATAAATTAACAAATCGGAGTGATGTATTATTTCATGTTAATAGACCACCTCTTTACCTTAAAGGGAAAATGGGAATTATCGTAGCAAAATTTATGACAATAGCTGTCAAGACACTTCTCCCAAAGACAGTCAAGGGCCAGGTATGCAGTGAAGTGTCGCCAATCCGCAGAAATTTGTACAACCCTTACTTTTAAATCGCGCGCCAATTTCTGTGAACGCAGTGCCCACGAGCTCTAGTAAGCGTGTTACCTTGCCCGTGACCTTAACAAAACTGCCTTATATACACCCGCTTACACATACACGTACTACACTATCACACATGTCGGGAGACCGGCCGGGAACTTCGAGCTTGTCCCGGTTGGGGAACCATGCCGGTATGTTGTCCTACTGGTGGGTGATACCTGGTTGGGGAAAACCCCGCCAGCCGACGGTAGGTCGGAGCCGGATCTCACCATCCAGCGGAAGTAGATCACTGCCACATCCCGGGCACTGCAGTCACATCAGTTAATGCCCTGAACCAACTCAGCCTGTCTAGCTAGAAGGTTTTACAGTGCTACCATTAAAGTAGCCAGCTAGTATCCAAAGCCGGCACACGTGAGTAAGGGGTGGGAGCATACGGGCGAGATGGAAGGCGCGCGGAATGGCTTGTTTGTGAGTGGAGGTGGCGGCCTAGGTAGCAGCTTTCTCCGTAATTGGTGGGTGCATGGCGCGGGGGGATGAGGGAACGGTGGGTGGAAAACCCTCAAACCGTCGGAACTCGAACTGTAGGACCTCCAGATCAGAGTCACCGCAATGACATCAGTTAATGCCCTGTGCCTCCCGGCACACGTGAGCAAGGGTCTGAACTATCGGGCGTGGGAGCAAACGGGCGAGATGGAAGGCGCGCGGAATGGCTTGTTTGTGAGTGGGGGTGGCGGCCTAGGTAGCAGCTTCCTCCGTAATTGGGGCGTGCGTGGCGCGGGCGGAGGCGGGGGCGGGACGTGATAGAGCGCGCTGTCGGGCGGCGCCTAATTCTTCATGCAGCGCGGGTGGCGGGCGGGCGTAATGGAGCTAGCGGTGATTGATGGGAGCTTTATTGAGGGCGGAGCAACAGGAGGCGTCTCCCGCCCCCACCCCCACCCCCGCTCCCGTCCTCTCCCTCGCGAGCACCTGCCGTAGAAACCGGGCCGCACGCCCGCCCGTTTGTCGGAAACCGTGTGCATTCCCTCCAGGATGGAAGATTACCGCGAGTGTGGAAGAGTTGCATGCGAGTGGACGGAAGTGGACGTGAGTGGATGAATGACGCTTCGATGGCCGACGATGGTGATGGATGTCGTGTTCGATGAAGGAGGGCGCTGCCGTCGAAGGAAAGATCTGGTGGAAGAAGAATGCGGAATATTGAGTGACTGAGTCAAGCAGTGAATGAGGCAGAGACCAAAAATGATTTGTGATGTGAGACGGTAGAACGGTTAAGAGCGTCGTGAATGGAAGAAATATTAATGAATTGCAAGATGCATATTTGGTAATGCAATATACTAAGCGGCTTGCAGGTGTAAAGGGCATTGGCCTACAACAAGCTGCCCTTAGCCATATATTTTTCAAAAAAAGAAAAAAGAGGACAAATAGCAACATACAGAGAAAAGTGGCTCATGCATTTAAAAACAATGAATGCCTCAAGAGTTCCATGAGCAATGTACTATTATATCCCACATGGAAAAATTAATGTTGGTGGACTACTAAAGGGATGGAAAGATCAGTATGTGCAACAGGAAATAATGCCTAAGCATGAAGAAGAAAGAGAAAATATGTATTTTAAATATATTACTCCTTCGAAAGTAGTAGAATTGAATTCTTAGAACGTAAATAAACACTGGTCGGTTTCCATTAGTCTGAAAAGGATCTCTACCAAAACTCACTATTGCTGTAGAGAGATTATTCGACTGTTTATCTCGGGATTCCGGGTGCATAAACTGCTGTGGGTATTATTTCCGTAAGTGTAGTGCTTGTTTTTATCAAGGGAAGTGGCATTGTTTCTTCACCGCAGGTTGGTGAGATTCAACGCTTATTCATCCATTTGAGAGATTCCTCGTCCAGATATCTACCATCAGCGGAGCACTGCCGAACCGGGTCAAAATTTAAACTCCCAACATGTGTGATAGTGTAGGGCACGTACTAAGTGAAAGTATAACCAGGAAGAGGAAGGAATAATCCCGTGCGGTCCGTGGTCTGTTTTTAGGATACTACCATGGAAAACTACCGATCAGAGCAGCTGGTCGCCAGAATTCTCTCCCAGACAACTTCTGAACTTGACTTAGCAATCTAGCTAGTGTCGATAATCCATTCTCCGTATGGCTTGAACTGTGGGACATCTCGCTCGGAGACATCCACTGAGCCCTGTGCCGGTGTCGGAGACATCAATTGATCTTCAGTCGGTGGATCATTTGGAAGAAGATCTCTTCATTCACTGTTGGTATCTGTTTGCCAAATTTAACCGTTCACAGGAATTTCGTACATTATTTCCTTTGTGTGAGTAATAGTCACTTGTATGCTTTGCGAATTGCGTGTAATGACGGAAGTGGTAGTTCCAAGGTACTTTTGGAGAAATCGGATAATATGCAGTTCTTCACGTGTGTGTGCCAATAATTGTTTTAATTAAAAATGTTATGTATGCCCTTGTGGTTACTATCGATTTTCAACTTTAGAAAGTCTTGCTTCTGTGGTGAGTAAAATACAGAATAGTAAAATAAATGAACAAAATTCGTCAAACTGAAGTTCTGTAAAATTACACAAGCTCTAACAGTACGAGTAATTCGAAGTATATTTTACACTATTTACCGATCTGATAATACAGCGGAATAACTTTAGTGTCACACAATGGAGTGTCACAAATTAAAAATTTACTTTAATAAACATTTAATATCCTCAAGTTCACATCAATTATTTACAATTTTCGGGGTGAATTCGAAGTGTTTAGCTACAAAATATAAACATAAATGTCACACGTTATGATGCAAATATTAAAACTGGAAATATCTGGTCGGAGAAGTAAAATACGTTTCTAATAATATTTAATGAGCTAAGTAAAATTTAGCTCATTAAATTGCTACTGAAATTATATTGCTTCTGCTGTTTTAGATGGTGCCTTTTGTAATTGTTTTACGATAACTGTATTTGTAAAGCATGAAATACCGAGCAATATGTAAACGGTATAAAATATCTGATGTATTTTTTACTTGCTTCATGAAGAAGATTTTTGTAGGAGTTTAACTGTGATTCATTGTATGACTGACCTTATCTTATTTTATATATCCTCGTACTATTAAGAATTAACAATATGTTTAAAATTGCAAATTATAAAAATAAAACAAATTGTCTAGAAGTTTAATATTCTTTGCAAATAAATTTGAATTGTAAAGTAGCTGGAGAGCACTGGAGATAAAATGCAAATTAATTCTACAATGTGTAGTTAGCCATAGAGTTATGCCGTTATGATGTTTTATTAAATAATTTAAAGTGAATTTCGGGTTTCAAAGCCATTCATCGACGTTGATTTCAAATTAACTTTTCGAAAGAGACATCTGCAAGAATAATTTTCTGAACTTGAGACTTCGTGCAATCATACTGCTTGTGTGCACGAGACAGCCATTCATCGTCCTACGCCACCTGTTCATGGTAAGTGAACATGGAACACTTTCTTAATTTTGCGGTTGTAGGGGTTGGACATATTTATTACAGACGGAGGGAATAAAACAATTTTAGTCTTAATATAAAATTGTTGAATGCAACTTATCAAAAGATTAAGAACTATACTAAACGAATTCAGACCGAAACAATATTACTGAATGAATTTTTATTTCAAAATGAATGTAGAGGAATAGTGGATAGTAGTAATGTTTAGTAATGTGCAGTAGTAATATAGGCGTGAGAAATCATTGAATTATTTATCAACGTGTTAAATCTGCTCGAAATATTATGTTTAACTTTAATCCCAAGCAATTTGTATTTAAACAAAAAAATGCAACC
Organism: Teleogryllus occipitalis; assembly: GCA_011170035.1. Lineage (NCBI taxonomy): Eukaryota > Metazoa > Arthropoda > Insecta > Orthoptera > Gryllidae > Teleogryllus > Teleogryllus occipitalis. The sequence goes on from BLKR01000370.1 coordinate 445,614, forward strand.
GGAATCCAGCCGGATTACACATCACAATCCCCGTCGAAATATTTTGCTGATTTGAATTTTACTTCGAAAAGGATAAATGAAAGTGTATATTTCCTGACGATGGATTTTTTAGAGGTGAAATGTTTTCGCCACAAAGCACTTTGATGTGATTGGTCTAAACGAGACACTGAAATTCAGGTTGAATGAAACAAAGAAACGAAGGCCAACTGAATCTCAGTACTTTATAGTTGCACATTTAGGGCGCTTTTTTATTTTCCGTGCTTCTTTAAATGATCCCTTTGTTTCGTAATATCTTCCCTTTGTCCATTTTAGGTTTGATATTCCCATCTGGTTCACTCACACAAAAAAATGAGGGGGAAAAATTACGGTACTGCGAAGCAGATCGTCGGTCGGCATTTGAAAGGAAGTCGTACTTAATCGAGAATGAGTTTCATTTTGCCCATGTCCCTTTGTCGCAGCGATTGCCAGCGCTCTGGGGCCTCCAATTGGGTGGCGTGGGAGGGTCCTTTGAGCGCCACCGGGTGGCGACGCGCGATTTGATGAGTCGTAGGGGGACGGCAAAGAGAGAGGCGCACGCTTTGTGAAGATGCGAAACGAAGTTGGGCTGCGAGAGAGAAGAGAAAAACAGAGACAAACTGACTGACAGAGAAAGAGAGATGCGGGATGTTTAGGACGATACGGAGTCACATAGGGCAACGGAGGAGAGGTGCCATTCGTAAAATGAAGAACCATAATGGTGGCTAGTGATACACTCTACGACTTCATCTCTACAACTTATGCTGGTAAATTGCTTAATGCTGGACTTAACCCTCTAATGCCCAAGGTAACGTCGCGTTCGTGCGCGCTCAACAGGAGTTGGAGCCCTCTGACAGCACGTTTTTGCAACATTTAGTGCTAATCAATTGTTCTGTTGCTAAATATTTACTACTACTAGAGCACTCCAAAGTGCAAAACGTTGACTATATAAGCGTTTTTCTATAAGAAGAAGAGGAACCTTTAGACCTTAGCTGCACATGCCCCGTGGCCATTTGATGAGTCGTAGGGGGACGGAAAGAAAGAGAGAGAGGGGCGTTGAAAAGATGCGAACAGAAGTTGGACCGTGAGAGAGTAGAAAAAGACAGAGGCAAACAGACGGACTGCCAGAGAAAGAGAGAGAAGCGGGATGTAGGGGGGGGGGGTGAGGGCGATAGGGAGTCCCGTAGCGCAACGGAGAGGAGGTGAGATTCGTTCGATATCGAAAGTATCTCTCTGTCGTTTCATTCGGCGCTTTGCAGTGAGCACAAAGATTTTTAGACGCAAAATCTCTTTGTGCAAAAAAGTGAAAGTAATTAAACTTTGACATCTAGCTTATGCATATCTTCATTTCTACAGCAATAGGAGAAAGTTGCCTAATTTGAATCTATTTTCTATTTTTTAATTCCATGGTCTCAATACAGTCCAAATTTAAAAGAAAAGTAATTCAAAACCATCTACTTATTTTCATTATAAAATATATTTTAATTTCATCGTCTCTGGTAAAGAGGAATTGAAACAACTGAAAAGGAGCAATCGGTGCAAATTGGAATACAGGTTCCATAATTTGGATTCATCTATATAACTAATTTCCAATGTTTTCAAAAGTTGAAAGAAAACCATGGAATCTACGGCCATGAATTAAACGCGTTTATAGATTCTTTAGGAACTGTGGCAAAAAACAAAAACAACGAAACAGTTTTGATTTTGACTGAAATATGCAAATATCTGATTTTATTATCCCGCCTACTGTACTACTGCACGTACCGACTGAATATCCATACTCAGTGCACCACTCCTTATGACATACCTGATGTTACGCAACAGCAATGTTCCCCGGAAGAGTCTGTCATTAAATATTTGCTATTCAAGTGTTACAATATGGAACATCATGTCTTTTTGATATACTTGGTAAGTAAAGAACTGTTGTACTGTGTACATATTGTACTATACAAAATATTGCAGAATTTTGTGAAGACTTTTTTTTTACTATTTAATTTGTGCAGAAGTATTTTGCTGCTGCAGGCCACAGGTAGTCTACTGAGATGAACATCAAAAGAAGTGCGCAAAGGATAATAAATAATTTTGAAAACGAGACGGTTGAATGAATATGACAATAATACAATGTAATCTGATAAAGAAAAAAGTATATATGAAAGAAATTAGTTTTATTGAGGGAATATAATCGACAATCCACTCTTTTATTTCATGATTTCCAATGATTAAGATTATATTTAGAAGCATTCATTTTAATATTTTAAACGGAACTGGTCGATGAAATATAAAATATTCCAAATTAATGAAAACACTCTTGAGTTTTCCGAAAATGAATCATTAAGTGATGCATTTATGAAAAAAAGTCAGCCAATATTTTTCCACAAATAAAATCAATATTCTAAAGACCTACTACATCCTCCTTAATTAGCTGTAAAGCAGGTTCCAACATTTCTAAATTAAATATTTATGTTTTTAATCCAAATATTGTATGCATTTTTCTGAAGGACCCTTCCTGGGTATCCTTATTTGTTATTGTCTTATATTGTAAATATTATTGTCTTCAAGCAGTGTTCATGTATGATGAAATGTACTTAAAACAAAATTGTATATACTATGTATCATAAAAACCCTTGAATGCCATAATAATGTCGAACAAGGATAATAGAAACTATTTTTAAAAAAGGAAAGAACTAGCACGCTTGTTGTTTACACCAAATGGCAGTGCATCAGATAAGAAAATATCTGATTGATTGGTTGTTAGTGATTCCGGGCGCGTCACCTACGGAAGTCATTAGTCCCGTAAATGTAGTGCATGCTTTTTCATCGGGAGGTGACTGTTATCTTCCCCCAACGATGACGAGATCTGGCGCCAACCTACCATCGATTAGCGGAGTTTTCTTCAACCAGGTATCTCCCACCAGCGGGTCACCGCACCAGCCGGGACAAGTTCTAAGCCCCCGACCGGTATCCCGGCTTCTGTGGTAGTGAAGTGCATGTTAGTGTAAGTGTGTGAGTAAGCGGCAAGGATAGGAGAAGGAAGAGGAAGGAAAGACCGTCCGTGGCCTATTTGTTAGAGTACTGCTCCGGCATTTGCCTGGTATTAATCGGAAACATCTGAATTAATCGACATGAAGACCTCGGAACTATCGGCGCAGTTCAAGATTATCAAGTCATCGTCAGAAAGAAACGCGGCAATTGGGTGGCGTTCTTAAACAAAAGACAAATTTTGTACAAGACAATTTTTATATTAACTGAATGGGAACTTTTGAAAGACACAATGGTCATGCAAATTCAAAGATATTCGAGAAAGTTTCATGCATGAATGAATAAACATTAAATTTGAAAAAGAAAAACGTATCTTAAATCTAAAATATTCGTTTCAAAATTACAACGAAAATAGCAAAAATTGTATTTAGGAAATTGCCAACAAGAGAATGAGACAAACGAAGATCAGTTGTATTTGGAAAGATGACATACACATTTTTGGCATGTCAAGCTAATTTCCTTGATTTCAATAAATATTGTTCTGACTGGCTGACTTTTCAATAACACAAAATCTTGCATGAAAATCGTAAAAATAAATTTCCACAATTGATTGATTCCGAATGAACAGTCTGCCAATTCATTTAGGAACGATGAAATATTACAACAAATCGGGAAAAGAAAGGAAAAGAGTAAAAAGAGTAACTAAAGCTACATTATGTATTTGCAATAATTATAAAGTGAAATGAATTTTTATTGTCGCTCATTCCTGAGCGTAAAGATAAATACTACAAACACAATTTAAAAGATATAATAAGTGAAACGTTTGAGTAGCGTGCCAAAACAGAAGCGCAAATCAGTAAATATGTATTATTGGTAATTAAATAAAGTGTAAAGCGTTCATGAAAGTGCAAAATAAATGTATAATATTCAGTAGAAGTTTAAATAAATATGATAAAGAGTTACCATTTATATTTGAAATGTAGTGAAAACGTTTCATTATCAAGAAGTATTACTGCATTTGCAACCATTTTCCAATAAACTTTTTATATTATAATGTACATGTATATTATAATGTAGTTATATTAATTTGACAAGCCTATTTTATTTCTTTGTATATTCACATGTCTGTTCTCTGTACAGAGTGCTTAACGTAATCTATTCTATTGTGGCGTGCATAAATTATTGAATAACGTTACGAGAGTTATTTACAGATTTGTCTAACCATTTCGGCTTTGATGAGCTTAATGGAGTATTAACATTTTTAAATACATTGTAGAATTAGAACCTTTTTTGTTACTTCATGTAATAACAGAATTAAAATGACAGAGAAGCTTATTATTTTTGCATTATGTTTCAGTGGTTACGAGGTAAACTATTCTCTAATCTGAGCAGATACAGTTTTTATTTTTTGAAGTAACAAGGTACTAGTAACTACAGTATTTCACAAATAAATATTTGCATTTTCTAACTAAAAATTCCGATATATTTAAATAGTTTGATATTTATAGCAATATTATGTAAATGTTATTTTAATAATGGTAGGTCTTTTTTGAATGTGAGATTCTACCTTCTCGCAAGTTGTACGGAACAGCAGCTAGATTTTGATCGAAAGAAAATAATAATAATAATAATAATAATAATAATAATAATAATAATAATAATAATAATAATAATAATAAAACTATAAGCTGGTCCCATGGCGCAGAAGGTTGAGGCAGCCGTCGTGTGCACCGAGGAGTATGCAGGTTTGAGTTCTGCTTAGGCATGATTGTATTTGTGATTGTCTCTTCACCCTCATTCGTCAACCTACCACCTCATAATTCGCAATTCAAGGCTTAACCGCCTTGTCTTACCCAGGGACACAGCGAAAAATCTGATCCCCATGATACACGTTAATTTCTGTCCGGGATATAATACCACTGAGCTTCTGACGAGAACGTGTAGCTTGGTCAGTAATGAATGATACGGAAATAATAATAATAATAATAATAATAATAATAATAATAATAATAATAATAATAATAATAAAAGCGGAACCTGAGTGCACTGGAGCAAGAACTTCTCACCATCTGTCTTACCATATGTGGTGACGTTCTGTCCTTGAGTTATACTTGAAAACTCCGGAAGAGCGTGAAATTTTGAAATATGAAATATAAATAATAATAATAATAATAATAATAATAATAATAATAATAATAAAAAGAAGAAGAAGAAGACAGAAGAATGGAAAACAGAGGCATTGCAGGTGTAGCAAGAAGCATTGCAAAGAAAACTATGCAAGACACACAGAATAACTCAGATGCTATTTAACATGAAAAGTGAGACACAAAAATTGGTAAAGAAATCGTGGGGAGACAAATCACCTCTTGGACAATATACTCCAATAAAAGGAATGGACAATGTGTAAATGAATAAATCTCAATCATTTATGTGATTATGAAATGGGAAGAATGACCCCAGATTCGGAAGCAATTGTATTAACTGTACAAGATATACAGTATACCTGTACAAGTGTACATTAAATTCATTTAAAGTAAGTAAATCAACCTTAAAATATCTGAAAATTACTGGTTTTGATAAAATGATTGTTATTATTGTGTTTCACAATAGTATATCTTTGTAATACTTCATAAAATGTGTTAGTTGCGCATAAAATAATAGTGGTTACTGACGATCTCAGTTGTTTATGAAGCGACCAAAAATAAATAAATAAATAAATAAAACTGAAACAGCAATACTGCAACAAACTACCTTTTTGCTTTTTGCTTTTGCTTTTTTATTGCTTTTAACTTATTGCTTTTTTAAATTTTATTTCTTCTTCCTCGGCATTTCTGCCTTTCAAAAACAGTATTGATATAAAATTTTTGTAACATAGAATGAACCATCCTCAGGTCTAAGTGTCAATATACTTACGTTATAAGTATGTTAGATTGATAAGAAAAATTAACTGGCAAGCAATAGTTGATACTGTTGTGTGTGTGTGTGTGTGTGTGTGTGTGTGTGTGTGTGTGTGAGTGTGTGAGTGCGTGAGTGCGTGCGTATTGCTTTTCAGACATTACTCTAACAATGGAAACTTCGGAATACTGTCTCGATACCAAATTTAATGTCTCAATTACATCGTATCCTCCCAAAGTACTCAATCATAGTTTTCGGGAGGTTTTGTTGCTAAGAGAGATGGATTACAATTTTTGCTTGAAGAACATTTCTCCTTTAATGCGGCTTTCAACCTCCATTTACGGACGAGTGACGACAAGGGCGGATCACATGTAAAAGGCATCGAAAACTAAATTCGAATTTTAAATTTAAATCTGCATTACTAATGGATTGAAGTAATTCGTCAGAGTTTGCATACAGTTATAATAAATGTATTCATCAAAGGGAAGTGGTAATAATGTTAACTTACAGCTGAAACTTTCGTCCTATGGTCTCATGAACTTTTGTTCGAGTTCCATATTGATTAGATAAAAGGGGATGGAAATGTCACAGCGTGACATTGTTAAATAGCATCCCAATGTAATGTGACGATGTGTTTTGATGGTAGAAGCAAACTCAATTGAGAGAAAAAACGGAATATTTTTGTTTCCAACAAAGATGAAAATAGCAGAGCAAACAGAGTTTAGTGGCTACCATAACATCACTCAATTGCTTGTTTCTTGCTGCAGTACCTCTAAATAATGCACACCTTTTTAGAGTACTTCAAATACGTTGTATGACTTGTTGATTTTTCGTTACTGATGCATTTACATCCAGGTTTTTAACCTCAACGCAACAATGACGTGATATGAAAGAAATGAACATATGATAATTGTAGGTTTTCGAAAATCTATTTACTATTGCTTTTCTACATACCCACAAAAAGGGAGCACCATTAAGTATAACTATTATATGATTCCTTCAATTACCATGAACCAAATGAAGTAAAATAATGAACATGTAGTTGTTATGTAAATTGAAATATTTTCCCGCGGTATTCACACCATCATAGTAATTATACTACAATGTTGCTACGTAATGTAAACTTTTCTATAGATAGCAATTTTGAACTAGAACTGACACATTCATTTCACTCCTTAACATTTAATATATGTAGTTGTCCAAATATGGGGGTGAATTTAAATTTGTGCGTTTAGAAATGAAATGAACGTATAAGATTTATTTCATAAAGAACAAAACAAGATGGTATATATTACAAAAATAAAATAATTTAAAAGTATAAATGTAAATAGCAGTTTATTCACCTACAACAAATGTAATGTTATAATTCAATAAAAATAAGGTTTTAAATAGTATTTTCTGTAACTTAATATAACGTTTATTGCCGCAACAGTTGAAATAATAGCGAGAACAAAATACATATCTGCCTCTAACAAGCATGTACAATTTAAGAGTATTATTAGAATATTACAATATTGAATCTTCTTCTAATAACTCAAGTTCCACAAGTCGACGCGCCAAGGAGATATTTCGTAATACCAGATGCTTATTTTCTCAAAGCTTTGTACCATCCCCATTCTCACAATGCATTGTTTTTTGTCAAAACTGGTTGACATCGGCAAGGAACAAGTCTTAACAGTGGTCGTACGTGGGCGAACCGGGCGGTCCTGGCATACCGCTTTGCACATCTTGCTGTTCTGTAATATTTCTTGTGTTGCGATGTTCGAACTACAGACCCGGAAGACTGAAGTAACTTGCAGCCATTCTTCGCTCAACGTCTCTTTCATTTAAACTTCTTTCTGAGCGTGGGAAAGTAGTCTTTGTATCTTACATAAGTGTTCCACAGTGCAACAACAGGTCGTCTCAGTGATTCTTTTGATACGGTGCATCGCAGTTGACACATTTTTGTAATTGTAGATTATGAAGGAAATATTCATGACGAAGTTATGCTGGAATACTTTCCCTCTCTTTAGGCTGAGCTTTAAAAATGCAGTTCATTTGTCTTTTGTAATAGGAATTTGAAGCCATCGCTTAAAACGTATTTCATTTTAATATATTTGTCAATTGATCAAGTAGCATATAATAAATATATTCTACTTTAATGTGTTTTCTTTCGCGAGTTTTGCATTGAAACCAGTTCTAATTACCCAATTTTCTAACCTGTCCATTGCTCACAAGGTTCACTTTTTTCTAATTCTAAGATGTACCAATTTCATAGAGAATATTTCATTGATGCTCCAAGGCTACACTTACTAAGTTTCTACTTCTCCTAATCGTTACTGGCACTCTTGTCCCTGAAAGCCACGAGGAGGGGGAAGGAAGCGGGTCTGGTGAAGACGCGGACCTCCACATACCTATGCGAGTAGTATTCACTCAATGTTCCACACCCCTGTAGAGAAACTCAATAACTTCTTCGTGCTCTTACTATTTTGTATGTAGTAAAATACTTCATATAAATTGGATGTTAAGTTCAACTGATTTCATCGAATTACAATTAGTCACACTCATAACAGAACATAGTGGACAGAGTCTTGAGTATTTATGATCTCTCATTCCCTGGTAGAGTATGAGTGTGCGGGTTTGCCATCGTGAATTCTACTGTATGGATCCCGGAAAGTGAGAGTTAAAAAAGAGCAAATAGTGATGGGAGATAAATGATTAACAACATAATGATGAATGAGAACTAATACCTGGAGGCAAACAACGACGCTACAGTGACCATGGTAAAACACCTTTACTGTGCCCGAGATTAGAAATCGAAACCTTCTGTTACATCGCACTGGACCGCAATCGAATGGCATCAACCCCCTACGCTCAGGCGCACACACATTTGCTTGTATCAAATAGTACAATAAAAGTTTTCAAGTTATGCAGATTCTACTAATGAGATTTCGTTTCAACTCAAAAGCGCAAAAAAATTATAATTTATAAAAACTAATATCAATGGATATTATTGCTTGGAGAACATATTCAACAGGACGTTTTATCAGATGTAGTTACCTGATTACCATGGTTCATATGTTCTATTTAGGAATCATATGAATGGATGTTAGTATTAATTACTTTTTTCGTTCATTCGTAATTCCGGTGTTGGCGTGGAAATAAAACACAACGCTGAAAGCAGAACGATAACCGCAAATGTCACTTCTTCCAGCATAACATTATGTGCGAGGTTTTGCCGACTGTTACAAGCAAACAACCGGAAAACAAGAGACCTGCTTTCTACGCTCGTACTTTAATTCGCGTTAAACTTCCTTTACAACATCCTCTGAGCCGCCTGCAGCTCTGATCCCCCGGACACCCACCCAACCACCCAACCACCCACCCATCCACCCACTCACTCGCCGCCAAAACCGCTCTCGGCGGTCGGTCCAGCTCCCGGACAACGCGCCGCGGCGCCGTTTCACAATGTGAGGCGGCCGCTTTCTCCCGGGCTTCCTGTCGAACGCAGGGCTCGAACGTGCATATTCCGCCTGAAAAACTCTCGGTGCAGAGATGGCAGCAGAGGCGGTGGGGATGGCGGAGGAGGTAACGGCGGCGCGGTGAAGGCGGGGAGTGAGTAAGCAGATCTGGGGGTGGCAACTTTTAAAGTGGTGTGTGTAAGTGAGTATTGATTGTGGGCGCCTCTACTACTGAGGTAATTAGTCTCGTAGGTATAGTACCTGGCCGAGGTGGCTAAGAGCGAGTACCGACTCAGCGCTTCGGTCCGAAGGGTCGCGGGTTCGAGTCCCGCCTTGGGCATGGCTGTTTGGCTCTTGACTTTGTGTGTGTGTGTGTGTGTGTGTTGTCGCGGAGGGCCTCGCGTTCTGCTGACCCCAGATCAGAGGAGCCCGCAAGTGTTTGTCTAGTGTATGGTCGAATATGCGTCCCTTCGGGACGTAAAGGGCAACCGGCTGTCGGCTGGATAAAAGTCCTAGGAAAGAAAAAAGGTATAGTACCTTTCAATCCCGGGAGGAGACGGTGTTCCTCTTCCACTGAACATGAGATCCGGCGCCGCCCGATACGGCGCGTCAGTTTGCGAATTTCCCACAGCCTGTTATCTCCGCCAGCGGAACACCCTCCCTCCCCAGCCAGAACAAGCTCTTAAGATCCCGAACCGTCAGGACAAGCTCTCAGTCTCTTAAGACCCCGACCCGTCTCCCAATGTGTATTGTAATGCAAGTGTGGAAGAGGTGAGTGTTGATCCCATGTGCGGTCAGTTCACGAGTTCCGCAAGTGTAGTGCGTTATATATCTCTGGAGCTGGTAGGATTCATCTCCCGAAGGAACATGAGAATCGGCGCTATGCGAAAATCCTCTCCAGATACCCCCCCCCCCCAGCAGGCCACCGTCGGGACCAGCTCTCAGATTCTGAAATTTGTTAGTACTAGCTTACACGTGCGAGAACTCTCACATGTTAAACCCCACCCTAATTTTTCCTGAGGGTGTCGTGAAACTGAAACATATGAACTCGTAGTTCCCTGCACAATTAGGTACACTGCACTTGTATGGCAAAACGTTAAATGAATGGTTGCGCTACACGTATTAGAAACAGTCTTCATCAGTATGAAGCAACTATTAATAGTACTTCTAGTTGTTGCTGTGAGAAAGAATCTTGAATTAATAATTATGCAAATAAACCTCGTCAATCGGCACAAATTACGGTGTATAAAGAAAGCATAGAGAGGGATGTAAGTCTTCTATGCGTGATATTACAAAGATGGCCACCAGCACTAAGGGCTCATGGAGGAATATATTTTGTATTCCTCCATGTATATGTGGTATTGGTAGTATCGATAAGCGCCGAACCTGCAAAAAGTGTAATAGAATATCCAAGAATATCTCATCCTATATATTACTCGTACAATATGAGGAACGATATTTTAGGCCTCTGGCAACTAAATTTTAATTTTTAAGTTCTTAAAATACTTCTTTTAGGAGTAATTTAACAATTTAACTGACCGAGTGTTGCGGGTTGCATATAACATGACTATTTAGATGCTATTTTTTAAACAAATCCTTCACATTTTTAAAATCAAAATACAATTCAACACATCTCCGTGAAATTGTCTTTCTTTACAGACATCGTTTATAAAGTTTGGTTACGTGTGAGAACCGCAAAAGGTATCTATACTACTGGAATAATATAGAAGATGATAGTGCATGTGGGTGTGAGAGCTAGTAAAAGAGGAAAGGGCAAGGATAAGGACGCGTAGATTTTCACGGTCTGTGGTCCGTTTGTTGGAGTATTCCTCCGGCATTCATCATCCATTGATTGAATAAACCGATAGTGGTTGAATCTGTTCAGCTATGTGAAATCGAAGCGTCGAATATTCGTCTCCGCCGGGACTGGAACCCAAGAATCAAAGGCGAGGGAGAGAACAGGAGCATGTCACTGGGCATACAGACTGAGAATATGGAATTGTGCGTAAATTTTCAATGGATTTGTGATGCTCTGTTATATATTACGTATTTTTAAATTAATGAATATGATTAATATTATTTAATTATTTTCTTATCTTTTTCTACCTCCTGCGAATACAGTTGTTTTAATTTTAGTTCGTAAGTTTAATACTAACCTGATATGGCGAGCAGAATTTATGAGACGTAGTAGCGTGTCCTTCTTCGACAGTTCGGTGAACCCTGGTGTTAACGATATTGCGCGGTGTTAGTCAGGCGTCGACAACGGCCAATATGGAAGAGTGACGATAACCGTTGGGTTTATGGCGGTGGCTGATGTGGATTGAGACGTTAGCTGTATCTTAGTTATAAAGGTAATGACGAGAGAATGGTAGTATAGAACGGAATGATGATAGTAGTAATGATTGTGAAGTAGAGAAAGTAGATAGTAGAGTTGAAGATGAGTTGGCAAAGGTGATGGCTAAAAGATGCGGATAAGTGTGGTGAAAGTGTTTATGTCAAAGGTGATTATGGTGATGGTAGTAGTGACAGTGGTGATGACGGTAATGAATGGTAAGTGATGGTGGTTAATGTGGTTTGGGGCAGTTGTGGGACTGGTGATGTTATAAGAGGTGATGGGGGGGAAGATGGTGGTGATGTTGGCAAAGGTAATGAAGGCGATGAAGTGGAGCTGTACAAGTGATGACTAAGGGAGTGATGATGGGTGAGTGGGGGAGTGTTTACAACTTCGGTGGTGGTGGTGGTAGTTTTGGCGAAGTTGTGATTGCGGGTTAATTGGAGGTACCTCTGGTGATGGTGATGATTGCTTAGGAGTTGATGGCGGAGTTGGCAAAGACTATGATCGAAAAATGGAGTGATGGTCATTGTAATAGGGACAGTTAGAAAAGAGGTGTTGGTGATGACATGGGTGGTAGCGGTGCAGAGATGACGATGGAGGTTATCACTTTCTCCGGTGGTGTTTCTCACTGGGTGGTTTTCCTGAAAGCGGACGTAGAGCCAAGTGGCATAAATAAAAATTATTCATTTCCGGCACTACACTGACTTCCCGCGTGGCATTCTTCCATTAGAGGTACAAGGTTGTCTTTGTTGATTTATTATTTTCTATATCCTGGTGCGTCATCTGCTACGCTCCCTTGTTTGGTACATGTTGAATCGCGGGAGGTGGCTATGTTCATTTCCCCCGAGAACGTAAGATCCGCCAATATGTCGGTTTACAAGGTTCCACCATCAGAAATCTACGGAAACGGAATATCCCACCACACGGATTGAGCTCTAAGCTTCCGACTGGTCTCCCGTCAAGTGTGGTTGCGTATTGCTTGTAAGTGTAAGGGGAGAGGAGAGGATAAGGGTGAGGAGAGGAAATTCGCTTGTAGTCCATGGCCTGTTCGTTGGAGTACTGGACCGGTATTCAACTGAACAGACATCGGCCGAGTTTGATCTAGCTATTAAGCTAGTTATTAACCTAGCTATTAAGCTAGTTCGAAAATCAACCGACAGGACTCAAATCCTAGAACCTCTCCATCAGATGTTGTTGCCTGAATAACATGATCATGAGTAAATTGTCGTAAAAGATCTTACGGTTTCATCTTTGGGATGCGATATAAATTTGGTTGTGTCAGAATTAAGATGGTTGCTTTACAGCCGTAACATTTCAAGAACGTTTTGAAATTGAAATGTAATCATCAAGCATATAAAATTATATCGTGTGGTAGAAAATAATAGAGATATTCTGAGTCAAAAACTGTTTCAATAGATAGCGGCAACATCGTTACCTCTGCTGCATCGTTGACATAGAGACCCTAAGGATCAGGTCATGGCAATGATGAATTTTCTACTAGTTAACTAGGTCGAATTCATCCCCTGTTCAGAGAACTATAGCAGACAACTGCTCTAATAAGAAGTTTGCTTTTGTTTCTTCCATCAGCACCATGCGAATGCTAGGGCAGTACTCAAACAAATGGGCCACGCGCGACATCTTTCCTTCATCTTTGTCCTCCCTCTATCCCTTACAAAAGTTTCTCGATCTATGTCTCGATCTATCCCGACACATGTCGGGAAACCAGTCGGGAAGTAAAAGCTTGTCCGGGCGATTTTCAGCTGAGGGAGATATCTTGTGTGGGAAACACTGCAAGGCGACGTAGGTCGGCGAAAGGGCCTCAGAGGCTACAAGTTCCAGCATGGAAGGATCATCGCCACTTCTCGGAGTACATGTTTTGTACTAATGGAAATAATTACCGAAGCTGTTCACGCGCCAAGAAACACAAAATGATCCAACCAATCAATAGATATAATAGTGATCTCGTTATGAAAAGATTAGAATATGGTTTCGGGAAATGTTTTTTGAAGTTTCACACGAAAAGATAGTTGCAGTCTTGAAGAACAGTGTATTTATTTTGATTGTCCATCTTCATTGCCTTACCCATGCTCCTTAGACCGGGATCTCTGTAGAAATAGTACGTCTGTTTAATAAAAAAGGCTGAATTAACATTCTATGGGTTGGTTTAGGTGACACCTAGACAATTCCTAATTTGGCACAATTCTAAATCTAGAATTCATCACTACTTTCTCAAGTTGCTACCTGTTACATATAGAATGTTGACTCGCAAAAGTAATATCGCCAGACTTTGATATCTATCCTGCAAAAAATTAACCATTACTAAGATTTCCGAATTTGGAACATGATTGCCCCAAAATATTTAAAAGTTCGAATACTCTCTATTATACAGATGATAATGTAGGGTATCTTTATAATAGCTTTGGATGTTTACAGCAAACGTGACGGTGAACTTAGTAAATACTAAGAACTGCATTATAATATGACGATTTTCTGGAATTTGATGATTTTACTGGGATATATCTACTCTAAAATAAAAGGTACAATGCCTTTGGCGTTGGCAATGCCTTCGGTAAGAAATGGCTTAGTATTTGCAGCACCTAAATGTCACTTGCACAACCCTAATTAAAATAAATGGTAACATTGCTTACTTAGGCTTAAAAAGAAAAGTGTATTTAAATTCAACTTATCATTCATTATAACGAATATTTTTGATGTAAAATTATCAATTTGTGTTTTATAAACGGCGGTTCTTCTGAGAGAAAGGTGGTTGGTCGAGTGGAGATTTCTTTAGGACTAGTTCAAAGAGGGAAATGCGCATAACTTTAGATATTGAGCAACTTCCAACTTCCATTTCCGGAGTTCCGAGTCTCCGGATCCTTCGAGAAGACGAAACCGGTGTGTCCCACGCGATGTTGTTGGTTCGGGAAGCTAAGTCGTCTCAGATTAAAGTCCTTTTTCTGGTTTCTGAAGTTGATCATTTCTCGTTTCCTTAAATGTTCTTCCTTTTGGGAAGAGTCGTACCCAGAGAAAATTTGTTTATGAAAAAGTAAGAAATTTTATAACCCGTACCTGTTTACAAAATTGTTTTTCATGCTATTTTAGCTTTTGAAGTTAACCAACTAGTTCATTTTGTCTACGGTGTATTGTAATAAGGTGTCTCTGGTACGTTATATGAAATTCTCCAGCTGTTGAATTCTGAATTAAATGCCAGTAAATGTAATTTTGTTAACTACTTATTTGAATAAAACGTTACCAGAAACTGCCCACTAGATGGCACGCACAATTTAGACGAATGGTGGTCGTTTTTCTGTCTTAATGTGTCAGTCAGTAAATAAAAGGACTGTGGAGTAAACTCGAAAATCAATATTAGATTACACAACCTTAATTAGTTAAGGAAACACCATCACTCACGAGTACTATACTTGAGAAGAAATTTTTTCTCAGCATAAAAGAACAGTCACCTAGAGACGGAGACGAGATCTCAAAATAAAATTATTTCTTCAGATCTCTCACTTGGAGTCGACCTTTAGAACATCCGCCCCTGGCAAATATAAACATAACATCATTAATAGAAGGAATATCACATGTCCCGGTTTTCCCGAAACAGTCCCAGAACTTTAACCTTTGTCCCGGTGGTGTCCCGACAAATCATTTTGCGTTGCTAAAATGTACCGGGTTTTTACAAATTCAAAAACGTTCGATATTTTCTGATAACGTGTTAGATTATTTTGAATCCGTGACTTGGAATTTCTCAATGAACTGTTGGTCAACCCGAAAACGATTCGTTACAAAGATTTGTTCGTTCTTTTACGTCATTCCTCTTCGTTCGCATGTATAGTGGGAGTGATAAGTTGTTCATATTTGTAATAATTGCGAGCAGTTTAATGTTGAAAATAATTGTGAAGTTTAATACAAACAAGCAAGGAATGTCCAAGAAAAAGTGTGAAAATTTAAAGCTGTGGTTCCTATAAAAAATACTGACACTTCCAAAGCCAAAGTAAAATGTGATATCTGCCATACACATTAAATTAATTAAAAAAATAATTGATCTGTTCCTTGACAGTCAGTTCGTTTCTATCATAATGCACTATTTTTATTCGCACCTAAAGAAACGAACTATTTCTGTTTTCATAAATAATTCATAATTTTAATACCATAATTTTAAATAATGGTATTTCGTTTCATATGATCCTCCCCCTTCCATCATCATTTTGTGTTGTCACCCGATTTTTCATTTTAAAAGTATGGGATTCCTACATACAAATATATTTATAAGTACAATTCTCGGCATTGATTGTTCCTCAGGAAATCCTAAATGGTATGATTCATCCGCAAAGATCCCTCGTTTAGATTCTTCAAGCACTTACCGTTGACCCACAAACATGCTTCCCGGAGAATTGCATCCGCCGCTGCGATATTTATGAAGGGCTGCATCCGGGGCTGCAGGGCGAGATTCGCGTGCTCTGGGCGCGCGTCATTCCTAAGTTGTTACTGCTCCACTGCCTGATTTCCACTCACTGCCCTACATTATAATGTGTACATGGTGAACCACTTACCGAAGAGAATGTATTGCGCCTACAACGAGAATGAACAAAAATATGCTTACATTTTAGCCCTTGACGTAAATAGACTGATCTACGAAGCAAAGTGCTCTAGTTAAGGATTTCGAGTTTCGGTGTTTAACATGTATATTTCAACTATCTCGTATACCAACGTAAAATTCATTGAATTACCTAAATTAATCAAGAATTTCCACAAAAGAACTATTGTCCTTAAATTAGGAGAATATGAAGTAAAATCTCAAAACATTGAAATAAACTGTTAAAATGTTCGATAATAAGTGTTAAAATTAGTTCAAATGCAAAATAAAATTGCCATATTATTCTAAAATATGCTTCTGTACAACAAGTAAGCAAAAGTTATAAATTCATCGACATCATTTTCGAGAAAAGTCACGAAGCATTACTTGAACACTCATTGCAGCTAAATATTCATTATAATATTATTTCTATGTAGCTGTTGATGCTGTTAAAGCTGTGGTAGTCGATTAAAAGGTTGATTTATTTAAGAGACCGAGTTTTCGAGGAGACTGAGTTATCGAAGAGGCCTAGTTATCGAAGAAACCGATTATCGATGAGTCACCAAGTTTTTTCATCGCAAACTAATGAATATCTCACTTATGATCCCATATGATTACACTGCTTTTACAAATAAGTGATGTTACAACAAAAAATATTTTCTCATATTGTTTGCAACTTTTGCAATTTTGGGAAATTCAGAGAGTTTAACAAAATTCGGATCTCGATCATTTCCTTCAGCGCACATTTTACTATTTGAGAGAAATAATTTAAGAGAAAAATTAACCGTTTTTGAGAAAATTTTGTTTATATAACTGCTTTCATTGCATGCTAAATTATCTCCAAACTACTCGCATTTTAAAACAATTGTGCATGATCTTATTTCCAGATGTATTTTTGAAGAACAGTTGTGAAGAAAATAATGTCTATCTTCATTATTTTAATTACAGAAAGACGCCAAAACATTCGATAAATTTTGGATCAAAATTCCTTGAATTATCAAAATAACTTTCAATAAATTAAAGAAAATCTATCCGTTCAATTTGGATCAACGTACTTTGCTTTATTAGATACAAAATAAATGAAAAAATATTTGGAGCACTTTTTGAGAAAATTCTAGAAATTTGTTTGAAGCTTCGTGTGTTTTTTTCGTGTGAAATTTGTTTAAAGCTTCACATAGATAGTGAAGTACATTCAAAAATTAAGATATCTATATCAAAGTCATGGGCATCAGTCAGATTGCCCGGGGAATATTATCATTTATGATAATCTTCATACAGTTTAGTTGCTAGTTTTGTTCACAGACAGACAGACTGACAGTCCGACGAACGGACGGTCGGACGGGTGGGCGGACAGTCGTTTTGCGTTAAGTCAATTTTTCAGTATCAAGGTCCCCCAAAACATTGATTCTGACGACTCAACGAATTAGAAGGGAAATGGAGTTTTAGGGAATAGAGGCAATGTAGGTAACATATTTCCATTTACGACTTACTAGTAGGTAGTTTCCTAATTTTGTGTAGAAATTTGGTGACCTCATTCCTAGTTCTACCGTAATTCTGAAATTGAAGTTCTTCAGAAACACGGTAAAGAGGTAGGCCAAGATATTTACATCAGAGGGAATGACTAGTGCAAAGAGAGACAAAAGCTCAGGCAAATGGGCCAATAGGAGAGATAATTATTATTTCTTTCGGTTTAGAGTTTCAAAGTTTAGACTTTTATACCGGAAGCGGTGGCTCAAGGCATCCGTTGATGTCACTACTATGCCTCTGATCGAGAGGTCCTAGGGTCGACTTCCCACGATAACAGGATTTTCGACACTAGCATGTCAGCTAAGTCAAATTCAGTCGCTGTCCGGAGGAGATCTCTTGGACCGACTGCTCGAATCGGTAGGTTTCTGTAGTTTCTCCGATCAACCCCAAGTGAATGCCGGAGCAGTACCATAACAAACGGGCCTCGCGAGATCATTCCTTCCCCTTCCTTGTTCTATATTCATCCCTTACTTACGCACACTAACACTAACATGCACTACACTACCACACATGCCGGGAGGCCGGTCGAAACCTTAGAGCACGTCCCGGCTAGGTTGGTGCCCCGATGGTAGGATATACTTGGTTGGGGAAACCCCGCTATCCAAGATTAGGTTGGCGCTGGATCTCGCCATCCAACGGGGGAAGATCAACCCAGGGAAAACCTGCACTACACTTACGAGACTAATGACCTGAGCAGTGGACGCGCCAGGAATGACAACCAACCTACGAGTTTTTCTGTCGAAAAATTGCCATGTTCTGCTGCCTCAATTCAGTATTTCCTCTACTCTACATAAATAGTATGCGAGAAAGCACAAACATATCTGCACCACTCCAGAGGTGATCCCGGAACCGCTGCACGCGGCCACTCCCTCTGCAGCGACTGCAGCGGCTGGTGGGCGTGAGGTGGGGTGTTTCCGCTTTGTCAGCCGTCGCAGCCGCCGCCGCTCCCGCTGCCTCCGTCGAGGTGGTCGGGTTTCGGGCCGAGGCGAAAGCGTGTCGCTGCCATCGCCGTCGCCGAGAGAATGTGCCCCAGAGCCACGCCCCCGGCGGCGGGGCAGCTCTGCACGAACCTTGCAAGAGGGCACGAGTGGAAATTTCAGTCCGATGATATTTTTTTGTTTTGTCTTCAACTAAATTAAACGTAAAGCGGAAGTAAGATTTAATATAATTGATACGGTAGAAATAAAAGACTAAAATGATGTGGACACATACAAAGAACGAATGAAGAACGTTGGCCGAACGTTATTATTATTTATTATTTAATAGGTAATTATTACAGACAAATTAGAAAACTTGATGCAATGTGGCTAGGCCGAAGGCCTTTAAGCCATTACAATACCTACATTCTACCGCGTTCTAACCTTTCGAATTCTGGTATTCACCCCAAATGGTCTCTCCTTCGCATCAAAGCCGCGGAACGTATTGTGAAAGTGGCAACCAGATACTCATCAATGAAGAGGAAGACCTAGATTTACATGGGAAGAATGAGCACAAGGAGCAATGGTAATAAGAGTATTGAATAATAAAGGTTATGGTGAGATAAATGGAGGCTGGGATGATAGCAACACTCTACGGCGTAATGTAACTCACCATATTACAACAACGTCTCCTCCTGCTAGTTAGTTTTCATATCCGGGAGAAAAATTTCAAAGTTTGGAACATTCAGCTAAAAGTCAAAAGTTCCGCTGATGAAACTCAGAAAGACGTTGTGTGTGAATACTTTATACTGTTCCACTTTTATGGCTACAAAAATTGGGCGTAACTATTCATGTAAATGCCGAATACATACTATACTAATTCACAACGTTTCACCATTGTATTCTACGTGCATTGAAACCATCGAAAACCTGCATCTTTTACAATTCTTCCAGAATATTCTAGAGGGAACGGCTAATAATTATGTCAATCGATTTGACTTCTCGAGAGGAATTGAATGTGCTGTTAATCACCACCAAATGTGTCGTAAGTCATAAAATGAGTTTAGTTGCTTAAAAAACATTT
This sequence comes from Teleogryllus occipitalis, assembly GCA_011170035.1. Taxonomy (NCBI): domain Eukaryota; kingdom Metazoa; phylum Arthropoda; class Insecta; order Orthoptera; family Gryllidae; genus Teleogryllus; species Teleogryllus occipitalis. The sequence continues at coordinate 465,385 of BLKR01000370.1, forward strand.
TTTAGAGAAACTACTTACTTTCCTCGATGAATTGGCAAACAAGTAAACACTTCCCCATCAACGCGACATTTCACTCAATTGGAGAAGTGGAATTGTCCTAACCGTAAGTGACAGACAGATTGACAGTTGGGCGGACGCAAGTTACCCGATTACTGTATTAAGACGTGAAATACCAACAACATACGTGTGATGTACGACTGTGTAGAGTAGACACCCAACATTCCATTTCTCTGCGTCGATTCCAGAAGTATCAGTGATTCTATTTCTTACACTATGTATTTCAGTAATTCTTTGAGAAAGATCAAATGGTTCCAATTGTCTGCGGATCTTCCACCAAATCTAGTATAAATGAACTTCATTTTCTGCCATAAAACAACTCAAAATATTTGAAATTTTTGGTGGTAACGTAACTTATTAACTGAAACGCATTGTTTTAAATAAGACATCTATTACATTATCATACAATATGGCTTTGAGAGAGAGCTGAAAAAATCTATGAGGAAGCCAACAACTTTTTTCCAAGGATCAGAAGACAGAAATGTGGTTTAAGAGCACAGACCACTCGTATGTAATTACAGAGTGTTGTTTAGTGTCATTGCAGGGAGGAACAATTTTTTGCAAGGAATTAATTTGTGAGATTATTTTACGTCGGATGTGCACTTGTATGCTACAAAGCCTGGGGATATTTAGATTTACCATTTTTATTGTTCCTTTAAAAAACAAAGTTGTACTGTCAGGCTTTGTTGTGAAGTTAACATTTTGCTTCATAAACTCAATCTCGTGTTGCTCTGTTGGTATTTAACGACAATTAATTAGGTGGTCACGTTTAAGTTTTTTAGTCTCCTTTTTCCTTTGTGTTTTTGTTAGCATAGTCTTACTCTTCTTAATAGCGATACAACCTGATCCTAATATCCTAATACCGGTATTCCACAATAATATTTTTCTTTCGGATAAAGAGAATAAGATGTATTTTATATTCATTTTTACAACAATATTTACAGTTATTGTCAGGCATTTTTAATACTATCGTTTCTTAAAATTTATAATTACCTAAAAATTGTTCAATACCATTTTATAACAAATTTTAAAACATCTGATATCAGTTCATCAGATGACCCTCGTAAAGTACTCGTGTATTATCTTAATTGCTCAGAAACTTAGAACTTATAAATGAAATTACGAAAAGGAAATACAAATGTAGAAAACAAGGTAAATTAGGAAAGTAGTTTTCCATATTCTAAGAAATCCAGTGTGAACTCTACCCAATTTTCAAAGAAGACAGAATACATGCCTAGAAGATCAGAGCACATAACAGAGTGGAGTAAATGAAATTTTTTCTTTGCAATATGTCCTAATGATACACTTTGTACATTATATTCTGTTAAACATTTAATGGCATTTATATTAAAAAACTGCCACGTTCTCCAGGAAAAGCTGAAACGTTCTAATGTGACGTTGAATGCTTCCTTCGAAAATTTCCCTCTTGAGAAAGACACCCAAACGCGTGAGGCGGTGAGAATGTTCTCTAAGAGCCTCTTCGTTATTCACATAAATACCGCCGTTTTGGAAGGTAATGTTCCCTTAATGCTTGGGGCGTGTGATTCGCAAAATGCATGGAAGCTTTTCCCTCAGCACTCCCAATGGGAAAGTAATTTTCCTGGAGAAAGATTCATTAGAGCAAAAAGAAAATTTCCACCTACTCCTTTGCTGCAATAATTTATCCCTTAATAGTTGGTGAGCTAGGAAGTACACATTTATTTATTCCGGCTACATCAGTTGATATCGTAGGCTTCCGCGGCCAGAGTCATGATCTGGGCTGTCCGGGTGACGCCGCGTCGAAGGCTGGGGTGCTGACGTTTCGACCGACATATCGCGGTCCTCTTCAGGGCAGTACTGCCGCGCGCGATCTGTCCTTCCTCTTCCTTGTCCTATCCTCTCCCTTTACACACACACACTAACATGCACTACACTATCACATATACCGGGAGACCGGTCGGGAGCTTAGGGCTTGTCCCGGCTGGGGCGGTGCCCCGCTGGTGGGAGAGTCCTGGTTAGGGGGAAACCCCACTAGCCGACGGTAGGTCGGCGCCGGATCTCGCCATCCAGCGGGGGAAGATAACTGCCATCTCCCGAGAAAAAAACATGCACTACACTAACGGGACTAATGACCAGAGCAGTTTACGCGCCCGGAAACATGAATCAATCAATCAAACAATCATTAAGTAATGTAATGCATGTGTGATTTAGACCGGATGAAGTGAGGTGGCTGCTCGTGACATCAGTCCGCAGAGGACACCAAACTTTAAAAAAAATATACAAAGGAAACTTGTAACAAAACTTAACGGCCAAATTTCGAGGTGTATTAGGTGAGCTTGCCAAATTACAGTAATCGCTTAGGTGGCGATATATTCCTTCATTTGTGGCTGGGTCTGGCAATACGCGGATTGGATATTGTTTCTAATACAAGTAATGTTCTCGCAATGCCAACTATGTATGTAATCCTCTTGAGGCCAACGCTACTTAATTTTACAGAAAAAAATATAATTCACACACGGCAATATGTTGAGACATCTGTAAATATTTTGTTGGTACTTAGATACTATTAATGTTATTCGCGATACTCATGTAAGAATTGTAGCCATTTTCGAATTTAATCAACAAAATCAATTTAATCATCAAAATTATCAAAAAGCGCAAATATCTCTAAGTGACCATTTCCGGACATATATTGTAATGCACTTTTCCTCTTCTCTATGCTTGAAGAAACTATTCGTGAAGTTCTGTCTTAATTTTTTAATTTCCATGTTTTTTAAATAAGTAGGTTGGAATTCATGATTTGTTCCTCCCTGATACCAAAAAATCGATTGACAGCAAAACGTCTGTTATTTCATCCGTCTGTTGTCAACGCTAGCACATGAACCGATCAGGCGATTTTCTTCAAACATTGAGATTGCCCCACCCAGCTAAACGAACTCGAGGCTTTGAGACTTTCAACTGGATACATAGATTTTTGACTACTTTATACGAAAATTTTCAAAATGTTATAAGTTTTTGATTATTTTTTCCCCGTCGGATAGCGTAAAGCATGCTTAAGGTTTCATGTTCGTTGATGCAGGTTTCATGTTCGTTGAAATCCCAGATTTTTCGAAGATTGGAAAAGAGGATTATTTTTGGTTTCTTCATACATCTGTAATATTGAAGATAGAGATTTTTCTTTACTGAAATCTGTTCCATAAAGTCAAATCTTGAAATTAAGTTTTGAACAATTTTTCGAAATATGAGTAATTTTCGCGTAATTGTGCGCGAAACATACTCAGTTTTTACCTTTTTAAACATTTTTTCTCTAAAATTGAACCAACTTTTCTTGAAATTTTCTCCTCATATGTATCAAGGGTCAGTAAAAAATTATGGTAATAGTTCTATTTTTGAAAATTGCAAAACGTTAACTTTTAAAAACTACAGAATTGAAAAAAGAGATTTTTGCCTTAGACAAATTCTATTAAAAAAATAAACTCTTTAAAAAACGTCATGTACAGTTTTTTAAAGAAAACGAGCATTTTTGCTTAATTTTTTCTTAAAATTTAAGCAATTTATTAAAAAAAATTCTCAAAAAATCGCTCCATTTTTTCTTCAAACTTTTTACTCGGGAAGAGGAAGGTACGCTTAGAAGAATGGCATGGATCTCTTTTTTGATGAACTCTGAATTTCCGATATTTGCCAATTAAGAAATAATGCGAGAAAATATGTGATGTTGTAGCACCACTATTTTCTAAAAGAAATGTTATCGGATTATATAATTTTATTTCTTCCGTGAAAGAAATGCTGCATTAATGAGTGACACGACGAATGATGGTTCTCTATTATTACAGAGAACAATAGGAAATCAGTTGTCGCTATGGGAGGTGAATGTAATCTGTTTTGATCAGCGCTCATACACAAAAATAGTTGTTCTCCATGGTAAAAATGCCTGAAAAATGTCACAGAGAATTGGTGGTAAGTCTTGGGAATAATGTTTTTCCATACCGGACAGGCGCGAGATGGCCAAGAGAGTTTCTGCGAGGGCGTGTGGCAACCAGTGATCAGCAATGCACCTGACGACCTCTGAGTGGGCGGGCCAATGTGGAGCGTGCGGTTATGGAGCATCTGCCTAATCGGGCCTTTAGAATGGGTGAGTAAAGCTTTTGGAATGTTGTTACTTCGCATATGTTAAAATGCTGTGCAACCTGAAACTAATACTGCCATTTCAAACACCTTAACGAATACGTGAAACACAATTTTGATGTGTCGTTAATTGTCCCTGCAATTAGTTTATACATAAAATATAAAATTGTCGGTCACTGTTACTATTCATTCATATTTGATGACTTTGGCCACAGATTCTTTTTGGCAGACACTAGTTTTTTTGTTTTTAGAAATGAAAACGGAGAATCACATAATTAACACTTAAAATATTTTATTTTTCATTCACCAAAATTGTAATGCGACGTTTCGAGAATTGGTGACCTTCAAAATCTGAGTTCTGATTTATACTCTTTTTCGTTGCTAGTGTGCATTAAGAATGTGTCTGGCGAAAAATCGCCGCAAGAAAATGAAACATTTCTTTTGTGAAATTTATTTTTTTTATGAGCGGGGGTGGTTACAACATTATATTTCGCGCCAGATGCCGAAACATCCCTAACCCGAGTTTCAAATTAATTTTGTTAATTAAATGTAATTAAAAAATTATACTTACCATATTGCTTTGCAATCGTCAATTTATTTTTGATATATGCCAAGTAAGAACTAAATAATACAGGAGATCAGATGAAGAGAAATAGAGTGGGAGAAAAATCAGAGAGAGTGGGAGGAAGAAATAAAAATGGAAAGAGAAATAGAGAGGGACAGAGAGAGAGAGAGAGAGAGAGAGAGAGAGAGAGAGAATGGGGGAGCAATAGGCGGACAGTGACACGGACAGGATGCTGTATTCCTTTCAATATTTTTAATGCTTTTTCCCGGCCTAAGACTTCCCGCTCTGTGAGGTTTCTGTAGTGCAATTTCTGCAATCACACCGGCAGAAAATAGGAGTATCCCTTTATTAACTCTCCCCGTTCTCCCTTGATTTCCATCGGCGCTTCTTCAAACGTGCCGGTCGAGCTTTCTACGGTTTCCGGTCGCTCCTCATTCTATGTAAAGTGCCGGCGGCAGCGGAGGCGGTAGCGTTCGGCTGCACCGATTGTTTCTGTCGTCTACCACCTCTTCCGGTTCCGCTTCACCAAGGTGAACAGCGCGGCTCCCGGAAAGACGGAGAAACAGGTCCTGCACTGCATTGCGTTTGTGCGGCGCACGCGATCGCAGCCCAGGAATACATGACGTAATTTATAGGTTAAAACACACGACATCTTGCTGCAGACATTTAATGCATTTCATTCATTGAACGTTTGATAAGCAACACTGAATTACCAGTAGAAATTAAAGATTTCTTTAATATTTTTTGTTCACAGTATATGCATATTTCGACGATTCAGCTATCATGTTTAGATCTGCTTCCTGAGAGTCCGAGCAGAGTTCTGGGTAACAGTAGCCGAATTATTTCAAAATATTTTTTTTATTTCATAACAAAAATTATACAAAACACGGCACATTTTTATTTTTTTCGTATTCAAATGTCAATGCTACATTCATTTTCCAATACTCCTTGACTTAGCTTCGATGGGATTGAAAGTGGATTCTACGACGTGTGAGTCGTGTTTTTCAAAGGACGCAATTTAAATATACAATTGACACGCACTTTTGTGGAATTTCAATCAATGGGTGCCAAATAAAGAGCAGAATGTGTAAAATGTGCTGCGGAAGTACGTGATATACACAATAAACTTTTTTAATGCGCGTTCAGGTCATAAGAAAGTTGTATATTAGTGGTGGAGTCTAAAGATTAGGTCATATATTTCCTTTTGGCCGCTAGCCTCTTTTTAAAGATGAGAAAATGGAATTCACGAAAATTAATGCAATATTAATATGCAATATATTATTATTTCATTGATATTCGTGAATCACACTTTTCAAGAGACTGGGTATGCTTCACATCAGTCGTGAACACCGAAGGAAAAACGTACCTATTTAAATAATTTATCTGCTTGCAAACACAAAATGACCATTAAATAGCACACGGCTGTAACTTTGTCGGCAATGTATTGCAAAGGCTGGCCAAAAGCTTGCGTAATATTTTAACGATGACCCACTATTCTCACCCACAAAATATATGCTAGATTCCTACCAAATTCTAACGCAAAATACAATATCGGAAATAATAGTTTTTGTAAAGCAAATGCTGAGAGAACATTTCAGATCTGTTCATTATTTTAACAATGTCAAACATATTATGATAAGAAAATACACTTTTACGGTACTAATTATAATGGAAACGAGAGGTATTATGTCAATTTCTTCCCTAAATCTACTCAATTTATTTGACCTATCCATCGGAGACATGGCTCATACATTGCACGAGTATATGAGTAAATAAATTCTAATTCCTCCTGGAAAGTCTCATTGACTTGAGCAATAAAAAAGTTACTTCTCTTATAACATTCTTCTAAACAGTACATACATTTCGACGAGCAGAGCAAACTTCAACAGTTGCGGAAACGAAAGTTATAATGTCAAGTTGGCTACCGGGAGACAGCGACGTTTCTTCAACTGGAGCGAAGCGACTCTCCACGCGGATATTCAAATAGGATCTGACGGCGGCACAGCGGACTCCATGAGTCGCGTTAATGGGTTTCCTTCCTTTTTTGCGACTGGGCCCCTCGACTTCGTGTCCATCTCACTTTTTGCGCGCGGGAAATTGCATTGGAGGCGCTGCCGTTGTGAAGGAGGAGACCGACAATGTATGTAACGAGTCTAGAAAATTATGCCGGTGGCTGCAGGGGTTTTTGTTTCGACCGCAAGTCTTGGCGATGCGGTCACCCACTCGAGACCGCGCTTCTTGAAGATGGAGGGAGGACGATGGGCGGCGACGGAGGACGGAACGAAGGCGCCTGGCAAATAATTAAAGAATGAATGAATGAATAAATGAATGAATGAATGAATATAACGACCTATTTTTTAAACCTTTTAAATCTGCTGCTATTCTTTATGGCGGAGGGAAGATAGTTCCAAGCACGGATGATGAATGATAGAAGATGGACGTCAGTGCTAGGATGGTGGTTTTTGATTGATTGATTTTTTCATGTTTCCGGGCGCGTCAACTACTTCGGTCATTAGTCCCGTTAGTGTAGTGCATGTAATTTTTCTCGGGAGATGGCGGTGATCTTCCCCCGCTGGATGGCGAGATCCGGCGCCGACCTACCGTCGGCTAGTGGGGTTTCCCCCTAACCAGGACTCTCCCACCAACGGGGCACCGCCCCAGTCGGGACAAGCTCTAAGCTCCCGACCGGTCTCCCGGAATATGTGGTAGTGTAGTGCATGTTAGTGTAAGTGTGTGTGTAAGGGGAGAGGATAGGACAAGGAAGAGGAAGGACAGATCGCGCGCGGTCCGTGGCCCGTTTGGTAGGGTACTGCTCCGGCATTCGCCTGGTGTTGATCGGAGAAACCACGGAAAACTACCGATCAGAGCAGCCGGCCGCTAGAATTCTCCTCCAGACAGCAGCTGAATTCGACCTAGCTGAAAAGCTAGTGTCGAAAATCCTGCCGCCGTCAGGACTCGAACCTAGGACCTCCCGGTTAGAGGCGCTGCAGTGACATCAGTTGCTGCACTGAGCTACCGCTACGGTAGCTACGGTAGGATGCACTGAGGTACCGCTACGGTAGGATGGTGGTCAGTGTGCAAGGTGCACCGAGTGACGGACGACAGGTGACGGTCAATGTCACATGTACTCTGAGAATATCTGTAGACGAGTGAAGTAAGGGGACGAAACATGACCTGGTTACGATAGCTCAGTGACAATTACTTGCAACATCGTTAACCTGAATGTGCGAGAAGTCAGTAACGGATTTTGGACACTAGCAAGATTCTCGTAGCTGTGTTCCAGTGCATTCCTTAGTGGAGAATTCCGTGGTATCTGCGATCAGTACCAGGCGAATGCTGGGGAGTATCATAACAAACTGACCACGACATGCGTGCGATCTTTCTTTCCTCATCCTTGTCCTCTCGTACATATATATTTACATTATCTGAACAACACTACCACCATTTTTTGGAAGATCAGTCCGGAGCTTAAAGCTTGTTTTTTCAAGGTCAGGGGCAACCAGGAACGTATTATATGTGATGATGTTGGATTGATATGTGCTTAAGAGTTACCTCAACCCTTCGTTTGGGGAGCACGATGAGGTCTTCTCTGGAAGCTGTCTCCTGAGGAACAGTATTTGTTTCCATATTACTGAGTACGAAATGCTTGTTTCAATACAATAGAGTATCTTTTACGTGCTTTTCGCGTCGTTTCCAAGAGAAAGAAAAGTCTCTGAGGGATGTTTAGTCGGCTTCTCTTGTTGCTCGTTGGCTGAACGAGATGGAGGGCTTGTGGGCTGAACGAGATGGATGATGTCAAACAGACAAGAGCACATTGAGTGTGCTATAAAGGAACGATAAGCATAGAAAAAGGCGAGAAAAGGTGCAAGAGGTTAGAAAGAGTCATGAGAGATTGAGATTGCACAATAATAATAATAATAATAATAATAATAACAATAATAATTAGCATCACGATCTGCAAGCACGTTGAGGACAGAAAATTGTTCCATGCGAAATCAACGACTTCCAGGCTACACGCTGTACATAGTGCAGTTTGGACGAATAGACAACATTAAAATTATGCCAGTTAGAAGTAAGCCTTATAGCTCTCAGTATCCAGAAAAAAACTTGAAGAGTAGATGGCACAATGTATTAAAAGAATACATTCAAACAACATCAGGTAAGTGAGAAAACAAGAGCATTGACATAATAGAATCAAATTTCAGGAATACCTATATAACTTCTGAGAGTTTTTTCTTTGCTTCATGTGACGAAAATGAAAGTGAAGAAGATAGATTAAACGCAGAACAAGCTCTCATAAATGCAGCTGTTTAGAGTAAGAAGCAAAATTTTAAAAAAATGTTAGGGCGTCGGAGGCCCCGCATATACATCCAAGGGTTATGTAACACGGCATTTCAAGTCCTTCACTAATAATATTCTATGCCGGTTGCTTTGAGAACCCCACCTTGGAGAGGACATGTCGCGCTGCCTTTCTGCGTGTTACTAATGATTCCCAATTGACATTAGCGCCACTGATTCTGTTCGCGCCTTAAGCGGTTTTTTTCTGCCCTCGGTTTAATAATAATAATAATTTAATCTGCCCTTCCCTGCAAGGATTCTAGCACCCTCCTCCGTAAGTGATTGCGGGACAATCCTATAAATTATAAGCCCTATTTTCGTGTTACAGTTAGCTGTCCATTTCCCCTTTGGTGGATGGGCAGAAGGACGGGCAAGAGGATGGGCAGTAAGATGGGCAGGAGTGCGGGCAAGAGGACGTACAGGAGGGCGGACAAGTGGATATGCAGAAACTCGGACAGATGACGAGCAGGAGAGAGTACAGTTCTACACATTGGACATACACTCGATCAATCGTGCGAGCCGTTTGAGCAGGTTTCTGCTTTGATTACAGACAGGGGGCGGGCAAGAGGGAAGACGGGTATGAGGAAAGGCAGGAGGACGGGCACGAGGACGAGCATGAGGGCGTTCCAGGAGACGGGCTTGAAATTAACAAGAGGACGGATAAGAAGACGGGCAGGAGGAAGTGTAGGATGACGGACATGACGAGCGTGGGGTGCATCAAGCAGCAGGGCGAGCGGATAAGCGAGCAAGATGGCGGGGTGGAGAGGAGGGCGTGAGGCGTGCCAACCCCATCGACGAACAGGAGAGCACCAGGGACGCCGAGCGGGCGAGGCGAACGCGGGTGGGTGAACGCGGAGAGCAGCGCGCGCCGAGGGGCTTCCGTCACCGCTGGGTCTCCTCAGAGGAGCCGACCTGTGCCGCGCGGTGCCTGCCGGAAGGCTACTGAAGCTCAACTCGGCGCCGTTTCGCTGCACGCGCAGTAATTGGGTGCCGTTGTGTAGGCCGCACCTCCGCATGGCGCGGTGTGGCGTAGTTTCGTGCACTTGCGCGCGGTCGCCTCGTTAGTGATGGAAAATTTTATCAGAACATCGATATATCGACTTATCGATACATCACCAAAATGTTTTCGATTTTGATTAAAACATCGATGTTTTAAATATGTTAAAATAGATGGTATTTTCCCATCCTGTTCCCATTTCTAATGAGGAACTTTAAATGGAATGACGGGTATATTTTATTGTTTTGCCACGTAAAAGGAAGTGTTATGAAAACATCGATTTTTTTCCACCTCTACGCCTAGTGCGCAGGATCGAGCCCACCCGCGCCGTGGCGAACGATCGCATGTCGTGCGGTTTTGTCTCGAGGTCTTCCAAATGGCTCTATGAATGAAGTGCCTACGACAACGGATGTCATTAATTTGCAGCGTTTGGTTTTCAGCTCGTGGAAGAACGACCTTTGTATAAAAATCGACTGATACGACGCTATTTTATTTTTGATGAGAACTTATGGCAATAGTTAAAGAGAGATTTTCTCGTAGCTAACATTGTCAATCTTGGAAGTTTGTTACCTGCGATGTTTTAACTATTACAATTAAAATCATTATTCAATATAAACAGCCATCTACCATATGACACCACACTCGCAATATAAAAAACAATAGTCAGACCCCTCCTACTGTATGCATGCCCAATGTGGCTAAAGGCCGCTAAAACCAATCTTAATAAAATCCAATATCTCCAAAATCAGTTTCTAACGACAATTACCAATGCACCATGGTTCATATCTAATGCACAGCTCCAAACATAATTCAATCTCCAACCCATAAGTCAGCACATTCTATACCTATCCACCCAATTCTACTCTAACCTAATGAATGCAGATACCAAATTTAACCGGATTTAACCTAGCCAGAAACCCCAGCTTTTACCCAGGAATAAAAAATAAGTACCATTTCCACATATTCCTACAAAAATTATCCGAAATGGACACTGATTAGAGGTGACCATTAGGTTTCTCTGGCCGCATTGCTAGCTGTAAGATTAATTTTAGTTTAGCTAGTAAGTCAACAAACATATGTAGAGTTAATGTAACTGAGTTATGTAAATATCATCAAGGAAACAATAAATTGAAAAAAAGTGTTTTAATGCAAAGTTTCAATGCTGTTGTTTGTATGATTGACTTTTATCACTCACGAATCTTGATTCTTGGTGAGATTTTAATGAGCAAGGATACTAGTGCCAGAGTTAAGAATCATCATGGAGATGTGCGAGTGATGTCATCACCGAAAGTCACTTTTTCATCAATGTGGAACGACATACGGGTTTTAAATGATTGATCTGACAGGCAAGTTTTAGAAACAAACAATAACGTAGAAAATAATGTAATTCGAGAAAGTGAATTTAGTTTTCAAAACTTTGGAACAGTTTTTCTTTGTAAATTGATTACCAATAAATTTACAGAGAATAGTATACAATAATAATACAGATAAAGTGTTGGGTTGTTGATCACAAAGAGTTTAATTTACAGGATTAGACAATGAGTTGACGGCAATGAGACTGCTAGTCGAGGCATCATTGAATGGAGGAAAGCGTTTAACCACTGAAGCATGACCTAAATGAGTATTGCCCACGTGACTACGTGACTCGCGGTTTTGTCACTTGATAGAAATGCTGGAGGGTGAACGAAAGTAATCGATTATAGGTCCTTTACATAACGGGTAACAAGAAGAATACAATTCATGACGGTCAATATCAGAAACTCAGTATTATTGGTCCGAACTAATGTTCACTAATTGAAACCTCGTAAGAAGTGGTAATTTACAGAAAATAAAAGAATGTGATTGAGGTTTTGAGGTCAAGAAATCCAGACAAGGCAAGTCTTCCAACTGTTATGCCCTAGTAGAAGAATGAATATTTTTCAAGGAAACCAGCAGTTTTCAGTACTGCCGAGGAGGTTTAAAAGATCATTTACCGGAACATCTGTTTACGTAAATAGCAAAACGCTATTAGCGAGCATGTGCTTGTCCTACATAAGTTTCTCAAAGTATACCTATATTACGGTTATTGCATCACGACAAAAATAGTATTGTCTTATTGGTTCCCTAAAATGACATTATTATTTGAAATAAGTAATTTTGTGGCAGTTTCCAAAAACAAAAACTTTTGTCATGCATCTTGATACTTTTATTTAAATAAACAAATTGTTGCATGTTTAGGATATACCTCATTTACATACAATTTCTATAGCTACGGTTCCTGCAAAGATAATGTTTTGGTTTTTCAATAAACGTACCTTTTTGCATTTATACAATTAATTGTCGTTTAATCAATAAAATTCATGATAATATTGAACTAAAACATTTTTAATTCAACCAATGGTATTCCGGAAGCAATCCATTCAAAGCAGTTGTTTATTTTTCAATTATTCAACCTATTAATAATGATTCTGTAATCGAAAAGCAACTAATGTTTATACTTAAAGTTTTGTGAACGAAAGTGGAGACAGTGACCTGCACAATTCCGGCTATGTGTGGTTGCTGGAATGGATTGCGTGTACAACTAGTGTTTTGTTGCTTTTAATGCAGGTCGTTTGTGGGAAATGAAGCCTAAATCATGAGATCAAATGCTGTAAGTGATTTCACTCGCCTCAGTGATGTAAAGACGATAAAAGTTAGGTTGGAAATGTCATCAACTTTACCTAAGTTTCTTGAGATTTCAAACCATCAGATTACTCTTTTTTCAAACATTCAGATTACTCTTTAAACTCTACTCTTGTCATGATTAAACATGCCCTGTACAATTTTTCGAATTAAAATATTATTGAACTTTAAACCTTACTTAATCTTTGGTTGTGAGATGAAACTGCCATCCATTTACCCACAGCATTTTATTTAAATGGTAAATCAATAAGGAGAGGTGTTTACTAATAAACATGATTTTGTATGTCTTCTTACATTTATATGTATTTAACTGCAGAATGCCTGATCCCTTATGTAATACATTCAACCACCTACATCCCACTATATCGCATCTCAGTCTCTGAGAAGGGAGCGATTACGCGAAATGTTGTTAGACGTGTAACATGGCTACATTTCTCGATACGAAGTCTTCGAGTGGCAATATTATTTAGCGCGTCACTTTCCACAGTGACCTCACTTTCTTCGGCAGGGTCACCTCCGTATACGTGAGAATGCGTCTTGTTAAATGTTTCGCCACTGAACTTCTCTAAGCAGGTTGGACTTAGATTATGTTCCAAACCTGTTTGCAAGGAAAAGAAAAGCATCGCTGTGGAGCTGCATGTCCGAGATTCCTTTCTGACCCTATGAAATCATTCACCGGAAGGAGATGTTATCATCTTGTTTCAGCAAATTGGTTTAGCGTCGTGCTCAAGGCTGTGGAACAAATATATGCGTTCGCTTAATGCTTCCTGTCGTTTATTATAACCTTTAAATAAGATTTTGGCGTCCTGAAGTGTTACTTATGACATTTACTTTCTTCTAGTATGATGATTCATAATGAAGACCGATAAAAAGTATTAGTACTTAACCTAGCATGTATATTACTTTCAGTTATGACAAGATAACATTCTCTGCATGTGGAACACATGTTTTTGGAAAATTTTATACCGTAAATTCTGTCTCTCCAATGAGTTAAAACTATTAGTAAAATTGTGAGAAAGGTAGTTGATTAATAAGTAAAACCGTTATTGAGAGAAATGATTGAAATTAAGTCGAAAATACATTAAATTTTATTTATTAACTAATAGTCGGAAAACCGCATATATAGAACTCTCTCTTATTAGCACACGTTTTAAACCGAAATTATGATATAAATATCTGCAGTAAAACCCAACACTATAATTCTGAGTTTATGTGCTGTTCTATGAGTTTTAAAATAATTTGCACTTTTCAAAAATTCAATTTCTATAAATTTTACTTTACTCTCACCGTTAAACTCAACACAGACACTAAAATTCAGGTGTTCAACGTCCTTTTTGTTTTACATTCCTTTCTATTTTAATACGCTCTACATTCCAATGCCTGCTAGTACCACTAAGAGAAAGAAACACAATTGTAAAAAATATTGTGGCAAGATATACATTTCTGTAGTAACTCAATCATTATTTCCAGAAAACAACGTATATTTTCTGCTACAATTTTATCTCTCCAAATGAATTTGGAGAGAAGTTTACTTGAATGCTTCACAATGCTGCATAATGATCGCACAAAAACGTCTATGATTTTCAAATAATTTCAAAAGATTTAATTCTTCTCTAAATATATGAATGTATTGACTGTTTTATTTTACATCTGCTTTTCAGTTTGTGAAAAAAATACTGTAAACAGATGTGAACACTACAGGAAAATCTATCCTTTGGCGAAACGTTTACTTTCATTGTTTGAAGATAGTAAAATTGGCTGCCTTTTGCCTTTCAGATATAATTCTATGAATGCTCTTTACTTATTTGCATCGGTGTGGTAACGTCTGAAAATCGGGCGTATCGATGAATGAAAAAACCAAGAACACTGCCATCTCCCGAGGAAACCATACACGTACGGAACTAAAGCCCTAGATGTTGACGCGCCTCGAATCAATAACAATCAATCCATCAACATACCATAGGAGATTGGGGGCCAATATTTAAAAAGAAACATGCGTTTGCTCTGGCAAAATCAGTATCGAAATGAATCTTCCCACAGTATTTAAGTTGAAGAAGACCCTCTGTCCAGATTGACGACTCCAAGATATTTTTGAAACTGGAATAAAATAACAAATAATATTGTAAATGTTGTAATATTAAACAATTGCTGAATTCAAGAAAGCAAGGAAAAGTCCCCCTAATCATTATGTAGAGCCAAATAGTAGGTCAGAAGTCAACAAGAGGTGCTACAAAATGGCACAGACTTTCTTGTATCAATTTTTTCTAATTTCCTTGGTGGGGCTGTTACGTCGTAGACTCTCTCATCCCTTTATGAGAGACGGTTACGCCTGACGACCATGACAACACATTGCCATGGTGCGTATCAACACATGAAAGTTGTTATGAGAATCATCTTCTGTTTCCTGCAAACGACACGCGGATGATATACGCTCTGTTCATTATTAAGCTATCCGTGTATATTATGTACAAAATAAATGTACATGTTTAAGAATCATGTCGTCCTTACTCATCACGACGCTACAGGGCCTGGCTTTAATGTCTTCCAAAATTCTCGGGCCAGCTGCCATCTATCGTCGTCCAAAGTACTTTTTTGACATTTTCTCAACTTTTTGCTTTCCTAGTAGTACAACCGAAATATTACTTCAAAAATATTAAAGAAGAGTAAACAATCGTCCTAAATAGAAGTTTTCATTGAGAAATTCGTAACCGTTTTTGAGAAAATGGCGATTATGCTTTACTGTAAATGCAGCATTTGAAGCTCTTTTTCTCGGAAATATATTGAATTTTTGAAAAAGTTAATTTGAAGTAATTTAAAGCACTTTTACTCAAAAATGTAATAATTCATACAACTCCATGAAAATTCCAATATTAACGATGTGAGAGGTATTCCAAAAAAAAATACATTTGTGTAGTTTTTGAAAAACCAAAAGAATATCCCAAAATGAACTTTACGTCATATTAAACAGTGCAATTGACACTATTCATTAGAAAAATTTGAAGAAAAAATTTCGAGCCATTTTTGAGAAAATGGAGTTTATGTGGTTCTGAAAATGCGGAATTTAGAGATAAACATTATTTCAAGCGAATGTATTCATAAATATAATAACGTAAAGAAATCACCTCTAATGTAAATATTACCGAAGTGAGAGACTGGTAAAAAAAATTACTTTTTGTATTTTTTGTAAAAACAAATAAATAGAGCAATATGGCATCTATGTCATCGGATAGGGTGTGTTTGCTACTAACTCTTCCGAAACTTTAAAGACAAAAATTGGAGCCGTTTTTGAGAAAATCTTGATTTTGTATTTTTTTAAGTTGCAAATATATCACGCTCTATTGCACGAAAATCACTAACATTTTCGAAAAAAATTGTATGGTTTTTATGATACAACTATTTTATAACTATTTATGGACAACACATTTCGTTTGAAGGAAAAGTATCTATCTTCAATTTTATAGTTGTAGGAAGACGCCGGATAAAGTTCAAACTTTTGTAATTTTTGAAACTTTAGAGTTAACCGTTGAAATCGAAATAATGCTACCTTTACTAGCGTATTTTACTCTATTCTTACAAGAAATTTTAAAAAAATTCAGAGTCGTTTTTGAGAAAATTCTGAAAATGTTCGGGGGGCTTCATGTAAAGTACCCCCAAATATTAAAGAATGTTTTTCAAAATCTCAAAGCTTCAACTAAACAGGATCGACAGCATTTTCTTCAATTTGGGAAAGATTGTTTACATCGTTTAGGCGCTAGCAGTGTTCACAGATAGACAGAAAAACGAACAGACAAACGAACAGACAAACGGACGGACAGGCGAACGGACAGACAGACGGACAGACAGACGGACAGACAGACGGACAGACAGACGGACAGACAGACAGACGGACGGACAGACAGACGGACAGACAGACGGACAGACGAACGGACAGAGGGACGGACGTTTTGAAAACTTTTTTGGTATCAGGGGACCCCAAAACGTATTTCCGTTAAAATCTCAAAATCGATTTTCCGCAGCGTTATATAATTTTCTCTTTACTGTGTATATTACTCCGTGTATACGAATGTATACGAGAAAGTAAAAAGTGTATGTCCTTGTTAAACCTTGTTAAAAAAGTCATGGACGGTGATTCTCTAAACTGTGGAGACACCTGGCACTACGTCCCTGGGAGAGAAACACAGAGCGTGTGAAAAAGCATGCTTTTTCGCAACTCAGCGTCTAAGTATTGGAACATGCATTCCAAGACAGTTATTGTCTTTTTCGGTAAGACACTGCTTAAACAAGGATATTTAAATTTCACGCAACGTTAATTAATGACATTATGATTTTAGTTAGGAAGATAAAAGAAAGTGTAAAAATTTTAAGCTTTTATATAAAAAATGTGACACAAAATAAGAAATGAAAATGTTGCATATAATGAACTTGTTGCATATAATAGTAGAAATAATGATACAAAAGCAAGCATGTAATTAGCGCGGAATTCAAACTAGGCGTCATCACCCAGGCGCGATCTCTCCTACTTGCAACTTCACCAAAGTATGCAGCCTTTCGAAATTTCAATCAGAAAGCAAAATATATTTGAGAATAACTGCCCTAAAGAGATTTTGGACGGTCTTTCGACCCAGCCTTCCGATCAGCTAATATATCGGCACGGAACATTAAAGAGTGGAGAATCAGTGGAGGCAGATTCTTTTCACTGCCCGGAAAACATTTGCGGACAGGCCTGGAAAACATGGATTCTGTGGAAATGTGGAAAGCATTTTTTCTACAGTTTCTTTCCGATTATTAACAATGCTTATTTGATGCAATATCACTCTCTTACATTACTTTAGAATGGTGGTAGAAAAATATATACTTCCTTTTCAAAATATCAAAGCACTGAATATTTCAAAAATTAAAATAGGTACAAACTAAAAATGACATATGTTATTTCTCAAATGTTCTATAACGACTTGGCGCAAACCGCATGCCGATATCTCAAACCGTTTTAAAGATACCAGCTGTGGCCTTTGAATGTTCCGTTGTGGAACATTCCGTTGTAATGTTCCGTAATGGCATTTAGGTCACCACATACTTCGTATATAACTATTGCTGAATGTCTTCTCAAAATATATGTAATCGAATAAAATAATTTAGCCCAATATATTTAAGATAAAAGAGTGTTATCAAAAAGTAATAATAACTACAACTGACTAGCCCCTATATCCTGAGTAGTTTGATGAAAATTTAGCCTCAATATCTTGAACAATACAGAAAATATTCATGGTAGATCTTCTTATCAACTAACCCTCGAGTAGTATCTCGACACGTGATTTCCAGAAAACTGTCCAATTATTGATAAGTGAAAATAATTGTATTATTATAAAAATATCACATCATGAGAAATTAGCGAGTCTTATACAAAAAATCTTACCATCAAGATTTTAATATTTAATTTTTGTGGGAAGAAACTTTTCAATGGAGCACTTTACATCGTTGCCATGCGTTCTCTCGGTCGATGTTGGTGGAAAGTTTGCCTCGTGTGTGTCTCAATAGAGACCCTCTGACATTAGCGATTACTTCTTAATGATGTGCAACTTTTACTTTCAAAAGGCTCTACTTAATCGCCTCGCTCACTTTGATGTCTTATAGATTCAAATATTAATGCCTGGGGGTGTATAATGATCAGTTGAGAGAATAAATACTCTCATGAAATGTGAGAAAAGCTATTTTTAATTATATTTTTTAAATGTAGATTAACTATCAGCGATAAGCTGTAATAAGTTGTAGCTAACTTTCATTCAATTTCTACATCGAATTGCAAGACATTTCAAATGAAAAAATAGATTGCTTGCTAGAATTTGTTTTTTAATTCTCTTGAATTTTCACTGATATTCCCCTTTGATTACACCGATTTAAAGTTGATAATTGTTGCAGCTAATTTAATTGAGCAGTATGTTTCCAATAGTGTAATAAAGAGTGTAATAACTTTAACAATGGTAAATAAAATAACGAGAACGTCGTTACTAGGCAGAGAAAAACTACCGTAGGCTGTGTAATTACATATAATTAGTTGGAGAATCCCTGACGTGACCGTATATTATTATGCGTGTGTTGCCTTTCCCTACTCCTAATGGTTGTAATAAGTACACTTATCTATATGAATGACCGCACACATAGTCTCACGCACACGTACTTCAGCGGACGTGCATTTTCCTGCAGGTACTGCAAGGTTACAATATCCTTACAAATAGAAATGAAGCATTATTAGAAATATGCCGTCCACTTTTACCCAATTTGTAATGCTATTATTAAAATGGTTTGGTCAGTACACCATATGCATGAATACGTACTGAAATCGACGCAATTTTTAAATCCCTTACGAGTTTATTATTTTTGCATTTAATTGAAGCTGACGCTTGTTGCAGAGGTCTCAGAATAAATGTTACAAACTTCTAACGTTTATAGTCGGAGCGAAGGTGTTCACTTTTCCCCCCAATAATCATGTGTTGGGAAATATTATAAAAGGAACTTGAATTTGTGATATTTGCCCCTCATGAAAATGTCTAAGCAACCCATCATGAGTTGTTGTTTAGCACGTCACCATCTCACGCAAAGGCATTTCGCGTACCTGCTTAACATCTAAGTAGGGTGGGTTGCCTATTAAACAGGGGCGAATATCAGACTTAACTTCCTTATATTACGTCCCACCAAGTGTTCATGTTGGTGTAAGAAAGTGGGCATCTTCGACATATGTACACGCCGTAAAAGTTTATAACATTTATTTTTTAATGCAATTTTATCCTAAAGAAAGTCTGTTGAGACAGTTCGTCAGAAATTATTTTTTACAAATATACGATCACAATTTTTACACGATCACAATTTATTAGAGCTAGAAATGAAAATTTGCAGAGAATCTGACAGCGAAATAATTTCCTAACTGCACAATCGCCTACTATGTTTCTTTCTCGCCACCTCATTTCTTTGGAATTATCCAGAGAGTGCACCACGTTCTCCGTTAGAAAGTGGTTGTATATTGCTTTCTGTTCCGTAGTGAAGAACGCCGATAAATATTCGGGCAATTTCTGACACAGTTGCAGATTCATGGTCTGCTTCGTTCTAATGGAAACATTCAAGTTGAATGCAAATGCGTCCTAGAATATTTAAGAAGCTCTTAGCTTGTAAAATCGCTGAGAAAGGAGAGAGTTGTCACGATTAATGCGTGTTTAGTTGTAAGCACTATTACGAGAGAAAAATCAAAAATAATTTCACATTGAAAATGTGATAATGAGTTTAGACTAATATTAAAACGATCAGATAAATTGATATGTCTCTTAGTAAGATTACATGTTTTCCATCACAACCGATGAAATTATTACACTTCCTTTGCATCCTCTTACCTAGCTTTACAACAACACTCAACTAAACGACAGACGTTAACACATAAATTTCACTAATATTATTGTCTACGTCTCTCCCTTTTATTTGAAAATGAAAAAAGTGTAGTGCTTGAATAGTTCTGAACATTTTGTCAAGAAAACATTTTCTCGAATAACTCAAATAACTCACGACGAAAGCCCTGTAAAATTTGAAAAGGTATGCTAAAAATTCAGTTATCTTTAACCCGCCGTTAATCGTGCTATTAGAAAAAAATCTAACAATTCTGGATTTATTTCAGTAGCATTGACATCTTTCAACACATGGAGATAACGCTCGTCAATGCCTTCTCACACGATTCATCTCTACATCCGCTCATCGTTCTTATCAGTTCTGCGAAGGGAAACAGTATGAGAAGGCGCTGATTATTGCGGCACGTCGAGCTAGATATTTCCTTACGTGCGAGCAATCGCGTTATATTTCGATACGAATATCGCATGCACTCTCTTCCCAGTTATTTACTGTGCTTTGTGTCTTGAGTACTTGCCTGAAGGTTAGAAATGCTTAGTGTTTCATCTTGATCGTATTTTTTATAATTTATATCAATGGTAAGATTCATAGATTTAGCAAGAATATTTGACGTACTAGGATGAAAACCACAGACGACTGTTCTGATTGATATATACAATATATTTACAGAATATTTACAATTAATGTACAAAGATTATAATACAAAAATCTAACCCCTTGGCAACCTTTCAGTTCTCTTAGCCGCGAAACCCCGCGACCGTCCCCTAGGCCTCGCCCAGAACCACTGCTTCGGAAGCAGCAAAAAGCAACGCGAGGTGCGAAGCTGTCGGACATAGAGTCCCGTAACTACACCAGTTACATGGCTTGTCGCCAAACCGATCTTCGACCCGAAGATCACGTGCAATGATAGCACTGGAGATACCTCTCGTCTTTCGACACCCAGCGTATCCCGCGAGGCGCCTGTCGGCGCGGCCTTAAATATCCGACGGCTCGCCCCCACCCTACAAGCAGCGGGCGTCATACGGCTCGCTGGCCAGCCTTTCCAGGGCTGCAACCGGCATCTCTTAAACTCGCCTCCGCGCGCGTCCTTTTTCAAGGAAATTCCAGCCGGGATTCCTAAGGGCTTTTCCAACCGGCGCGGCGTGGCGCCGCCGCCCTTCGCCCCCATCCACATCCGGCTTAGCGCGGGTTTCCGCGAAGCGGCCCGACGCACCGGCGCCGGACCAGGTGACGCTACAATATTGTCCGCAATACCTTCACTGAAGTTTCTGTTACTTAGTTTAGTTTCCTTTTTGGAATTAAAAGTTATGTCGGGGAGCAACCAAGAGAGAAAAGAAAATTCACTTATTTTCCGAAGAGACAATCCAGGTTCACGCAGCATTGTTATATTATTGCTTCAAACCTCTCTGTAAAGGCCAGACAAGAAAGACTATTTGTTTATATAGTTCTGAAAAAGCGTATTTTAGGTCATAAAAGTCTCCGTATGTTTCAATGTGGTGAAATTATATTATTTATTGCGTGCACTCTATTTTATGATTTGCCATTCTTCAATAAATTTGCATTCCAGTCATGCTTGTGATTTTGATTTCAAGTCTTATTAGAAACAAAAATTATGAGCTTACATACTATATTTATGCATTAATATGCCTATACATGTTGTAGAACTCAATTAAAAAATCTCAAAATATTAATGCACGAATTTGATTCATAATGAAACAATAAATTCAACATAAAAGTAGTTAGATAAAATCTAACACGCGAGTAATCACGTAACAAAAATATGCGCGGGTAATGGCGAGTTAATACACAATGAGGAATCGCAATTAGTCATTGTTTCTGAATTCAAATTATATGTACGATATAAAATAATTTATTCAATAAAAATCGTATTATGGACATGATTGAAAATATTTACAATAAGCAAACTTTATTTCCAGCGAATTTACGAAAAAAAGTATGGTACATTAATCAAAAATGGTTAATCACCTACAAGATGGTGATTGATCCAATATCTTCCCCCTCCCCAACTGTTACTTGCAAACTTTCTTACTGTGCAGGATTAATATCTGTCCCATTCAGTGGTCCAAAGTAGGAAGCTTTCTTTTGTGAACAAGAACTCCGCTTGCAGCGTTCACAAATCATCTCAAGACCCACACGACGCCTGTGCGAGGAATACAGCGTCGTGGTCGCCTCAAGAAAGGAATATTCGTGGCCTTTGGCCTGCACATTCGTCCGCAGACGGCTGTCTACTTTCCTCGCCTCGCGGTCAGCGGGGCCACGCAAAGGAGGACGTCATGCCGACTTGTCCACTTTTTGGAGACGCACCGGGCCTATTCACAATCGCTCCCGTGTCGGAGGATATTGCTCGGGCAGCGAAGTTCGACGGAGTTTATTGCCAACCTCTCTCCCTAAGTAGTAGGGACGGTCGAAAATTTCATCTTACTTTCGTGGAGATGTGGCAATATAATGTCCAAGACGTACCTGGAGGTTCGTTTTAGAGAAATATTTGAAAGGGACACTTTTCCCTTTTCTATCTACTCATTTTGTAAATTGCAAGGCCCATTATTAAAAGATGAAAGACGCATTTCTGTTCAACATAGCTTTGTCACTAATTGTGTGGCTTTTTCACCTCTCATAGTAGTAGTGAATAGCAAATACTCTTCACAATTTTCACGGCTTATTCATCGCATTCACTTTTGCTAACTTGCGATGACTCTTGATAATACTTTTACTGTATATTAGTGACCTGTTCACTTATCATGTCATTTTATTAATATCAGTCATATTTATGTAAAAAACTTTTAGAGAAAATGAAAAACTTTTTGTTGACTATTGTGCTATTGGGTTTACTTGAGAATTTTAAAAAATATGTGTAAGTTCTCACTTTGTATGTATAAAAATGCAAACAAAATGTTAACAAAGTACTATTTGAGATAAAAATGTTTCACGAAGATTGTTACACACAAACTCAGCAAGATAATGTGCGCACATTGTGAATAAAATCGAAACATGATCAAATTTAAATTTCAAATAATTGTGTGTCGCGTACTATGCAACGTTCTAATGACGATAGGCAAAAATTAAAATTATCATTGCACATATGCGCAATTTATTCAACTTAATCGGTTCCAATTAGCCGATGAACACATTATTTAGTAGAAATTACCTAATGGATTACTAAATAGATAATTACTAAATGGATACTATAACACTTAATAGGAAATCTATATGATGTGTATTGTTTCAGTAGTTATTTCAAAGGCCAGACCAGACACGTAATCAACCACTCCGTAGATTACCTGTATAGTCATCCAAGTAGTGTTTGTCGACCAAGGAGAGTTTTTATTAAACATTACAAGATTACTATTTAATATTTTCTTCTAAAACATTGAATCTGTAAGTTTTCTAAAAATCGTATTGTAGTCAATAGTTCAATTGCTCTAAAAATATGTAGCCCTCAGTTGTTTCATTTTCAAATACGTGCGACATTAAAAATATTCCAACTTCGTTAAATAAAGACTCGCGTAAAACCTTCGCCTGAACGGAGCATCATGTGTAGGCGGCGTATGATTCTTTATTCGGAGATTAGCAAATGGCGAGGCTGCCGAACTCTTCGGATTCTATTTTTTTCTAAGATGTAAATGTTTTATTTATCTCGATTATGACTAATTTTTAAACACGTACGACATTAAAAATATGCCAACTTCGCTAAATAACGCTTAAAATCCATGCCCGAACAGAGCATCGTGTGCAGGCGGCGTATGATTCCTTATTCGGACAGCAGCAAATGGCGGGGCTGACGGACTTTTAGGATTCCATTTTTTTCTGTTCTAAAAAACGGAATCTGAAAAGTTTTCTAAAAACCTTAATATTGTCAGTAGTTTAATTGCTCTGAAAATATGGAGCCTTCAATTGTTTCTCATTTTAAAAACGCGAAACCTTTAAAAAATTCCAATATCGCTAAAATCTTATATCATCCAATTCATGCCTGGCAAAAGAAACATTTCTACAGAAAAATCTCGGGGAAGCGTAATGTTATGGAATGTATGAGTAAAATGCACATCACAAAGGAGCATGTGTGCAGGCGGCGTATGAATTATTCGGAGAGCAGCAAATAGCGAGGCTACCAGACTTTTCAGATTCTATATATTTCTATTGTAAAAATATAGAATCTGGAAAGTTTTCTAAAAATCTTAATGATGTCAAAAGTTCAATTGATTTGAAAATATGTAGCCCTCTATTATGTGTCATTTTTAAACACGTACTACATTAAAAATATTCCAACTTTGCTAAATAACAACATGCTTAAAATGTATGCCCGAACGGAGCATCGTGTGCAGGCGGCGTATGATTTCTTATTCGGAGAGCAGCAAATGGCGAGGTTGCTGGAAAGGGCAAAGGGGCGTCACCGGGCGGGCGTTGGAGCGAGGCGGGTGGCGCGGGCGGCACGGGCGACGCGGGCGAGTGGGCGGTGCCCGTGCCGGTGCCGCATAACAGCGTCGTCGCATCTTGCCGACTAGGCGGCAGGTAGTATGACGACCGTGAAATTGGCGCCGCGGGCCGCTCACCCGGAAAGCGGAGCGAGCGAGCGCTGCTTTGCGGGGCGGTGGCGGGCGATGGCGGGGCGACGGGCAACGGCGGGCGATGGGGCTTTCACTGGGCGTGTGCGTTCGCCCGCTCGCCTGGACGCGCTATCCGTCGTTCGATCTTTGGCCTACCGTCGAACCATTCACCTGACTAATGAGCTCTCCTCCAAATTCGCCCACCTGTTCGCTCACTCGTCCAACCATTTACTCTTATGGCCATCCTTTCAGCCTTCCACCTATTCACGATTAATTATAATCCCCCCAAAACATCATCCCGCTCATGTATCCAACAGCCCAATCGCCTATTCATCTATCCAGTGTGTGAATAACTACTCGCCCAAATATCCACCTGCTTCACATACACACACAATGTATATATAGAATGTATATGAATTAGTAAGGTATACACTCATCCAATCAACCTTTACACAACCGTTCATTCACACAACCATCTAACTGGATGAACATTTTGTCGACAACATAGCAATTCATGAACTCACTGAAGCAGCCACCCACCTACCCTCCCACTCAGCCACCCACTCAAATTTACACACGAACTTCACCTGCACACCCTACCGTATGACCTGTTTATCGAATTGATGTCCATCTGAACTTCCAAATCCACTCACACGTCCACTCCCATGGAAGTTAGATTCTTTCAAAGCCCAGGGCTGACGTCTTTCTTGATTTGTGCATTTACTGCCCTTTTATACCAGCGTGCTCACTCCACCACCCACCGTTCTGATACCAACCCCCCTGACCGAAAGTACACTCAGGTATATTGGAGGCAAGTCTACAAACTCACCTCAAAAACATTTGCGTTTTAAAATACGTTAGAAGATCAGATTAAGAGTAGTTGCAGGACGTTTGAAGATACTAGCAGATCACTGAAGAAATTTACGCGTTCAGTTTTACATTGGGAATAAATAGTTTGTGTTTATTATTGTCCTCTTTCTGGAAACAGGTTGTGCGTTATGGGTATGCATTATGGTTAATTAATATAATAAAAAAAGAAAAAGTTAATGCTCCACAAGATTATGCTGCACCGAGATTTTTCTGCATAAATATTTCTTTTGTTAAACATGAATTGGATGATGTAAGACTCACTTTTTCGAAGATAAATCGCAACTGGAAACGTTTTTCTCTCTTATTGTCCAAACACCTCGCGCTAACTCACAGGTGCGGCTGTGTCAAGGTCAGTTGCTAAGTGGGACTCTGAGCCGTGAACTTGGAAGAGTGAAAGGTACGAAGCAGTGACGCGTGGAAAGAAAATGTTTGAACAATGAATAACTGAGCTTGAGTTCTTGTCTAGGTCAGCACTTTTTTCCTTACACTGTTGTTCTGGAGGAGTCTATATTCATGTAATTTTCTTTTTTCTACAGGAAATAATTGAAAGTGAAATTTACTTTTGTAATTAAATAAAACAAAAAAATGCTTAAAAGTGTGTTTCCTTTTTCATAGTTTGTTCTAGAAGAAATAGTCAGAGAAAAATGTGGTTCAATTTAATTTTATGAAATAGTCACTAAGTTCATTCAATGAAACGTTTACAACGTAAGAGTTCAGAACGTGTTTCACTGCGAATAACGGGTCTTCTTAGAACCATAAATGTGTAATCCGTTATTCTGAAAATTCATTAAGTTCTCTTCCCGCTTTTCAGGAAATGTTTCTCGCAGTTCCTTTCACGTGAGTGTTATGCAAATACAACTTCGCACTAATGCTATCAACCAAGTTTTTGATTCTTTTGAAGTGCCATACCATGCACCAATACGTTTTAGTATTATTTTATAATTATTTAATGCAATTACAATTATTAAAAAATAAGTTTAAAACGGGAACGAAATTTTAAGTTTTAACCTCTAATACAGTTTTCAAAACTGACCAATAGCAAATAAATGACTTTGGATGGAACATTCTTTCGCTGTTTCAGGACTCCGTCACTTTCTAATAAGTTTTTCAAAACTTTTCTGTTTTTTTCTGTAACATTCAGAGTGCTTGTTCTCGGAGTAAACTTTCACTGAAGCATTCTCGTATGCAAACCATTCAATCAAGTGGTTCAACCAATATGTCAACAACTTCAGTATTATAAATTTTTTGTTCTAAAAATTCTAGTATTTGTGTTTTCTAAATTTGCGTTATTTAAAAGAGTTCAGAGAATTGATGAACAATGCTATCCCTTGTGTCAAACCCATTCAGTGGACACAAAGCAAAGCGTCACCTACCGTAAATATGCGTGCTCTTGAGGGAATTGCAGCTAACAGCAAACTGTCGGTCGTGTTGCTGTGTGAGCAGACCAGGCGAACGGATTTGCGGGCCGTTGGACGAACTTTGGGCGGTCGGCCGGGCGAGGATTGACTGAGGACGGTCAGAGAGGACTAGGAGGAGGAGGTGTGTATGTGTGTGCGTGTGAGTGTACGGGCGAGCAATAATGCAAGAGAATGAGCAAGTAATGAGAGAGCTGACGGTATGGGTGGCCAGATATTAGGGTGGAAGGGACAAAGGGACGGAACAAACGGTTGACTGACATGAATTGTGAATGCAAGGAAAGTGGTCAAGAGAGAGGATGACGGGATGTGCGGATAAGTTGGGAGTGAAAGGGATTTGAAAGAGAAATTTCATAGTGGAGTTCTAGAATCCGAGAAGGCATTGTTAGATAAGAGTTAATTCTAGTGGATGGGCTGATTGTTTAGGGAAGGGGGAGATGAGCGAACAAACATATTTGCAAGCGGCTAATTGAATGCGTGATAGGCTGGCACACGAAAGTCAGGGCCACGAAATTAGTGGGTTAGAGATTTGTGAGTGGCAGAGCGGAAGAGCTCTGAGAGAGTAGATGCGTGCGTGTGTGATTGGCAAATGTATGACTAGATGAATGAGCATCTTGGTGGGCGAACAAGATAGATAGCTCGTCAGCGGAAGAATACGAACACGAACGGCCCAGAGATGGGATTACGTTGGAGAATGAGCACATTCTTGCCTTCTGCAAGGCACTGATAGTGCCAGATCGCTAGCACGTTTGTGTTCAAATCAGGGACAAGACTGATCCTATATATTGATTTGGTGGGCGGAGAAATGTGCCTATAGAAGCAAGCATCGATAGGCAGTTGGGAGGGATTTCGCCTGGGTAAAGCAGTGAGTGAAAGTAGCAGTGGACGTGTATTTAGATTAGAGGACACGTAGCTGCGTTTGCAATAACATATGAGCGACAGTGCGAAAGAGTAGGCACACAAGCTTCCTAGCGGTGGAGGGAGGTCTGATTAAAATCTGGGATGACGGGTGACAGAGAAGTTGACTAGCTTTGTGGACGACGTATTGGGAAGCGTGGGTCAAGCGGAAGAATGAGAGAATGCGCTGGCAGATGAATGCAGCTAGGAAATGGACAGGAAATCAAGCAAACAATCGGGTAAACGGACGGATAGATATCTAATAATTGGGCAGAAATTCTCGTGAGCGAACTGAACCCTAATGAGGTAAAGCGAAAGTGCAGGAAACAAACGAGGGGAGACTCCGAATTTTTTTGATGTATTTATTTAAGTGTTTATTTATATATTTATTTATGTATTATATATTTTTTCATCTATTAATATATTTATTTATTATTTTATTTATTAAGGTTATTAAGGCCCAAGTCTGATGATCATATGCAGAAGTGATAGTGATAACGATGGGGGGATAATAATGATGGAGAGATAATTAGAAGGATGAGAAACAGGCGAAAAGGAAGAATTAGACGAAAACCTGCCGAGAGCGCGCTTTATCTATCACAAATTCCTCATGGGTTGACCGAGAATTGAATCGCAGCCGTAGTCTTGAAAACGTATGCACGCCACGTACAGCACTCACAAAGTGACCTCGATGTGAGACAGATAGTTTAGCTAAGTAGCTAGGTATAATTCAGTCGCTATTTGAAGGAAAATTCTAGTGGACGAGTGATCAAATCGTTTCTGTGATTAATACCAGGCGAATTGTGCTGCAGTATCCTAACAAATGGATCACGGACCGCGCGAGATATTTCTTGCATCTTCTCTATCTTCTCACCTCCTCCCTCCTTACACTGAAACTTACATCCACTACACTACCACAAGTGTTAGGACATCAGTTCCAGCTTGTCCCGATCAGGTGGTCACCCGCAGGGGAAGATACCAGGGGAGTATCCCCTTAAAGCCGACGTGTAGTACGACAGAGGTGGCTCAGTGCCTGACCTGTCACAGTTGTGCATGAATCTCTGACCAGGAGGTCGTAGATTCGAGTCCCGACAGTAGCAAGATTTTCGACTCTAGCTTGTCAGCTAAATCGAATTCAGTTGCTGTCTGGAGGAGAATTCTAGAGGACGAAAGCTCCGATCGGAAATTTTCCATGGTGTCTCCGATCAACACCAAGCGAATGCCGGAGCAGTACCCTAAACGGACCACGGACTACGCGCGATATTTCCTTCCTCTTCCTTGTCCTATCTTTACCCCTTACACACACACTTACACTAACATGCACTACACTACCATACATTCCGGAAGATTAGAGCTTGTCCTAGTTGGGTGGGACCTACCTGGTTGGGGGAAACCCCAATAGCGACGGTAGGTCGGCGCCGGATCTCGCCATCCAACGGAGGAAGATCACCGCCACCTCCCGATTATGGGTCCTCAGTAGTTTACGTCCCCGGAATCAGTAACAACCAACCAACCGCCGAGTAGATCTGCGCCGGATCTTACCAAGGAGTGGAAAAAACACCGACACCTCCCGCGGTAAAACATACACTACCGTAAAGGGAATAATGAACATAGGAGTTGACTGCAAACAGCAATCAATCCCGATGGACAGACGGGAAGGAAAAAGAGTTGACGGACCAGTGAGCGAGTGGGCGATTAGCGAGTAGGCGGGCGAGAGGGCACGCAGCCTGGAGACGGGGCTTGGGGTGGGCGAGCGGAGGGCGGGGCGGCGCGCGGGCACTTTCACTGGGTGCGACCCTCGAGCGGCGCGGCGCGGCGCGGCGCTGCCCGCGTTCCAGGGCCACGCGCGGAGGCGGGGCCGGCCATCGCCCTGCGCTCGCCGCCGCCGCCGCCTCCCCAGGAGAAAGGGGACGGAAGCAGTCTGCCGCAGTCGCCGCCGCCGCCGCCGTCCCGCCGCGGCTCACCGCGCCCGCCCCAGCAAAGCGGGCGGGGCGGAATGTCGTGCAGCGGATCGGGACAGCCTGGGTGGCTCGGGTGGCCTGGCGGAGGAGAAGTAAAGTGACGTACAGTGCGGCGAGACAAGGCGAGGCGGCGCAAGGTTGGTGGTGAGGGGTGAGAGGGGACGACGCAAAGTGGAATGAGATGAAGTGAGACACGGAAGAGGGAGACGGGACGGAATCACGCAGCCTACCACGAGGCGATGTTCAAACATTCGGAGTTGGGACAGGAGGAATTGGAATGGAGTGAGGAAATATTGGACGAGATATGACGGAACGAAGTGGGTTGTAGCGAGACGGAGAGAGGTTAATCAGGGTTACATGTGATGGGGATAAGAGGTGCATGATGATGGGTGGGATAGGAATGTCAAGGCAAAGTAGAATGGGGTCGTGTTTCTTCTGAGAGAGGTAGGACAAGATGAGGTAAATTAGAGCGAGATAGGTCAGGGTGAGGTGGGATGTAGTGCAAGAAAATTGGAGACACGATGGAATTAAAGGGGACTACTAGAACGAGGTGCAACGGAACGAGGCGAGCTGTGATGAGGCCGGATGACGTGGTTGGGATGAGGTGGAACGGGGCGAGGTGTGCTAGGGAAAGACGGGGCGACGTGAGGCCGATGGTGGGGCGTGGCAGGACAGTGCGAGGTCTGCCGGGCCGAGGCGAAATGAGGCGAGTTGGGACGGGGAGAGGTAGAACGGTGCAAGGTGAGACGGACGTAAGAGAGACGGGACGAAATATGACGGGGAGAAGTAGGACTGTCTGGTGGAACGGGACAATGTGTGGCTGGGAGAGGTTAGACAATGTCAGGTAGAACCCGCAGATTCGGGCTGACACGGGGCGAGCGGGCTGAGGCGTGCTATTTGGGTGAGATAATGGGAAGGTGATATGAGCTGTGTCAGGGTGTGTTTGGGGGAACGGGTAGTTTGGGGCGAGGTGGGACAGAGTGGACAAGATACTGCGAGACTTGGGGGTTTGAGCGGGACAACGCGGAACGGAGGCGTGGCTCACGTCATCATGCGGGTCGAGGGGGGCGAGATTGGTGTAAGGCGGAGGCGGAGGAGGACACGAGAAGTGCATGGAGGTTAAGGTGGAGGCGGAGGAGAAGGCAGAGGAGGAGGAGGCGGGGGAGGCAGAGGAAGAGGAGGACGAGGAGGCGGAGGAGGATGAGGTGGAGGAGAAGGCAGAGGAGGAGGCGGGGAAGGCAGAGGAGGAGGAGGAGGACGAGGAGGCGGAGGAGGCGGGGGAGGCAGAGGAGGAGGAGGAGGAGGACGAGGAGGCGGAGGAGGATGAGACGGAGGAGAAGGCAGAGGCGGAGGAGGCTGGGGAGGCAGAGGAGGAGGTGGAGGCGGGGGTCGGAGGAGGTGGCAGAAGTGGGGGTGGAGGAGTTGGCGGAGGCGGAGTTAGAGACGGAAGTGAGGCAGAGGCGGAGGTGGAGGTGGAAATGCTGTCGGAGGCGGAGATTGAGGGGAGGTGAAGGCAGGGTCCGCTCCGGGACGAAGCGCCGCTCTTTCTCTCTGCATGACGGCGCACGCCTGCAAGCGATTTACTAGCCTTCTAATGATATCTTGTGCCGCGAGTTTGTGCGGAATGGCCGTCTTTAGAATTGTTTTTGAAATTGAGGTTAAGATGTCTTCACGATGACAAGAGTACCAGAAATGCCCACTCAGCTGTAAATGGCTTTCTTATGTTGTTCAAGTGAGGGTTTTGTACTGAAGCTGGAAAGAATGTGTATGAATGAATTCGTGAGTTCTAATTAAATAAACTGATGAGACAGTCTTCGAAAGTACTTGTATATTCGGCCGTTTTAATGAATATTGTATTGCCGTTACATTAAAATTTCCCTATCTCAAATTTTAGTTAAAAAGGTTTTTTTAACCGAAAGTCAACTACGTTTACTTATTATTATTATTATTATTATTATTATTATTATTATTATTATTATTATATCAAGGCTAACAGAACACAAATATCTTATCGAAAAGTATTTTATAGTAAATAGCGTAGTAACGTTGATAATTGGACATATATTGTCTTATTAATATATACATATATATATATATATATATATATATATATATATATATATATATATATATATAGTTACATTAATATTGGATATAAAAATAAAGATAAAGTTTTGTAGGCCGATATTCGCTACATAAAATTTAAAATTTTACCAGAAAGGAAAGAAAAATATGATTTTATGCAAGATGCACATCTTAAAATGTGAAAAGATTATCTTGAAAATATAACTCTCCTCTCTTACCCTTGGAGCAAAAGATAACCTCTGAAATCGCTTTTCAATTCTGAGGCGTGAAATTAACACTTTCTCCTCAGTTTATTGAAGAAAAAGTCTACTAGTATATTACGTCTTTGAAATAAAATGAAGGTGAGAAAGTTAGATTAAATCATTTCTTGCAACTTATAAGACTTTATCTTCTGCTTCTGTTTTGCTCCCTTTCCGCTGCGTTAAGACTCACCTGTTGGACTGAAATAAATTTAATATATGTGTTCCGCCACTAATACAATTTGCACATTTAAAGATTAATCTCACATGATTCGATATCTCCAATCGATCAAGAGGGAGCATTCAACTTCAAATGCATTGTTATTTTATATAATTTAAGACAATAAGTGAACGAACCCAACATTTAAGCTTGTTTCGGATTTTCTTGTCATTTCATTCGTAATAATACAAGAAAATTGTTTCAAAAGTATCCAATACATTGCAACCTATAGACATAATAAATTAGATAATAAACCTGAGCTATAAATAAAAAATAAAATAAAATCTGCACTTTCCAGGTACTACTTGCTTGTCTTCAAATATTATTACACGCATAGGTTCTTTGAAGGTGCCTGCGTTTTCAAACTTTTTCAAACATTTTCAAACTTTTTAAAGTAACACAAAATATT
Organism: Teleogryllus occipitalis; assembly: GCA_011170035.1. Lineage (NCBI taxonomy): Eukaryota > Metazoa > Arthropoda > Insecta > Orthoptera > Gryllidae > Teleogryllus > Teleogryllus occipitalis. Next base: position 498,151 of record BLKR01000370.1, read on the forward strand.
GTATTGATAAGCATGTGTATGTTTTTTTAAATATATCAAGCACCGCTATTTTGAACATTACCTTAAAATTTCCTTCATCTTCCCCCTGAATGAAAGGAAATTGGCCATTGAGACGTCCGGCCCAAATGTAACATAATGAAGCACGATAGCGCCTATCAGAACAAGGAGTTATCGTTTAAATAATGAACGTTTAAAGTAGGACTCAACTGAATTATTATTAACATTCAAGTACCTGAACATGTGGATCCCGTGTATCAACAATGATGAATGAATTCTATAATAGAGAGATACTATTTATATTTAAAACACTAAGAGTTTTCGTATAGAAAGAAATTTAATCTTCTTTCTCATCAAATTTCATGAGTTTTCTTTAAATGAAAGGTAGTCGGTCGCATAGTTGTCATATCTATTTATCACTATTTTATGGTAAAAACAGCTAATCGCAATAAAGTAAAATTAATCGAAGAAACGCTTATATCCCGTCACTTGATCATTTTTTTCTGCGAGTTGCAATCGATCGTAGTTTCGTCACATGACGCGGACAAGTGGGTGCGAGTTCATTGTTTTGCTTATAAAGACCATAAACATGCATATTCATTACAGTAGAAAATAAATGACTTATTCACTGTGAGGTCTCCACTTCTATAAAAAAAGCAAGTTTGAAAATCTATGTGAGATTTGGCTACAGAATTTTCACCTAAAATATGTTTACACAATCACACAGGGTGAATTTATTTAGTTTAAGTTGAGAGGGTACCACGTATTGCGTTCATGTTAAATTTGTTATTATTGATGTTCTTTTTCTAAAAAATGGTTAACAAGAAAAGTGTGATATTTTGTACACTTAGAGATAAAACTATTGTTATTATTTTGACAGATTTGCGAGTTGATTGAGAAATAATTAGTATTATTTTCAATTATAGAATTTGCCATAATTTTTTCAGTATTTTGGAAAAACAGGTTTTTAATCATTTCATTATTGAAGAATATATGTTTATATAAAAATGTCAATTTATTGCCTATACTCTAAAGAATGTATCCTGTAAATTTTAATAAATTCTGAAGAATAGTTTCTGAGATAAGGTTCATTTATTACAAAATAAGTATATTTTCAGCAAACACCATGTGAAAAAAGTCTGTACTTCCCACTACTCTACTAGGACATTCTTGCACCATATTCTAAATCATCATTTTCAGCGGAAAAGACTGATGCTACGAACGTAGGAGCAAGAGTTTGTTTCAATAACTCATAAACAACCCAATCTGTGTTCAAAATTACGAAAAAATAATCATACTTGTATGCAGGGTGAGGAAAAGCGGCCTGGATCATGCGCACTAGGGCATTTAAATAGGAATCAAAGGGACTTCCAGGCGTCCTAGAAGAACTAGAGGTGCTACTGAATGGCACAAACTTTCTCGTGCTAAGTTTCCTAATTTCCTTGGTGTCGACTGGCTTTACAGACTTGCCCCATCCTCTTGCTAGCTGCCATCTATCATCGCCTAAAGTACTTTTTTTTTGACATTTTCTCAACTTTGCGGTTTCCTTATAATGGAACCTAAATAGTATTTTATGAATATTAAAGAAAAGTAAAACCTCTTCCTAAATGGCTATTTTCATTACAAAATTTGAAACCGTTTTCAAGAAAATGGCGATTAAGCCTTATTGTAAATGCGAAATTTGAAGCTCCTTTTCACAAGAATGTATTGAGTTTTCGCAAAACTTCTTTTAAAATCATTTGAATCACTTCCATTCACAAATGTAATAATGTATACAAATCGATGGAAATGTGCATATTAACGGCGTTAGAGAAATTTCAAAAAAATTATGTTTGTGTAATTTTTGAAAAAATAAAAGAATAGACAAAAATGAACTTTAAGTCATATAAAACAGTGCAATTATCACTACTCACTATTGAAGAAAAAATTTGAATCAATTTTGGAGAAAATCGAGTTTGTGTGGTTCTGAAAAAGCAGATTATTGAGCTCATTTTTATAGAAAGTTATTGTTTTAGAGAAACTTTATTTGACATTATTTAAAGTAAATGTGCTCATAAATACACGTTGAAGAAATGGCCTCTAATGTAAATATTACAGACGTGAGAAAGTCAAAATATTCCATTTTTTTATTTTCTTTAAAGAAATGAATTACAGCAATATGGCGTTTATGTCATCGGATAGGATGCATTTGGTACTACCTCTACCAAAATCTTAAAGAAAAAATTTGGAGGCGCTTTTTAAAAATTCTGGTTTTGTACTGTTTTAAAATTGCAAATATTTCACCCTCTGTTGCATGAAAACTACTTAAATTTTCAAAAACGTCTACATGACTTTAATGAAAGAACTATTTATAGACAACAAATTTCATTTGAAGGAAGAATCTGTCTTCAATTTTATAGTTGTAGGAAGACGCCGAAAAAAATTCAAACTTTTTTTATTTTCGAAAATCCAGAGTTAATCGTGAAAGTCGGACCTACGCCACCTTTATAAGTGTATTTAGCTACATTCTTACAAGAAATTTAAAGAAAAAAAATTGGAACGGTTTTTGAGAAAATTTTGAAAATGTCCGGGAGGCTTCATATAAAGTACCCCAAAATATTAAAGAATGTTTCTCAAAATCTCAAAGCTTCAACTAGAGCCAGATGGACAGGGCTTACTTCAATTTGGAAAAGATTGTGCACATGGTTTATGCGTTAGCAGTGTTCACAGACGGACGGGCGGGCGGACGGATGGACGGACGGATGGACGGACGGACTGACGGACAGACGGACGGGCGTTTTGAAAAAACACTTTTTCGGTATCAGGGAACCTCAGAACATGTATTTCCATTGAAATCTCGAAATCTATTTTCCACAGAATTACATAACTTTCTCTATACTACATATATTCTCTATACTTCGTATATACGTAAGTGTACGAGAAAGTAAAATGTTAATATATTTGGAAAGAGCAAGGTTTGAACTATTTAAAACGAAAATCGATAACTCAACCAATTTTATGTAACCCTCTTTCCTTAAACAGAAATATTGAAACCAAAAAGTATATTTCTTATATCCTAAAATACCAGTAAATTATGTTTCGGACAAAAGCAAGAGGGTGTGAATGTCAAGAAAAATATTTAACATTGTTGGTTTTACAATAAAATCCCTTCTGTGGATTTCTTTGCCGGCACGTTCTTACTTCAGTGGATTTCTTTTCAAATTTTAGCGAGTTTTCACCCCTGGTAATGATATGAAGTGAATGATGTTGGGGTCACGGTGGAATGGAACGCAGGGAAAATGAAAGAATCTTAAGATGATTAGTCACGAAACTCTTTTGATCCCACAAATTCCACATGGATTGATTGTAATATGAACGTTACAGGTCGAAGGTGAGCGGAGTCACCATTACAGCCAGATCACCCTGATTTATTTCCTACTATGCAAACTCCTTTAAATCTGCATAATCAGAAGTATCACTGTTCAAATTGTGCCTCATCTGTTTATCACTGGAGTATCTGATGGTGGTGCCAAATCCTGTACCTGAAAGCGTTGCCTATACGAAAAACGAAAAGAATAAACTGTATTGATGAGAAACAATATCTTATCTTTGGTTGTCTCAAACAATTGAAATCTTTGAAGTTAATAATTAAAATGTTTATTTGCATTTTTAGTTAATCGGTAGCACAAAAATATTGGAAGGCGTATTTTTTTCGAGTGTATAAAGATCTACCTCCTTGAGAATCCACATTAAAATTTCTTTCCCTTGGAAAGATACTTCCCAATGGAAAGATACTGACCTATAGGGCGTGCGGGTGGAACTTAACTGAACGAAGCACGATAGAACAGCATGCATTTCCCGGGCGCCGCCGGAACAGTAAACCGCTGGATTGTGTTCGCGAACAAAAGGAATTCCTACAGCGGGCGCTGTAAAGCAATTAGGTCTCTTCCAGAGGCCTTTATGCGGCCAATTGCTTCCGCTCGCCCGCTGTTAACCGCCGGCCGGCCGCTCCACCCGCCACTCTGCAGCACAATGGTCCACATTGGGGAGGAAGAGGAAAAAATAGTTTTCGCGTAGCGTGAAACTACGTAGAGTATAGTAGTAATACAGTATAGTCTAAAAAATAACTTCACCGACACTCAGATTTCCAATGTTGGGCTTTACGATTCAAGGAATTATCCAATGCAGGTACAGAGACTTAAAGGCTTTCAGGTAGAGCCACTTAAACATTGTAACCAAATTAGTATCAACAATAACAAATGAATGAACGATAGGTGCTAGAGAATGAGAAAATACGTTATTCCACATAATTAATTGGATCCTCCTACAACATTCACGATAAATATAGGAGTGTCTCCTATCTGGTTCCAGCAAGATTTCGCTGAATTTGTCAGAAGAAAACCCAAAATTAAATGCTTAGTACAAAGATTTAGGAAATTGATGATTGCTGTCCTGTGTTCTGCCATAACAATTAGGAAGAACTCCCGTTTACATAACGTCTTAAAAAGAATAGAAAATACAAATTCCTTTCAGCAAATGAAATTATACACAGTCTCGTGGTTACATATTAGCCGGTTTTCGCCATCTAATTTTACGATATGCAAATACTCTCTAGTATCTTCCTTCGAGAAAGCGATGCTAGCAAACGCAGTTCTTCTTTGCTAGCTCGTAATGTAGAATATAGTGTAGGAATGCTGCTAGGACTCTGCTATTATATTCATCGCACCACTAGTATTGCCACCTCTACCGCCACCACACCACCCCTACCACTTCACTTCTCAACTGTACCACATAACCAAAGTGCCACTAAGAAATTGCCTGCAACAGAACTAAATATAAACTTCAATATAAATCTGACGCTCGGTTACGTTTGGCTGCTCTGGAGTGCTCCCTTACCCTCGCCTAACACTTTCTTGTATAATTATTAGTAGTATAGTACAGAAAGTATTGTAAAGCAGTAGTAAAACGTATAGAGATTTTGCCCGAAAAAAATAGTCTTTTGAATTTCTGGATACCAAAAGGTGGTTTTTTCTTGTTCGTACATATAATAAGGAATTTTACATACTACGACATGTGGTCAGAATCCGTGATTTCTCGAATCGTAATACCGAAAAAGTGTTTTTCAGCAACATTTCTGTCTATTCGACCGTCTGACCGTCCGTGTCTCTGACTCTCTGTCGGTGTACAACGCAAGTGTTTTACTCAGAATTTGCGTCAAATTTGACATTTCCCGCTTGATCTAAATCATAGGTTCCCAATCCCTATCTTGCACCGACCACTTTTAAAACAGTGGTTGATTTCACCAGCGCCTATCAATGTTTTTCTGTAACGTGCTTCATAAACCGTAATCATAACAAATATTGGCACATCAACGACTTAAGAATAGCAACTAGACAAATAATGACAAAAGTTATCAAAAAATAGTTATTAGATTAATGTCTTTATTATTTTTGTACTATTACTATTGATAACTTTTGCTAATATTACTACAAAAAGCATTCAATAACAAAAGCCGATTCTAATTACATAAAATATTACTTTCATTCGGAAAATGACGTGCTATTTCAAAATAAGAATGAATTTGTAATTTATTATTAGATGTTTCGAAACTTTATTTAAGACAATTGTCATTTTTATAAATATTTCGCAAAACAATAGGATTTTGATTGTACTGATGGTGGCTTGTGTACATTCGGCTTCACCTTCAATGGAAACCCTGACGATCATCATTGATATTTAATTGATTGATTGTTGTTTCCGGGCGCGTCACCTGTTATGGTCATTAGTCCCGTGAGTATAGGACATGTTTTGTCGCAGGAGGTGGCTGCGATCTTCCCACTCTGACTGGTGAGTTCCGAGATCGACCTATTCACCGGTAGCGGTTGCTCAGTGCATCAACTGATGTCACTGCAGCGCTTCTAACCGGGAGGTCTTAGGTTCGAGTCCTGACGGCGGCAGGATTTTCGACACTACCTTTTCAGCTAGGTCGAATTCAGCTGCTGTCTGGAGGAGAATTCTAGCGGCCGGCTGCTCTGATCGGTAGTTTTCCGTGGTTTCTCCGATCAACACCAGGCGAATGCCGGAGCAGTACCCTACCAAACGGGCCACGGACCGCGCGCGATCTGTCCTTCCTCTTCCTTGTCCTATCCTCTACCATTACTCACACACTTACACTAACATGCACTACAGTACCACATATTCCGGGAGACCGTTCGGGAGCTTAGAGCTTGTCCCGACTGGGTGCCCCGTTGATGGGAGAGTCCTGGTTAGGGGGAAACCCCACTAGCCGACGGTAGGTCGGCGCCGGATCTCGCCATCCAGCGGGGGAAGATCACCGCCATCCATTTTGAGAAACATTCGAAAATGGGTTTGCGTCGTGTAAAGTACAAAATCAAAATATCAGTATCCCCCGAGAAAGAAACATACACTACACTAACGGGACTAATGACCAAAGCAGTTGACGCGCCCGGAAACACGAAAAAGTCAATCAATCAATCGACCTATACGTTGGCTAGGGGGGTTTCCCCAGCCATCTCCCACCAGTGACGCATCACCGCAGTGCCCTAACGCTCTAAGCTACGACATATGTGGTCTCCGGACATATGTGGTAGTGTAGTGGATGTGAGCGTAGGACAAGGGAGTGGAAGGAAAGGTCCATGCCCCGTTTGTTAGAGTACTGCTACTTCTTTTCTCGTGGTGTTGATCGAAGTAACCAGGAAAAATACCAATCAGAGCATCCGGCGGCTAGAATTTTCCCCCAGACAACGAGTGAATTCGACCTAGCGATATATCTAGTGTTAACAATTCTGCCACCGTCGAGTCTCGAACCCCAAGACCTCCCGGTCAGAAGAACCGCATTGACACCAATTGATACCCTGACCTACCTAAGCCGGTTTGACCCGTTTAAAATGTAATCTACCCTCAGGGGGGATACTGATATTTTGATTGTGTACTTTACACGACGCAAATCCATTTTCGAATGTTTCTCAAAATGGATCCAAAGTATTCTTTTTTTCTGGAGAATATCAAAAAATGGCGCACTCCAATATTCGTTGATTTCCGTTTTCTGAAATACAAGTAGAGACGATGACGAATTTTCGACACCATATCAATGTAGGGTTCGGGTGTAAAACACGGTAACCCATGTGGAAACGTTTGCGAGAGATAAACAAATGAACATTTTTGCTGGAAGGGGTTTAAACGGAGTACATAAAGATTACAACAGCCGGAAGACAATAACGCGTCTTAATGTGGACTATTTGCGAATCACAGCGCGTGGTCACAAGACGGAAAACAACGAAAATTTTAATATCACAAGAACTATAACTTCGAGGGTTACCATCTTTTACTCCCGAGCCCTTCAAATATTGGATCGAAGTCGACTTTAAAAACTCAATTTATAATTTAATTTCATGAAACTGACGAATTTTTTTGAACATCTGGAATTTTAAACGTTCCTCGTGTTAGCGAGCATTGCACATAAAAGAGGCAAACTTTATCAAAATATTCAAGAATTTTTCACATGCACTCGTATAATATGCATTTTGCCCACTTTTAGATTGCATCTGGCCACCGTGCATCGCGGCAGCGCCCTGCACGGCGAGGAAATTTCTCTTCGTCTCCCCGCGATGCCTCCGTGATGTTCGCTTTTGAATCTGGAACGCACGGTCGCCCCTGACAGTTATGTCACGGCGCGTCCACTGAAATCGCCGAGGCGTCGACGCCTGGGAAGAAGCCTTATTTGACGCAAATTGATCGTGCTTTGTTCTTTCCCGAGCGTCCATTTATAAAGGCTTGCTCTGTACTTGGCGTGTTGAGCTTGAGAATTGGTTCGTGCCTTGGAAATTTTCATGGTGGTAGAGTTTTCATTGAATTTTAGTCTTGATGGTTTGTGATTTTGAAGTTCCTAGCGATGGATTCCAGAGTGATCAAATCTAGTTTTGTATAAGTATATATTTTTAACATCAATATTTTTCTAACCAATATGATTTCTATTTTTTTCTAATTCAGGATGCATTTGTTCTCTTATAGTTTTTAAAGTTTCATTACAAATTATTATTTGATAAATAAACACATCAAATGTTCCAGTTCTATTGACTTCTAGTCCCTTTGAACCACGCTGCTACACACCTTTTGTCAAAACAGAAGGGTTTTGTGCAGCTAGCACGAAATTTTAAACGTAAATATTGTAATATCTTGTAGTTTCAAATATACTGTGATATTTTAACATGCTTCTTATCATTCTAGAGAGATATCTGAAAGAACAATTTAAGCAACTTACTGTCGGAGTTTATGTCGTATGTGTAGAATAAGACCTGTTTTTGTGTAAATATTAATAAAAAGAAATATGTTCTAATCCAAAAGTTTCTTGGATATGGGGGCCAGCCTGGCTCAGAACATGGGGAAGGAATTGGTAATTGACAAATTTGGCAGTTGTCTGTGCCCTACACACATTAATCCTGATAGTCCTACAGGGGTTTCATAGGGAAGATAATATCCAATGCCAGATATTTATTATTTCTGCAGGTAGGTTTTTACAACCTGGTGGCAGAACACTACAATTCACATAATACAATAAGAGATATAAATAAAATTTAACTTTAAATTTCATAGATTTAAGTTTTATAAGTTTAAGCACAAAGTTTCATAAATTTAAATTTAAATTTAACAATAAGAGATATAAATAAAATTTAACTTTAAATTTCATAAATTTAAGTTTCATAAATTGAAGCGCAAAGTTTCATAAATTTAATGATTATAATAATTGAAAACCTTATAAATAACTAATAAACTACACAGAACAAAATGCAAGTGAGCTCTCAAAAGACCATGAAATGTTGTTTAAGACACGAAATAATTACTAATTAGTAATAATTACGTATTTAAACAATTGTGCCTGTTGTCATACATTAAACATGCATGAAGTTCTTACAAAGTCCTTGCAAGTAGACACAAGCACACGGAACATGTCCTTTGAAACATGTGGAGACATGTTCTGTAAATACACACAAACAATAAGTATACGCTTAAACAGAGTTATAAATAAAACTTTCAGAACTTATTAGAACGTAATACATCTCACCAAGGAACTTCGATATTTATGTATAACCACCTCGCGTGCAGAAGCTTCGAGGAAATATATGACGCCTTTCTTACAAGAACCAAACAAGTTCAAAATTCCATATTTTGGAATTTTTCACCAAGTTATTCCGTACAACTGGCGCTATCTGCTGGGACATTTCCTTTAGGCAGGTGGCCAACACACTGAAAACTATAAGGCGAGTAAAATCTTAAATTCATTAATATTTCAATTTCAATTTCATTAGTAATTTGTGTTCAGGGTCAACCTATTACAAACTGCCGAGTATATTCACGACGCAAATAACTTCTTATAAATGGGTTACACATAACTGATAGATAACTGATAGATAGATTTAATATGATAGATTAAATAGCATAAGATACAGTATCAATAACGCAACAAATACAAATAATACAGTAACATAAAATACAAAATTATTGAGACAACAGAAAATACAAATATATACAAAACAAGCTGTATCGAGTGTGGCTTGACGCGTTACGGGAATAATAAGATCATTCATTAGTGCTTACAGAATTTAGCTTAAACTATTCAATTATAATGAATGCCCGTTATTTCAGAATTGATTAAATAAAGTAATACAGAGTTTTACATCTTTCACAGCTTAGATAAACCAAAAAATTGGAAAATAATAATGAATCATTGTGATATAACACTCTAAGCTCTTTATGAATTGGGCACTCACATAAAGTATGATTAAGACTTTCTACAGTATTCATATTACATATCGAGCAGATTTATTTTGAGTGTATTTTGTTCTTCATATTTCTACTGTTGATCTCTTTGTCACTGGACATCCTGGTTTGAGCGACTATTTCATTAATATGCTAAGAAGTTTTCAATGCCTTCTGAAAAATATCGAATTTGGACTAGTTTGGTTCTTGTAAGACAACCTTTATATGTTTTTACGTGTTTATATTTATGTTAATTTCAAGTATAAACATCTCATTACATGACATGTAACAGCTCATTACATGGCATATAATTCGTTACTCATAATATCTGCAATACCTACACTTAATCATTACCTAACAATAGAAATAAATTTTCCTTTTGAACCCAGAATAAATGGTATAAATACTTTAGCGCATCCAAACTGTTTCACACTGTTCCACAAGTACCATTCTAGTTAAGGCAGCTTATTACAGATACTAAGTGCCCGTGCGAATAATTCGCACGGAGTTCAATATTTTTAAAATTCCCTTAATTACAATTTTCTTTTATATATACTGGGAGTTCATTTTTTTATGTATAAAATTTTTAGCCACTGCATCTAATTCAACATTGTAATTTAAGATTTTTATCACAGCAGAATGTACTAATTTTCTTTATCTCAGATTCTCTGTAGGACACCAACAAATCAAAATATATGAATAATGGGACTTGATATAATTAATTCTTCCCAAATACAATAATTTAAGAATAAATAAATTCAAAATATCAATAACATTCATGATAATGTTGACCAACACGATCAATAACAGGACAAAATATCAATAACCTTTATTATTGAAAATTACAATCCATGTTCAAAAATCCATCACTAAAAATAAACTATAAAAACCAACAAAGAAAAAAATTGCCACAATAAATAAAAGCCTTTCTTGCTCGCGAGTGAATATAACTTACCACTTTCATTGAATTGGTCCTTCCCTTCAAGAATGGATATGAACACATTTATTAATAACCTTGCTTGTGAAAATGCTAAATAAATGTGGAACAGGCATAGGTAAATAAATACTAATTTGAGAAGAAAATAAATAAAATTTAATACACAAATAAAAATAAAATATATACACTATAAAATGTACACACTATAAAATTAACATCATTAAATTTAACAAACAAATAAAATTTCAGATCACTTCCCTGAATATAATATTTTGAGTGAATAACTTGCCATTTCCTTTGAATTGGTCCTTCAAGAACTGAAATGAACACATTTCTAAACGACCTTGCTCGTGAAAATGCTACATATAGCTGGCCGTGTGAGAAAACAGGCGTAGGTAAATAAATACCAACTCGCTCAAGTGTCTGTCCTTGTGACTTGTTAATAGTCATAGTGAAGGCAATTCTTAGCGGGAATTATTTTCTACACAACATAAATGGAAGGCTTAAATCAGAAGGACATAACTGAATTCTGGGTATTAAAACAGTCTTCCCTGAATCAATAACTACTGCAGAAATACAGAGGTCATGCAATGCCTTCACAATCATGCGCGTTCCATTTACCAAACCTTCTCTAACATTTAAATTTCTTATTAACATCACAATTGTGTTAATTTTCAGTGTAAGAATATGAGGTGGGAGACCTGATGAATTTAAACTATTCAAGAATTCTAGAGGATATAACTGGGCAGAGGAGTGATCTTCACTTTCAACACAGTCAATACTATAATATATTTTAGAAGGACCTTCCACCAAATTTTCAACAATGTCTTCATTAATTTCTTAATTAATTAGTCATTTTTTGTGCACAGTATTGCAACATTTGTTAGAGCGTCAATATTTGTTTCATTAATTTTGTGGGTAAGAAATACATTGCTTATTAAGTCATCGTAATTGCATATACACTGTGAAGGTATTTCCACCAATTCATCTTGTAAGTGGTGAGATGACAATGTTCCATTTCCTAATTTTAATAACCACTCACTAAATTCTTGATCAGCAGCTGCTCTAATATTTTCTGTAAGTTTTCTTTTTTTAATGAACTTCCAAAATAAACAATTTTTTACACAGTTTTCAACAATGGATAAACGGGTACCACGTCTAATAACTGGAAGGGTCTGTCTAAAATCTCCTCCAAACAGAATAACTTTCCCACCAAACAACGAATCACATTTCATGATATTCTGTAATACTTTATTACAGAAAATTAGAGCATTTTTGGGAACCATTGATATTTCATTCCAAATAATTAGTGATGCTTTTTGTAAAACCTTCCACAGAATCTTCTCTGATTTTGGCCACAGATGATTCATGAATAGGAACTGGTAATTTAAAAAGAGAATGCGCAGTCATAGCATCATAACTAAGTGGAAGGTCTCTGCTTGCACTTCTATTGCGACGGATGCCATGCGTTTCATCTACTTGAACTTGCATGTTCATTTGACAGAGCCCGCCTTTCCCGTTTTCTTCTGTCTTCTCTTTCCAGTGTAAGAGGTCTTTTACGTGGCATATTTGTCCTAAATAAAAAAAAAACATCTATGAACATTGAGGATTTAATGTTAATGGAACTAAAATGTAATTCTTAAAATCATAATACATAGTGCTATTTAATTTGCAGAATTTTTTCTCGAATATATTTAATAATCAGAACATATGTCTCTAAACTAACCTTTATTTCAAGTCCCTCTGCGCTATTTAGCTGCACCAAGATGTAGGCAGAATGAAGGTTGAACCTATCAAAACAAAATATGGGAAATAAAATTGTTGAAAAAATGCATGCTTATATTATAAATAACCGCAAAATAGAGTGAAAACAGTTAATTTAGGTCTGAAGAATAACAAATACAAATATATTAGAAAGAATTTGAAGAGAAAAAGAAACTTTTAAAAGAAATAGAATCTTAAGAAAAAAATTTTAAGAGATTATCTAACATTACAAAAATAACTTTTAGTCCTAAAAAATAAATAAAAAGACATTCATGAACATTGAGGATTTAATGTTACTGGAACTAAAATTTAATACTTAAAATCTTAATACATGCAAATAACATGAATTTCGAAATTCTTATGGGCCAAGATACAAACGACTGTGGCACTCTTTAGTGTAAAAAAAGATAAAAGTGAGCCATACAAACAATGTAATCTACTGCACATCTTGGAGTATGTTGGCAGAATGCAATTGACTTGCAATGTAATAGGATATTACTAACCTTTAACCACTGGTAAACCGCACTGCACGCACATGAAACTATGCTATTCTGCTGCACCAAGATGGATGCCGAATTAAGCCATGTGCTCGTAAAAAAATCTTGTACCTACCAATTCAAAATATCAAATATAAGACACTAATATAAAAATTGCACAGAACTTATCTCTGCGTGCGATGTGATCGGATACAATATACTAACCTTCGCTGTTATCCAAATTCGCTGCCACTTCTCTGTAACTAAATTCGCTGTTCAACCGCACCGAACCGCACGCCAACACCAAATGTATTGGCGCTTTCAAAATTCGCTTTCAGCAGTTACAGGTTCGCCAACTTAAATTTTGCGAAGAACGTTGAGTTCTTGTAAGAGTTATTTTTTTGTGAATACCTTATTACACTTTGTTGTCAGTCTGTAACTTAGTAAACTTTTTTTACATTCACAACTTTCATTGTTCAATTTGTTTATATTTGGCCATGCGCTCGGAGACATGGCGTTATAATAATGAAATGCCGCAGGTTCCCCAACTCATATTTTGCGCAGGACGTTGTGATATTGTTTTAATTATTTATTTGTAAATAACTTTTTAAGAATTACGAAAATGCAAAACTGATTACAATTGCGGAAATAGAAAATTTTTTTACACCGATAAACACCCTGATCATACGAATACATCTAGTGGTTATCTATATCTCAGATCACCATTTTACTGTATTAATTATATGGATTACTTTCTAACGAGAGAAGTTCATTTCTAGACCTTCCAACTTTGCACGTTTCTGGAAGTGCACTGAGAAATGAGAAGTGTTCTGAGAAATCTTAACTAATATAAAGAACTCATTAACAAGAACGATAGACAGTTGCCAACCTCATTTCCTTATGAATCGCGAGTAATTTTGCCCAATTTTATGAACTCTTTCATGTGCATTATTACCTTTGATGTTCATTATCAAAGCTTTCATATCCATTATTATCGTCTGCGCGATTCCTGCCAAAATAATAAATAATTAGTAGCAGTGACGACACATTGCACTCGTAAATATTCAATGCGAAGGGAAATTAATTTTACATAACTGTATTGAATTTATGATTTCCAATAGCATTAAGAAGCATCTAAATAACTTATGAAATTTACCCCTTAGAAGCAGTTATTATAAGTTATTACAAGTTAAATAAAATATTGAACACACATCAAATTACTCTTTAAAGAAATAAATATTATAGATTGCTTAGTTGTAAATAAAACGATCTAAACATTCGGCAAAGAAACGAGTATTGCATGTGTGAAATACATTGTAATATAGAAACGTTCAATTAAACCATCAGTGATTATATTTAAAAGAATGTTATAGAACATTTCAAAATTTTACCTTAATGCTCTCAGAGAAACAAAAGTGCTTTTGACAGGACATACTTCTAAAATAAATTTAAAGTTACATCAGTAATGACACGTATAAAACGAATTTACACCCTTAAACTTTCAAACTACTACAAAACTTAACGTAGAAAGTTGAAATGCCATATTCAGAACCTAAGAACGGCAACTAGAATAATTTAAACGCACATAGAAGAAATAGGAAATTCTAAAGAAATAAAAACGCGAAACTATAAAAACGTAATGCAGTAAGTTGAAACACCATATCCAGAAATTGTTTGGAGGAATGAGTCAGAAATAAGTTGGAATACCTCAAATTTAATGATGCCGCAAACTGGTCGTTCCGACGTGTAGTCTGGAGGCATTCGGTGAAATCTGCGCGAAACGTCCATCATCGCGTCTAACAAAAGGAAAAGAAACTGGGCGCGACATTCCCGCAGGCCGTCTGGCCCGATATCCATCAGTCGTCGCTCTGACAGGAAATACGAAGCTGTGTCGAACGGAAGGGCAAGTTGGTGGCTGGTGTTTGAAATTACGCCGACGCGGGACCGCAGTCCGTTTTTCTAATTTGTCCCACGCAGGCGTCCAACACGTCAGTTGTCGCCTGAGGAGACACTGAGTCCACTTTCTTCGACAAGTTGGGCGTTCCTCCTCCGAAAACTGGTTAACCACAAATTAGTGATTCTCTCTGTCACGGAAGCAAGGACATCGAATGGTAAAGTTTATAATTCCGGGGTTATTCGGGATTGGATTTAAAGTTGAAAGGGTAGATCGGTAAAATCTCGGTAAAGTCACCAAGAATATTCTATAGAATAAAGAAGAGGATCATAATGCTCAAAGATTTTAGCCTAATAATATTGTGTTTACAGAACTTGAGTCAAGAAATATTTTGTTTTGCTAATTGTAAATTAACAAAAAAATGCGTATCTACAATTGCGTAAGGTTTCCAGTTACCTGATTTTCCATTTGCGAAAGAAAATAGTCTGATTACACCGTGTTCAAGACAAGATGCTTGGAGGAAATTGTGGCCTCTATGATAAAAATACTGCGTTACACGTGAGACTATCATACACTGTGTTAGTCACATATTTTCATTAAGTTTATTTACGATTATGCACCTTTCAACTCACGTTCAAAAATGTTTGGTAACGGCACAATGAAACTTAGACTATCATCTTATGGACATTTCAGGAGAACGTAACCTATTGTTCAATTGGACAAAAAAGTATGCAAAGGAGGACATACTTTGAAGAATTCAAAACGTGATTCTTGTTAATATTTGCTCGGTTTTTCTTCGTGTTTTTAATGAGAACAAAACTGATTCCTCTGAATGTTTATTACTTCTAAAATAATTTTGTTTCTAAGAGCAGTACGTAACGTAATGCCACAGATCTGAAACCGTGGCTATTTTTATAAATAATTTTAATATTCTACTCTTTGCACCACATCTACCTTCGACCCCGGTTCAGATTTTTGTATTTTGTCGAGATCCCTTCGAAACGGAAATCAGTTTGTGTAAATCCTCGTCATTTGTTTCAATCTAAGGGCCATGGAGGCAACTTCAATAAGAACCTTATTAAACTTCATTAAGTGTGAGTGTGTATGTGTGTAAAAGAAGAGAGAATAGAACAAGCAAGAGAAAGGAAAGATTGCTTGCGGTTCATGATCTGTTTGATAGGGTCTTGCTCCAGCATTCGCCTGGAATTTGTTGAAAAAACAACGAAAAACTCATCAGAACAACCGGTCAGTAAAAGGCCCCTCCAGATAGTTGCTGAATTCGACCAAGCTATATAGCTTGCTAAAATTCGCCACCATTGGGACTCAAACCTAGGACCTCGCAGTCAGTGCCGTTGCAGAGACAGTGGCAATGCTGGCCCTGAGCTAAACGATGCCGTTAAAACTCTTTTGTAAAACATAACAAATGATACTACTAATAACACTAAAAGCAACAGTACTCTTAATATTAAATAATTCACAAAACCAAACACAACAAGAAACATTTCTATTATTTGCACACCCTGATTGATTTTAAGAAGTATTTAATTGCTACAATTTTTTCTCTTAATACAAAACCTGATATTGGACAAGATTGTATGAATTTTAAAACTGGTACTAAAAGACTGTCATATTTTATTACATGGTCTGCTCATTTCATCATTGCTCGTTTCCTGTTTTCCATCTTCTCAGTTGCTGTACATCCGTCATGGTTTCGATTGTTATTTTCGTTTTCACATTTATCAATAAACAATAAATCTTATTTTCTAATCAATATCATTTCTTTAAAATCTACACTCTATTTCGCAAACCCACGTCTGCGCCCATCAACTACCGACTTCTCCTTGCTCCAAAATAAAATCTGTTTCCGATTTACAACAAATCATGCACTGGGGTTCATCGCACTATATTTATTGAACATTCGTCGAAGTAACACAACTTGCTATGGACACAATACGATGACTGAACGGTTAAAATATGCTAAAATACGCAAAGTAAAGATTAATGCGTTTCATAACCTTGTAATCGTCTGAGGTGATTCAAGGTTTGTACTGATGTTACTACAGGACCTTTGACTGGAAAGACCAAGGGTTCGAGTTCCGATGGTGGAAGAATTTTTGCTACTAGGTAGGGAGCTAGGAAAAATTCAGTCGCTGTGTGGAGAAAATTCTAGCGGCCAGCTGCTCTGATCGGTTGTCTTCCGTGGTTTCTCCGATCAGCACCAAGCGAATGCCGGAGCAGTACCCTACCAAACGGGCCACGGACCGGGCGCGATCTGTCTTTCCCCTTCCTTGTCCTATCCTCTCCCCTTACACACTCACACTAACATTCACTATACTACCACATATTCCTGGAGACCGGTCGGGAGTTTAGAGCTTGTCCCGGCTGGGGCGGTGCCCCGCTGGTGGGAGAGTCCTGGTTAAGGGGAAACCCAACTAGCCGACGGTAGGTCGGCGCCGGATCTCGCCATCCAGGGGGGAAGATCACTGCCATCTCCCGCGAAAAATAGCATGCACTACACTAACGGGACTAATGACCGAAGTAGTTGACGCCCCCGGAAACACAAAAATCAATGTAGTGTAATCAATATGTACTACACTTTAGGAAGTAATGACCTTAGCAGTTCACGCGCCCGCATACATCAAATTATCCATCAGTCAACCGATAATTTAATAGACTTGATCCTCTGGTATTTTTCTCCTCTTGTTCTTTTTCGTCAATCCGCAGCCAATCAATGCTTCGACTATAGAAAAAATAACTTATTACAATGAGTATTGCTTAACACACACATTTTTGCATTGCTGCACCAGCTTGATTTTGTTACTGTCGCCGTATTGATTTACTAGTACGCTGCGGAAGCGGTTGGGCAATTGCTGAACACCTTCTGCACCCACGTCAAAACACTCCACGACGCCCAACCAAGCGGCAGCGGCGGCGAGCGGAGAGGCTGGCGAAAATGGGGCGCAGCTGTTTGGCGGCATCCGCGTGCAGCGCTGCGCGAAGAAAGCGTCGCTGCCCGCTACCGCCACTGGCGGCGCTACTACCGCTTCCACAGCCACTCCACAGCCACGCCACAACCACAGTCAGCCGGCGCCTCCGCGCCACCGAATTCATAGGTGCCGTGCCGGCTGCAATGGACGAGTGTCGGTGCATCTGCATGAGTCGCCGACCGGAACCTAAAATTTGAGTTCGAACGGTCTTGAATTTTGGATACCAGCTATATAGCTACATCGAACACAGTCAGATCTAGTGGGCAGCTGCTCTGGTCCGTAGTTTTCTGTTATTTCTCCATCATTACCATGTGATTGTCGGGGTAGTACTTTAACAAAAGGTCCACTAACGACGCGCGATATTTTCTTTCTCATTGTACACACCTCGACCTCGACCCTTGTACACACTCACACACACACACACTCATACATTTACATTCACTATACTAGCACATGCTAGGAGATCAGTCGGGAGTTAAGAGCTCGATCCGACTGGGTCTGTGTCCTGCTGGATACATGGGGAGGAGGAGTGAAACCCCCATCGGATCGTATTTCATTTTCCAGTGAGGGGAGGGTGAACACCGCCACCTCCTGGTACACAAGCGCGCTACACTTGGGATTAATTGACACATTATTTCGTACCCCAGGAAACAATAAGCTATCCACATCCACCACCGTACCGGTAGCGGTAGCTCAGTGCATCAACTAATGTCACTGCAGCGCCTCTAACCGGGAGGTCCTAGGTTCCCACTCCCCACGGCGGCAGGATTTTCCATACTAGCTTCTCAGCTAGGCCGAATTCAGCTGCTGTCTGGGGGAGAATTCTAGCGGCCGGCTGCTCTGATCGGTAGTTTTCCGTGGTTTCTCCGATCAACACCAGGCGAATGCCGGAGCAGTACCCTACCAAACGGGCCACGGACCGCGCGCGATCTGTCCTTCCTCTTCCTTGTCCTCTCCTCTCCCCTTACACACACACTTACACTAACATGCACTACACTACCACATATTCCGTGGGACCGGTCGGGAACTTAGAGGTTGTCCCAGCTGGGGCGGTGCCGGATCTCGCCATCCAGCGGGGGATGATCACCGCCATCTCCCGAGAAAAAGCATGCACTACACTAACGGGACTAATGACCGAAGTAGTTGACGCGCCCGGAAAAACGAAAAAATCAAATCAAATCAATCCACCACCGTCCCCTTCGCCTCCAGCTTCTCCTCCGCCGTCGCCACCACCTCCATCGCCGCGGAAGAAGGAGACAAGGGTGGGAGGGAAGCGGGAGGAGAAAGAGGAGGGAAGTGAGCGGCTGCTACCGCTTCGCTGCGTTGGAGGACTGTCCCCGCCGGCTCCGCTCCCTCTGTGGTTGTAGCCGCACAGACGTCTTTCGCCCAGGAGCAAGTTGTTTGTGACGTGTGTTGCAGGAAATGAGCGAAGGGGTGTGGCCAGTTTAAAGATTGACGAGTTAATACCCCCACAACTTCCTAGAGTTTCGAATATTTCTCCTTCAAGATGAATAGAATAAAAATTTCTTTGAACTTTTGTTATAACTCATATTATATGACAACAGAATTCAACGAAACATTAGAATTTAAATTAGAAATAAAGAAAATTATTTTTTGATAGTGTTGGAAATACAAATCGCATTCGGAAAGTAAAGTTTCAAACCCTGTAGGAGGAAAAGTAATAGCTTTGTGTGTCTTGGCTGCACTACCTTTAAATACCACTCTCTTTCATTTGAGGATTGTCTAGGAGACGGCTAGTTTGAAGAATAGAAGTTGACAATGACTCTGTCGATTGCAAATTCCTTCATATACGAAGTTGTTCTTGTTGGAAGTTGTTCTTCGTGTACATGGTAAATGACCATATGACATTTCAAAACATTTGTCCCAGTTTCCGTACACATTGAGACAATATGACCTACAGAGCACCGATGCTCATTACCTACACATAAATTCTTCTCAGTATAGCATTCAACAGGGATGTTTTGGACTATCCGTCGTGTAGCTCGGCTCTTGTCTCAAGTAATTTTCATTTGTTTCTTAATTGAAAGAAACATTACGCTGGGTTACATTTTCATGACGCTAATGATCAAGATCATCTACGGAGATAAAATATGTTTCCAATAACTGGTGGCTTTGACTGAAATCAACCTGGTTCTGAGACTTCTTATGTTTTTATGCAATGGACGCAATTGTGTGAAAAATCACCCCTGTATTACTAAATATGTTGAATCAGTTAGATATACCGATTAACAATAGAAACGCAAATATCTTGTTACTTTGCTTTCAACACATTACTGCACAATTTGACAGTTTGCAGTGTGTTTTATGGCGGGAGGCGGCGCTGTACCTTCCGTGTTGGATAGCGAAATCCGGCGTCAACCTGTATGTCAGGGGGATTGTCGGTCAAGGTAACCCCCCAGCTAATCCCCAGACTAGTAGAGTAGAGAAGTGCATGTAAGTGTGTGTGTGTGTGTGTGTGTGTGTGTGTGTGTGTGTGTGTGTGTGTGTGTAAGGTGAGATGATAGGAATAGGAAAAGGAGGGAAAGATTGCGCGCGGCCCGAGGACTCTTTATTCCGAAACTAATCCACCGTTTTCTTGGCATTGATATAGATGAAACCATGGAACCGATTAGAGTAGCCGGCAGCTAGAATTCTCCTCCAGACAACGGGCTGAATTCGATTGATTGATTATTTCACGTATCCGAGCATGTCCAATACAATAGCCATTTTCCCCGTGCATGTTTTCTCACAGGAGCTGGCAGTGTTATTCCTCGCTGAATGGTGGGATACGGCGCCGACCTACCTGTCGCTTGAAGGGTCCTCCTCATTCAGATATCTCCCAGCCGTGACAGTCTTCTCAATAAGATTCCGACAGGTCTCCCGACACGTGTAGGTCATTGTGCACGAAAGTGTTAGTGTGTGTAAGTAAGGGATGAGGATAGGACAAGGAAGAAGAAGAAGGAAAGATGGTGGACGGTCCGTGGATTGTTTATTATGGTACTTCTTCTGCATTCGTCTGGTGTTAATCAGAGAAACCACACAAAAGTACCGATCAGAGCAGACATACGCTAGAAGTCTCCTTCAGGCATTCTCCTTCAGAGTATACGAATTTTATTTACAATGACACCCTTCATTTACAATGACTCGAGCATTAGTTTACTTATTTTGAAAGAACAAATCGACTTCCTTACTTCAATTTTTTGTTAATCAAAATGACCAAGCTGTTAGCTGGGAATATATATTTTATTCAATGCATTTAAAGATTTAAACATATGCACCTTCCCAAGGCTGTATTTCCCTACCACGTTCTGTACCCATGACGCGGTTGTTTAATACCGCGGTCAGTGTCCCTTCTGCAGTTTAGCCAGTCATTATATCCAGTCACCGCCTTCATCGTAACGTCTGTCACAGCTGTTACTTTTCCCCGCCTCGGCGAGCCTTGCGGTCGCAGCATCGGCAAGGCAGCTGGCTCTTCCTAAACCAGATCTACTTCAGTCTCCGACGTCTCTGCCTTCTCCTCACCCCAAGCGATATATTTGTAATCTAACGGATCCAACTGACAGAGTATTTCAAGACCATATGGACATTCATTCCCTGTTTTTCAAAAGCCGAGTTCTGCTAGCTTTTAAAATAGCTAGACAAAGCCAATAAAAATCGAACTGCTTTTTTAAAAAATCATTAAAAATACATAGGCTAATTAAGGTAGCTCTTTACCTGAATAAGAAATTTCTACAAAATATTTTCAGTCAAAGGTTTCTTTGCCTTTAATGTTGCTTTTAGGTTTCTACAAATAAAACGACACCCCAAACAATTATATTTCAATAATTTTTACATATGACATACGATGCAATGATTAATAGGGAACGTAATATATATGGAAACATATAAAATAATTAAATATTCTTTTTTCAAAATAATTAGAGCATCCTTTCCTTGATAACAAACTTAAATCAATAAAATATATAATAATTATTTTAATTCAATTTATAATTCGATTTTAGGTTTTCCAACATTTTGTGAGAGACCTACGAGCTCTACTGAAAACAGTTGAAGTCGTGCATGAACAATTTAGGTTCAGTCTCTAGAGAAAACAATAATAAATTATTTATAAAAATAATAATTTAATTACCTCAAACAAAGATTTAACATAAAGTTGCAACGTGGCAACAGAAAATGTCATCTGCGTGAAAGGCCATTTAAACCTTTACCACAAAAGGCCGAAGCCATACCCAAGAGTAAAAGAAAGTATCTCAGAAATGTAGATACTATTCAATAGAAAATATAAATTCAAAGAAAAATAAAGAAAAATATCTCAACACGAAAGTTGGTATAAAAAAGTGGCTTGAAACTTTTAAATAATTCAGAGTGTAATAAGTGATAAAAATTAGATAAAGAACAATTTATAACTTTTCACAACTTTCAGGTACAGAGCTACCGTATATAAGAGTATATTAAATTCATTTTACTTAATTAAAATATCAGGTAAATTACTTTCTTTTTGTACGTAGGATACATAAAGTAATGAAATGTTGCAAAGAATTGATATCATGATTTTGACGAAAATAGACGTTATGGGGGGTCTCATATAATTTTTTTCAATGCGTGCATCTGTCCATCTGTCCCTTTATGGAAAACACTAAATTTAAAATCGTTCAAGTATTTTCCCCAAACGACCTGTACAAAGAGGCCCTGCAAATTTTGAAAGGAATGTTTAAATTTCGGGGGAATCATTTCACGGCTTCCCTATGATGTATTCATTTTCTAAAAAGAGAACCCTATTATTTCTTAATTTTTTCCAAATTGTGCAAATATACATATAAAAAAGGCATACGTTCAATTTTCATTAGATTCTTAATTTTAGAAAATGGCAAAAGTTAAGATATTTTGTCACATTGCTTCAAGAGAATTATGAAAGCTAGAGATGTTTTCTGTAGGAAATTTGTTATTAAAATGAGATCTTTAATTCCATGCAATTGCAGAAGATTATTAATTATATTCGACATATGAGCAGTTTTTACATAATTTCGAAATAACACTTAACCTGTTTTTATGAAAAAACTCAATATTTTGTCACGAAAATGTCTATGTGCAAAGAAGTATTGCACTTCTATGACATTTTGAAAGTTTCTTGTCAATTAATTCACAGCGGAACCCAAAAATGAAGGAAATGTAAAAAAAAAAATGTACGTGTTTTCTGACAGAACAGGATTTCGTAAATTGAAATATTACTACACGATTGTGTTAATCGAGAGGACCTGTAAATATATTGTATTCTACAACGTTCTTTGTAAATAACTTTCACAATTTTTAGGAATCAAAATTTCATTTTACTCATTATTCTATACCTTTAAATCTCTTATTCATTGCTTGACTTGCTTATCATACAGCACATCTGAAGTATAATACACATTTCTAGAAGTTCATTATTTTAAAATATTTAAACCCTTGATATGTCGAACAGAAAGGAAAATATGTCGAAAAAAAGTTTCATAATGGGAATATATTTTGGCCAGGTATGCATTAAAGGTCAATTATTATAAAGACTGCTTCAGAAAATACCAGATAATAAAGATGCTACGCGGTTTCAAACTGTTCTACCATCAAATGTGGCTAGAACATCAACTGATGTCACTGCAGTGCCTCTGACCGGGATGTCCCGGGTTCGAGTTGCGACGGTGGCAGGATTTTCGACATTATCCACAGAGATAGGTTGAATTCATTCACTGTCTGGAGAAGAAATCTAGTGGCCGGCTGCTCTGATCTGTACTTTTCCGCGTTTTCTCCGATCAACACCAGGCGAATGCCGGAGCACTTCCCAAACAAACGGGCCACGGGTCTCATCCTTGAACACTCCTCACCCCTTACCAGCATAAACTTACACATACATGCACTATACTATTACATATGTCGGGAGACCGGTCTAGAACTTCGAGCTTTTCCCGGCATGGGCTGTGCCCCGCTGGTAGGGAAAACTACGCTAGCCGATGGTAGGTCGGCGCTGGATCTCACCATCCAGCGGGGGAAGACCACCGTGAACACCCGAGAATAAAATGTACTAGAATTACGGGATTATCTCTACTACCAACAGTCGCAGTGCCTTCTCAGTCATCAACATATCTTGCACCTGTTTTAATTTTTACAGTCACACTGACATTCAATCACCAATTGTAATGGAATTATCGTAGTCAAGGAAGGATCTCTATTCACAATCAATCACAATCATTGCTTCTGTCAAGTTCACTTCTACTCCTTGCGGCTTTCGTAACTACTTCCGACATCGCGAAACCACACTCCTAGGCTGCGATCTCGACTTTTATCTCCGGGTCTCCTTCAGCAAAACTGTTCCACGACTGGTTGGCTAGCCGCTCTCTGCATGTCACGGTCCCTCGCTCCCGATTCCAACTGTCAATAACTTAGGTATTTTATTATGTAGTCTGGAATTCAGTTCTTCCTTCCTCCTCGTCCAAGGATCTTACAATTGGTTAAAAGGGTTACGATGAAATCCCGATTTCCTTGTTTTCTCCGAGTGGAAATTAAAAATGATCGCATTGTCGTCACCAATGTAGCAGAAATGAAAAAAAATAGTTTGCTGTGTCATGAATTGACGAGTTATAAAACAAAAAAATGACTTCAAGTTCATTGTTTCGACAATATTATTAATTCTTGCTATATTATGCAACTACGTAGCAGCTACTCTACGCATAAGCATGTTATTCATTTTATTTTCACTATAGCCAACAGTGTTCTTGTAATTGGCGACTGAATGCCATAAATCTCATAATTGTAATAAAGTCATCGCCATTAGTGCGTCAGTCACTACCTCTACACCTACAATTGACACTCCCTCGGTAAACTCTGCTCACCAAACATAATTTCAAGTTCTGTCACAATGATCAATAACTCCAGCGCCATAAAGTCCACTTTCACTGGCTTCACTAATACAATTTCGACAATGTCCCACATGTTTCATTTCGCGCCACAATGTCCATCTTTTGCCATATAAAACACAAGATTCATTACAACAATTTATAATATACCTCTGTACCATATCCACCCCATAACTTTCCACCTCCACCACCACCAACACGAACATAAGCAGTGATCACCAAAAACAAACCATCATCAAAGTCACCACCACTGCATCACTAACAACATCACAAACACATCCATCACCACTTGAATGTCATTGCCTTTATCGATCCGACCACTCCAGTTCCACATCCCTACTTTGACCATCTCCTCGATTTCCACCGAACATACCGCCACCGTCGTATCTACCTCCTTCGCCATCTAAACCACAATTACCTACAATATCGGGTCTTATCCCATTTCGTATCGAGTGGATTTCAATGTCACGAGGTCGATGAATGAAAGGAAAAAAATGAGTATGCGAAAGTTATCAATCTGTTTCGTAGTTCTAATGTCAATGGCGCGTTTGAATTGATTGAAAAAGTACGTTTTTTGGCATAAATTGCGTTGGAAATTATGCATTGGCCACGCTCAAGAACAATTTATTTAAAATACTTAGCCCGAAGGACGAAGCCTCATCACCAACTTCCGACACGCGTAATGAAATGTCAAATATCAAGTTACAAGGGTCAGGAAGAAACGTATTTTGGAATAAAATGCGTTAAACATTATCCGTTGAACAAATGTATGTCCGTATTTCCGTTTATCATGTTTTATATTCGTTTCGAAGGCCTAAGGCGAGAGTCTCGTCGCAAAATACGAGAGCGTAGCGAAGCGTCTCTGCGCCTTAAAAGTGTGAGGTTGTAAATACGAAGCCATTTCGTTCGCGGTATTATCACTCGTCATGTTTGAGCGCAACTGACCCGATTCCCTCTTATTCGTTACAATAAGGGAGAGCACTTCAACGATTACTTCCATCATTACTTGAATGAGTATTGCATTTATTGTCGATTCATTCCGACCATTCCTTCACAGCCACACTTCTTCCGCGGTCCGCTCTCCTCCGCCGCCACTCTCGCTACCTTAACCAATTCTACCCCCAGCGAAACTGCTACCAGCGCCACCGCGTCCGCCGCCACGCGCGTCTTCACCAAATAGTAAACTGTCCAAATAGTAAACTCACCTTTTCGTATTGAGTCGACTTCAAGCCTCGTCACCATCTTCAACATGCGTAAAGAATTGTCTAATGTCAAGTTAAAAGTGTTCGGTAAAAAAAGTGTTCTGGAATAAAATGTCTTGAACATTATGCGTCGAACAAATTCTGTACGTATTTCCGTTTATTAATTTTTCTATTCATCTCGCAGGCCTAAAGCCGTAGTCTCGTCGCAAAATTCGACACGCGTAGAAAAGCGTCTCTGCGCCTTAAAATTTTGAGGTTATAAATACGAAGCCAATTTCGTTCGCAAGATGGTTATATCACGACTTGTTCCCGTGGAACTGACCCGCTTGATTGATTGATTGATGCTTCTGCGTGCGTCAACAGCTAAGGCTATTGGTCTCGTAAGTGGGGTGCGTGATTTTCCCCACCAGCGAGGAACCGCCCCTGGCGGGACAAGCTCTAAGTTCCAGACGGATCCCCTGACATATGTGGTAGTGTAGTGCATGTATGTGGAAGTGTGTGTATGTAAGGAATGAGGATTGGGCAGGGAAGAGGTCTGTGGCCCGGTTGTTGGGGAAATGTTCCGGCATTCACCTGGTGTTGATTGAAGAAAACGAGGAACACATCAATGCAGCCGCAGCTAGAATTCTCTTCCAGTCAGCGATTGAATTCGACCTAGCTATCAAGCTAATATCACACAATCTTGTCATCCTCGTACCCATCCACCTTGGATCTCCCATTCAGAAGCACTGCATGCCATCAGTATATGTCCAGAGCCACCTTTCCCAGTCTGTCCCGGTTGTCTCCTCTTCGTTACAATAAGGAAGAATAGACCAGTAATCATTTCCATCATTTTTTGAACTATCACCCGACCACTTCTTCCACCCACACATCTCCCGAGGCTCCTCTCTCGTCCACTGCCACTCTCGCTACCTGAACCGCCTCCATCGCGAGAGCAGCGGCTGCCAACGTCACTGCCTCCGCCACCACACGCGTCTTCGCCAAACAGTCAAATATGGGGTATTACGCCTTTGAATAAAATGCGATGAATATTATGTTGAACAAACTCAGATCCATATTTTCGTTTATCAAGTTTTATATTCATATCGCAGACCTAAGGCCGGAGTCTCGTCACGAAATTCGACACACGTTGCGAAGTGTCTTTGCACCTTAAAAGTTTGAGGTTATAAATACGCATCCAATTCGCTCGCAAACCGAAATTATCGCGAAAATTAAATCGGAATAAATAAGGGAGATAAGCTCAGTGATCACTTCCATAATTATACTTGGGTTTTCGTAACGTAGCGGATGACATTAGGTCATTTTTATACCTTCTGCCTTATAAAAAGAATATAACAGTGACAAGCACATGTTTGAGGCCACGACCCCGTTGAGAAGGGCGTTCGCGAACTAATTAAAAATATTCATTTTATAAGGCAGGAGGTGTAAAAATGAGTTAATGTCATCCGACACGTTACGAAAACCCAAGAATACTTGAAGTATCATCGGACCACGCCTTCACACTCACACTTCTCCCGCGGACCCGCTCTCCTCCACCGCCACTCTCGCCACCTGAACCACCTCCACCGCGAGCGCAGCGGCTGCCGCCGCCTCCGCCGCTGCCGCCACGCGCGTCTTGAGAGCGTCCGCGGCCGCGTGGGGCAGTCGCCACCCAACTCCGTAGCGCGTCGCACGGAGCGCGGCGAACCGAACGGAACCGGACCCGACCGAACCGGCTCGGCCCAACCCAGCCCCAAGCCAGCGCCCGCGCCAGCAGGAAGGCCAGCGTGCGCGTGCGGTCGTTGCTGCCGCCGCAAAGGAAGACGACGACCTCGCGCGACTCAGTGACCTGCGCCGCCCGCTCGCTCAGTCAAGGCCATGGCTGCGCTCAAGGTAGACTCCGCAGCCGCCGCCGCGGCGCGGCGCGGCGGGCGCGCGCTCGAGCAAATGACAGGTGTCTGGGCAACGACCGGAACTCCACTGACTGTGCTGGTGCTTTTCTGGCGTGACGGATCGTGGGTGCAGGGCAGGGTCGGATGCAAGGCAGGGGCGTGGCTCCCACGCCTCCTATCCCGGAAAGGGCCTAGAGTTTTTGTTTGTTGCCTTCCATTATTTCGAAAAAAATATTTAACTCTAGAACACTAACCGTATTTATAGGTACGTATTACTAACCATGAGTCGAATCGACTCACTCAACGTAAAATAAGTGTAAATAATAAGTTTTTGCTTTGGTTTTATCTGGTTTTCAAAGAATTACGTATAATGGAGTGGCTGAACCAATATTCAATTTGTAATTGCCAAAACAAGACAAAACAAAGATACCTTCTTTTACTGATGATGAGTAAGATCGACGCCCACTAAAATAGTCTCCTATTGCTAATCACGAGTAATTTCGACTCACTGACCTTTGAAGATGATGACGCCACATGAACCCGGCAGAAGTCAGAGACACAACCTAGGTGGGAACACGAGAGGTTCTAAACAGTGGAACCTCAGGTGACCGGTCAGTGTTAGTGCATTATGTGGGCTGCGCATGGTCACTTACGTGTACTATGTGAGTCGAATCGACTTATGATTAGTGTTCTAGGGTTAAATATTCATTTATGTTAGAATTACGTAATTATTTTAAAAAAATAATATTGTATCGGCTGGATAGGCCCCTGGTGCAGGGTGCAGACGGAATGTTGTGATGCGTCTTGGGAATAGCTTACTGGACAAATGATTGTGTATGAAATGAGCTTTGTGTAGTTTGCATGAGATATATGTGCCCTACATGGCCCTTAAAATGCAAGCGACTATCCGGACATTGCGACTCAGATATCTTGTGCTAACTCTTACCTGTACAAGTAGTATGACCCTTCTAGCAAGCATTGACTAGTGCGATTTTCGAGGGGAAGGTTATGGGTGCAGGGTTCCAAAGAAATTATTTGATTCGGTTCAGGAATTCATTTGGGCTGCAGATTAATACAAAATGGTCTTCATTTAGAATCATTCCTTCCAGATCTCAGTTGAATATAAAAAGTACTTCCCAGGTAAAATTCGCACTTACCAATTTGTCGCACATTGGTGCCGATGCGGTTTGAAACCAATGTTTGCAGATTTAAAGGGACATTATGGTTGCAGTTGTCCGCGTTTTGTACTATGTGACGATACTCGTAGAATTACACTAGATAGTGAAAAGGTCTGTATTGAATGTTCTTCAATGAAGTTCAAATTTAATCAACCCATTTTCTCTTGATAGACGTCCTCATCAGAAAATTATATTTTTGCATTAATTAAGTAGTTCAAGACCCGGTTTTGAGACAAATAAATGATTCGTTCGTTCTGACCGGACGATTTGTGGGTGTAGGGAGACGCTATTACATTTTGATGAATCACTAATGGTATCGTTGGAGGATGGATGTAAATGTATATTGATCTTGATTGCAAATTAATTTTGAAACTAGAAATTAACACATCGAATATCATGGTGCTAGTTTGTCATAGAAGATAGAGATTGTGAGTGTGTGACTTCAGTAGACATTTTTCATCCTCATGAAGCAGTGGGTGTATGTGAATTTGCCCGTTATGCTAGGAATATTCATGTGCAAAATCGCTATGCTAGCTAATTATCGTTCTTATCACTGAATTTTACGACGAGAAATGGATGTCACCACCGATAACATTTTAGGACTACTGTTCGCGTATGTTCATGACGCTGATCGACTTATGTAATCAGCGCCATAATGTTTGAAAGTAAAGAAATGAATACAGACAACTCTTCTCTGTTTATTGATGGAATGTGCTTGTTTTGCATTTACACACCTCGTGAGAACAAACCTCTCATTTCAATGTGAGCGTACTCGGGAAAACATACACACAGTTGTACATCCCAATATTTGGAAATAAAAATTACAGTGAACATGTCGATTGTAAACATTTCAGGTTGATTCCTGGACATTCATTTTCTTTAAAGTGATCTATAAAGTAAATTGCAGTAAATACGAATGAAAACTATTAAAGTAAACAATAAATTCTCACGACACATTTATTGATTGAAATTATTAATGAATTTGATCAAAGAAAATATTAATTGAAATATTATATTTCATAAATATGTTTCTGGTGTATTCATAAGACAGACATGTAAATACATGTGTACCTCCAAATTACACACTTTTCGTTGACAATGAAATTTGAAATTACAATATTTTCCCAACCCTTTTACTATTTTTTAAAATTTATTTCTTCTCGTTCAACATTTCTGTCTCTCGAGGAGTTTAATAATAGTACATATACCTATAACATTTTGGATATGGCCATCCATAGCAATGAGTATTCATTCCTACTCGTGAACATGATCTATTTTTGAAGGGTGTTCAGGCTTTAAGGTTTTGTCTGAGGTGTCATGTTGGAAGTTAGGGTAGCGCTAGGAAAGGTGTAGAAAACAAGTTACGGTGGTCTGAGTCTATCCTTAGGGAACCTTGATTTAATACGGGGCCATGAAGCACGACAACCCAGATTAAATATTGTGGAACAGGGAGAAGAGTAAAGATTTTTAAACAAATGGTCGGCTATTTTACTTATGTGTTCGTTTAGTGGCAATATATTGAGCTCGCGATGAATTTGGGAGTTTGGAATAAACCATGGTGTCTTGAGGGTCTTTCTTAGGAACGTATTTTGGAATGCAACTAACTTTTGGAGGTTACTGGGTGCTACGCCACCCCATACTGGACATGCATAGGTTAGAGTGGGTTGAATGATTGATTTGTATTGTAATATTCGGCTTTCGATACTAGTGGCAGATAGAGAGTTAGTTAAGGAGAACATTTTTGATGTTTTGGCCAAGGCTTTATTAGCAGTTGCATGGATGTGGGGTTTCCACGTTAGTCTTTTGTCAAACAATACTCCTAAGTACTTCACCGGTGAAGAGGTCCACGGAATGAGATTTCCCTTGATGCTAAGTTCGGGGGTATTTTTCGGTCGGCGTAAAGTAAACATTTTTATGATTGATTTAGTTTTATTCTCCATTTCTGAGTCCATTTAATATAGCTGTTTAGATCGTTTTGAATATTCTCCTTCGCTATTATGATACCGCTATGAGAGGTGAATAGTGAAATATCATCAGCGTATAAAGCAACGTTGGAGTCGCCTTGGATTGGAATGTCGTGACTGAAAATGTTAAATAATAAGGGAGAGAGAACTGAACCCTGTGGTACTCCTGCGGCAATAGTGTGAGGGGTAGATATCTCTGTGTTGACTTTAACTACAAACGATCTGTTCGTGAGGAAACTTTCCGTGATCTTTATTAGGTATTCGGGTATGCCTAAAGTGCGCATTTGTATAGGAGGCCTTGATGCCAAACTCGGTCATATGCCTGACTTACGTCAAGGAAAACTGTCACTGTGTGTTTCTTTTGATGAAAACCGTTAGCTATGGCTTCAGTGATACGCAATAATTGATGGGTGGTGGAATGATTTGGTTTGAATCCGAATTGTTCCGATGGGATTGCTTTTATATTGTTGATGAATTTTATTAGTCTTGTATGGATTAGACGTTCGTAGATTTTTGATAAAATTAGAAGCAGACTGATGGGTCTAAAGTTTTCAGCTATCCTTGGGTTTTTCCCCTGTTTGCAGACTGGTAAAATGACAGCTCTTTTCCAAGCGGTAGGAAAATAATTGCATCGTAATGATGCATTAAATATTGCAGTTAAAGCCGCTATAGTCGGTTTGCTCAGCATTTTGATGCAGACATTGTTAATACCGTCGATTCCTGGGGATTTTCTTACTTTTAGAAGTTTAATGACTGAGATGGTTTCCGATGGGGAAATGAATTTTAGGGAAGTGCCGCAGTGGGGATATTAGTACTAAGGTAATTTACTATTTCCGTATTAAATTGTACATCGGAAACGGGATGCGGTTTGAAGGTGTTCTCTAGATGTACAGCAAATATTTCTGATTTTTCTTTATCAGAATAAATTGTTTCCGAGCCATGTCGTAAAGGAGGAATTTTTACTTTTTCTTTAGTAAGTCTTTTAACGGTTGACCAAAGGTGCCTTGCGCTAGGGTGAATTTCCGCAATAAATTTATTGTAGTTCTGTAGTCGTAATTTATCGAGGAGGGTTTTTATCTTACGCGTTATCTGATTAACTTTTTTCTTAATATATGGTCGCCTTGTGTGTTGCCAGAACCGTCTCAGATTATTTTTTGTTTTAATTAGGTTAATTATATTTATGGGTATTGCTTTCCCTTTTGGAATTCCATAAGGTCTTGTCGCTTGTTTGAAAGACGCGATTATCGCTTTAGAGAATTTTTCTATTTCATTGTCAATTTCATTCGCGGTATTAAGATTTTTTGGATACGTATAATTGAGAAGCATTAACTCGGCATACTTATTCCAGTTGGTATTTCCTTTTAATTCATTGACGTTTGTCTTAGCGATTGGAAAAGAAAGCGATATAACCACCGGGCAATGGTCAGAATCGAGCTCTCAACCCTTTTACTGCTTACTCTTCTCATGTCCTTATTTGGAGGTTCAGAACTTTTTACCTTTGCTTTACGGTCGCAAAAATATCACATCTAAAATATCAATGAAAGACAAACACATGCTTTGATTTTTTCATTTTTATTATTTCTGACTCAGTGATTCTTTAGAAACTGGACACAAGAATACAGTGAGGTGTAAGTAGTTGCAGGTAACTACATTTCAGAGGTATACAAATACATTTTTAAAGAATTGGTAACCTTCTACAGCTGTTTGGAAATTATGGTCGATCGAAAAATATTTTCGGTATTTTGATGGCATATCCTTTTATATTCTGAGATGAGTTTACTTCGTTATTTTTTCATCATTTCTTATGAAAACTGTCTTACTTGTGCTTGAAACTAACTGGTAGTTGATGAATGAAATCATTTGAAATATACAATGTTGAAAATATACAATGAAAATTTTATATTCTGCATATTTTGAAGTTTTAACAAGAGGTTTGTCCTTATTTAGACCCCGAAAATACGTTATTTTTACTTACATTTCTCCATATGATTATTAGCGGAGTTGCATAGTAAATAGAATTACAAAAACCTGAAACACAAAGCCTCTTTTAAAGCTGGTTCTTTATACCTTTTTTGAGGAATTGCCACCACCCGTATGTGGATGTCAAAAAGGCATTTCCGCTTGGCAACCATACTCTTGTCCAATGGGGGGGGGATATGTTCTGAGAAACGGCGGAGAGCGGAAGGTTTACGGAAGCCGTAATGAGTGGGTTCTCGAAAGAATTGGGAAGATGTGAAAGCGATCGAACCGAAAAATGCTACAATAACTATAAACTCATACCTTACCTGATTGGATGAATGAATAAATGATTCTTTATTGTATCAATGAGCAGCTAGGACCTTAAAAAAAGAGCTGATTTTTGTACAATGTATATAGTAAGCACATTCATGTGAACTTGCTTCTACTACAGGTAACTTTCAAACTTCACACTGCAATTACGTGCCCACTGTTAACTAAAGTCTGTTTGTAATTCATATAAATTTTCTCATTCTACACTTCATTTATAGAAGTCTATTTGGACTCAACACGGTACTATTGAATAGCATGAAAAAATGAATGCCACACAATGAAACTGACATTTATTGTACTGCCGGTAAATTACAGGTGTAACTCCACATGTACAGTCCGTCAGAACAAGTCAGAAGATGAAGCTACACGAATTATCTTTCACCCTTGGCTTCCCCACATGCATTTGGTACACTCTCCAATTTAACAGTCGTATACAAATGCTAATTTGGTACGCGGATAACACCTACTGGGAGGAATTCAATGCAGACCCCAGAATAAATTGCAATACAATTTAAAAATAAAATGGATATAAGGGCTAATACTAAATAAATTTGACAATATATTATGATCATTTTATGGGAATTTTTGTTAAAATATTGTCAAACTTTGAAGTTTGATAAATTCAATTATATCTTGAACATTTTCTTCATTTGCGATCATTTCCGCAGACACAGTTGACTACGTCCTGTTTTTAAAGAATTAGTTCAACATTCGCAATGTTGCTCCAATTGAACAACATTGCGAACATGATTGTTATTAGCATCGACATACGTATACTAAAATAAATTTGAAACGTTTGTTGAGCAGATTAGCTGTTAAATGTAGAAAAGGCACCAATTAGAAAAGTCTTAAACGATGAAAGTGTAAATCGTGATTATTTCTTTCGAACAATTTTGTAAATATCCAATAAACGTTGAAGGGAGAAACTCTCACTTAGTGATAAGAAAGGTTCTAATAATAAAGGACAGAAAGGATTAAATAGTAACTCATTACCTAAACAAATATAGAGCGGAAATATTGCACCGGGTTCTGCCGTTGATATACACCCCCCTGTTTAACCCGTTGTTGCACAGTGTAACTCAGTTGTAACATAATGTTTTTCAGGTCATAAAACGCATTTTAACGATTTAATTATGAACTATTTTATATTACACATAATGCACATCATGTATTTATGTCACCCCATGCTTTGGAAGGCGGTAAACACGATAAGGTAACGAGATGAAGTGATAGTAATCTAGTGGCGTCGTGAATCGGAACTTCCTCGTAACACACTCTATTTCCGTATATCAGAAACGAAACGCTTTTAGGAAAATAATGAAAATAAAATACGAATAATACTGTTTTATTGATTATCTTCATACTTATTTTATCACATAAACGATTTGAAATAGATAATACTTTTAAAATCGTAAAATATATCACATTTTGTTAGAGAAGTAACACAATTTAATTTTGTTTTTTTTCTCAATATTTACTTCGGAACTTTTTATTATTTTTCCCTTAATTAAAATAAATAAATGTAACAAAAAATAATTATTGCTATCAAAAATAAAAAAATCAGGCAATAAAGGGTTAAATCAAGTAGTTCGCAGTTTTACCAGTCGCCCGATCCGGAATGTTTCCTTCAATGTTTTTATTATTTTCCCCTTAATTAAAATAGATAAATAAATATAATGAAAAATAATTATTGCTAGTAAAAATAAAAAAGTCATGCAGTAAAGGGTTAAATCAAGTAGCTCCCAGATTTACCAGGCGCCCGATCGTGAATATTTATTTCTGATTTTTTAAAATTATTTTCCCCTAAATTAAAAAAAAAGAAATGTTAAGAATAATAATCATCGCTAGTAAAAATTTAAAAAAAGTCATGCAGTAAAGGGTTAAGTGAAGTGGCTCCCAGATTTGCCAGGCGCCCGATCGTGCGTGCACCATTTCTCGCGAGTCGTGAGCACGGGCTTCGCAGCCGCGTGGTGACCCCGTTCGAGGCTCGGAAACGCCCGTTGTGGAGCGGAGCTGCGCGCAGCGGCGCCCGCGCGGAGCGAAGCCAACCTTCAGAGAAGTGAAATCCACGAAGGCAGCCTTTCCCTGAAGGCGCGCTCGATATACAGCGACGGCGCGGCGGACCGGCGACCGAGGTGGCGGCGACGCCGGCGGTGCGGGCGGGAACATTGAGCCATAAACGCCCAACTCGTTTCGGAAGCTGGCGAGCGCCGTGGCGGCGCCGACGTTGAGACGCCGGCGACGCCAGGCGTCGAAGCCAGGGCGGCTGGGTTGTGCGGAGGCGTATCTAGGTATTCAGGCGCACATGGCAAGCATATAATTTGCGCTCCAGTCAGAGTACTTAGGGTTGTTGTTTGTTTTAATTTTTATACTCTAAATAGCGCCCCTCTATGTGGCTCCCACGGCATACGGCATACCGAGAAAAGTGCCTTAGTGCTTTAACTTATATCATTCTAGTGCCTCTGACCGGGAGGTCTAGATTCGAGTGGCAGGATTTTCCACACTAGCTTGTTAGCGAGGTCGAATTCAGTCGCTGTCTGGAGGATAATTCTAGTGAGCAGCTGCTCTGATCGGTAGTTTTCCGTGGTTTCATCGATCAACACCACGCGAATGTCAGAGCAGTACCCGAACAAACGGGCAACGGATCGCACGCGATCGTTCCTTCGTCTTCCTTGTCATATCCTCACCCCTTACACATACTTACACTCATATGCACTACACCACCGCACATGCCGGGAGACCGGCCGGGAGCTTAGAGCTTGTCCCGACTGGGACGGTGTGAGATACCTGTTTAGTGAAAACCCCGGTAGTCGATGTTAGGTCGGCACCGGATCTTGTCATCCACCGAAGAAATATCAGCACCACCTCCAGAGGGAAAATGGCCATCCAGCGGGGGAAGGCCACCGCCACCTCCCGAGCAAAAACGCGCACTACACTTATGGGACTAATGACCATAGCAGTTGGCGCGCCCGGAATCACTAAAAATGAATCCAGAGGGAGAAATTGCTCTACACTAACGGGACTAATGATCTTAGCAGATGACGCACCCGGAATCTCTAAAAATCAATCAATCAAGCATACGGCATGTCTGCCATACTGTCTGCCTCTGGGTGTGTGGGTTTCGAGGCTAGGAAAGAAGTGAACTTCGTTAAACTTTTTTAAATGAAACATACAAAAACTAGATTCTGCACGTCCACTTCCATTATAATATAAGAGAAAGACATATCATGTCTGTTTTCAGAGACATCCGATACCCCACATTGTAAGATTATGCTAGGTTTTTGTTCTGTTCACATATTTGACTTTGACATTTGCCTGCCGCAGTGTGACATGACTCTCACCATCACTCGCTATGCTCATCGCTTATGATGTGCTCATCTAGATCTACAAGAGTCAACAGATGGCAGTTTTTGGAAGAAAGTCCTTTCCTTCTGTCTTATGGTTCCATAAAAAACGCTTCCTCTTTTGCCTCTATACTACTTTCCCTTATGGACGATTAACTTTCGAATGGAAGAAAGCAAATGAGAGCTTCCCTTGTGAGCGACTTTGCTACTTTTCAATCGTTTTTTATAGATTAAGAGTGCGTGTAGTTTTAGAAAAATAAATCAAAATAAATGTTCTCATGGCTATTAACTAAAGAAAGAACCACTTTGTTTCAAACATTAAAGCAGACGTTTTATTTATTGGTTATATCCCGTAGAAGAAAACAATTCCGAGTATGAGCTGCCCCTCTCCCTGAGAAACCGTCACTAGCGGATGTGGTAGCGTGTGCGTGGCATTGAAGGGAAAGTACTATGGTGAAGGTGACGATGCACGCTAGAGGAAAATATTTCTCCACTTTAAATGAGACATGTGAAGGTCTTGGGCAAGGTAACTAGCTCTATTTAATGTAGCGTTTCCTCAAGATCACGAGCGGGATGGAGAGTCAAGCATTCTGTCATCCAATCGGAACTTCATTACGACATACATTTTTGGTATAGAAGATCCCGATTGGATGGATGAAAGTGTCCCCCTGGTCTTCCAGGTCGTGACATTGAGGAGACGCGACATTTCAATTGGACTAAACTAGAATTCGCGGGAAGTGAGTTCAGAGAAGCTGGGGTAAGTTTTAAAAGTAAAAGTCGCACAAATTTCTCCGAGCTGGCGGTACAGCGCTCGACTGTTTTGTTCTCTGAAAATTTTTTGCAGACGACATTTGACACTTATTGTCCAAAATATAGTTATATTTATTTTTATTTCCTCTATTAAAGCAGATAAATTTCATTCCTAAATGAAATTTGAACTGAACAATTGCTAGGAATTTAAATATTTTGAATCGAAAGGATCTTGATTTCGAAGTCGCGTTTGCTTAATAGTGCAATAATTACATTAACTTCCTCGTTCATGCTAGGAACCAAATTCCTTGTGTGACGTACTAGAGTGAAAAACACAGACGACTGTTCTGATTGATATATACAATATATTTACAGAATTTTTACAATTTATGTACAATGATTATAATACAAAAATCTAGCCCCTTGGCAACCTTTCAGTTCTCTTAGCCGCGAAACCCCGCGACCGTCCCCTAGGCCTCGCCCAGAACCACTGCTTCGGAAGCAGCAAAAAGCAACGCGAGGTGCGAAGCTGTCGGACATAGAGTCCCGTAACTACACCAGTTACATGGCTTGTCGCCAAACCGATCTTCGACCTGAAGATCACGTGCAAGGATTGCACTGGAGATACCTCTCGTCTTTCGACACCCAGCGTATCCCGCGAGGCGCCTGTCGGCGCGGCCTTAAATATCCCCGGCTCGCCCCCACCCTACAAGCAGCGGGCGTCACACGGCTCGCTGGCCAGCCTTTCCAGAGCTGCAACCGACATCTCTAAAACTCGCCTCCGCGCGCGTCCGTTTGAAGGAAATTCCAGCCGGGATTCCTGAGGGCTTTTCCAACCGGCGCGGCGTGGCGCCGCCACCCTCCACCCCCATCCGGCTTAACGCGGGTTTCCCCGAAGCGGCCCGACGCACCGGCGTCGGACCAGGCGACGCTACTCTTGCCTGTTACAACAGAAAAACATTAAATAAAGTGATAAGTAATAAAATATATTTCAACTATTCAAATCTCGGACCAGGAGCGGTGGCTCAGTGCATCAACTGATGTCACTGCCGTGCCTCTGACTGGGAGGTCCTAGATCGAGCGCCGACGGTGGCAGGATTTTCGACTCTATCTTTTCAGCTATGTCAAATTCACTTGCTGTCTGGAGGAGAATCCTAGCGGCCGGCTGCTCTGATCGGTAGTTTTCCGTGGGTTTTCCGATCAACACCAGGCGAATGCCGCTGCAGTACCCTAACAAACGGGCCACGGACCGCGCGCAACCTTTCCTTCCTCTTCCTTGTCCTATCCTCACCCCTTACACATAGACTTACACTAATATGCACTACACTACCACACATGCCGGGAAACCGGTCGGGAACTTGTCCTGGCTGGGGCGGTGCTCCGCTGGTGGGAGATACCTGAGTGAGGGGAAACCCTTCTAGTCGACTGTAGGTCGGCGCCGGATCTCGCCATCCAATGGGAGAAGATCGCTGCCAATTCCAGATGAAAAACATGCACTACACTTACGGGACGAATGGCCTCAGTAGTTGACGCGCCCGGAATTACTAACAATTAATGAATCAAATCTCGACTGTTGGTGAGAAAACATTCGGTAAACATTTTTTCGTGTGGCACAATCATTCATCATGATACCGCTATCTCGCTTTGAGTTTACGTTCGCTCCTGCTGCTTGAGCATGTATGCGCACCTCTTTGCGGATTTGGAGGGGAAATAGAAGAAGAGTCAGGGGAAGTGCTTGCAGAAGCGCCGGGCTTCTCAAGAGGGCAAGAAACTCGTGCCGGCGCAGTTCAACACGCTTGCTTTAGATATTTACAATCGAATATCGACTGCGTAATCGACTGCGTAAAACCGATTCACAAAACCGTGGACATCAATGCTTCTGTACATTTTCAATGCTTTCTGTTGTTATACAAAAGTATACATTGCATCCTAAGGTTTGGTGTTCATTTTTATTTATTACAATCGAAAATACCGGGCGTGGTCCGGACAGATAGTAAATTAAAAGAATCTTAAGTAAATATAAGTTCTTAAATGAGTGTTAAAATGAGATTCATCATGCTTGGTTTGTGAAATTGTAGAAAGCAAAATTGAAAACAGTGGTTAGAAATGCACCCTTTTAGGATGAGACTAATTATACTCTTCTC
This sequence comes from Teleogryllus occipitalis, assembly GCA_011170035.1. NCBI lineage: Eukaryota > Metazoa > Arthropoda > Insecta > Orthoptera > Gryllidae > Teleogryllus > Teleogryllus occipitalis. The sequence goes on from BLKR01000370.1 coordinate 537,591, forward strand.
AATTTATTGTTATTTGTTCCCAATAACGAAACAGGTCAACATTCCTATTGCAGTGTACACATGTAATGATTAATTTTATTTAAAGAAGAGAGTTGCCAAACTACTTTTCAATGGATTGTTTAAGACAAAAGTCTCTTTCCTCAAACCCCTGATTTCAGAATTTATATTTTATACTTGCTTACGAAGTTTATTGTAGTGATGTGCGTCTACAACTCAAGTTTCATTGTGTATATTTGCACGTGAACAATAGGTAGGGATGGTATACTGTGTATATCTATGTAGACAAAGCTAATAAAATATATCTTTTTTGCGGGACGGGGGCATTATATTGGTACTGTGGTTGCATGTTGGTTGTGAACACATGGTCAGGGGTTTACCCAATAATTCTGGTTATTGGGACATTTTCAAAATACAGAAAGAACAGAATTGCTCAAAACAATCCCTAATATACTAGGTAAAAATAAACGAAAATGAGTATAGCACATCATTGTTAATTTGATGAGATATTTACTTTCGGATTTTGGGGCGATTTTAACTTCACGTACTTATCAATTGTTGGCTTTTCTGAAAAAAAAATCTTTAAATAAGTTCATGTTCATTTTTTCAAACTATGGGTTTTTCGTGTAATGTTTGCGTATATTATTTTATTCGGGATTGTAAATTGGAATATATCGCGTTTCTTTTGGGAAGGGGTTCTTCGACCCGGACTGCACCGTGACTCAGCAGTTTTGGAATTCATAGATTAACGGTACTTCTCTTCGTTGGGCGATAATATTTCCCACGACATGAGAGGCTGTTTTTGAGTTGCCTAATTTGTGTTGATGTATTAGGTTTAAAAGAATTAATTTTCGCAACTCATGCGCTACTTTCAGTTTTTGGGTGATGGTTGGGATGTGTCAGTGCACAGAAATTGCGGTACTAAAACATGTTCGTTACTAATGCGAGAAAGTACGTGCTTTTGGAACACCACTAGTTTGTGTATTCCACGCAACATACATACGATGCCGGACAGATAGGTAAATACAGCATTTTATAGTATGTATAAATATGAACTCCAGAGTCTTTCTTCCACAATGCTTTAACCACGCAACGCGAGGCTGCACGGCAGGATGAGGTAACAGCACATAATATCGGTAGATCACTAGAGAGTAAAGTATTTTCTTCCGACAACTTCATCAGAAGAAAACAAAAGCGTAATGATAAGAAAGCTGACCTCCACACTAAATTCGCGCAGTAGTAAAACGTTAGCTCCTGAAATGTATGAAGTTATGTTGGTAGCACTCCTGGCCGAGTCGTCCTGAACATAAACTTTAGAATTAATTCATTAAATTGTTTTAAGATTCGTGAATTCCTAATCTCAGTATGATGTGAAGTTTCGAAGAATAGTATTCTGCGGTTTTCACAGAGCCAGCTCCCCAAGGTCACTGAAGGCCCGTCACCACGGTAGCATTTAGGCACGATTTTTCGCGTCTTTCTCAGTCGAGTCGCTAGAGTCGCTTCGTCTGCGGCTCTGCTTGATACTCTCGCGAGTTTGTGACACCTAGCGCCACTACTGAAAAAGACGTGCAAAACCGTGCCTAACTGCTACCGTGGTGACGGGCCTTCAGTGACCTTGAAGTCCAGCTATGTACACACCGCAGTATAGTTTACCTAACAAAGGCGCAAAAAAATTATTCTCGCGAAAGTCAAGTTTGTTGTCCGAGCGTAGCGAGGGAGCTTTGAAATATAACTTAAATATAAAATAACTATAAATACCATATTTGCACAAAAGTAATTGTAGTGCCCTAACACTCTTGTTTGAAAATAATAAACAAAGACGTCAAGACGAAAGACAATTGCGAATCGTTACAGATGTTTCGCACACTCTTCGCAATGTTTCGCAAACTGAAAAATTAGCTTTTTCGCGCACGAAAAACAAGCAGGGCGTGTTAAAATCTAGATTACTTTATCACGTGTGTAATACATTACGTTTTAGAAAGACTTATATTCTTTTCATTTTAATTCAAGTATAAAAATCGTTAAATTGGGTACTATGTTACTTCAAAATTAGTATTAGCTGATGCGTTCAAACGAAAGTATTATATTTTCTTTGTTGCATTCATATGTTTATCTAATCATTTTGAGCATTGCTTCATTTTTATCTCTGGTCTAAAAATCAGACTTTTAGCTCGCTGAACATGCTATTGCTACATACTTTTTTATTATTATTTATTAGTCATTAAATGCTCAAACAGTATGTGGCGTATGCGTAAGCGTTGAGTCCATTCTGCACATGTTTTCTTGACTCTAAAATATATACCTTCTTTCTTTCACTATACGTATTATTTATCCACTGAGAGAACGAAGTGGATGTTAACATTGCCACGTGTGTAGGCAGTCGCTGATTGGCTACAAGTCCGCGATACACATTCTACCTGGATATTTTTAATATTACGCCTAATAAAATAATTTTTCTCTCCGTATCTGTAAATATATCATAATTAAAATGACTAATGAATCAAAATACCGAAAGAAACATCAGTCGCAGAACTATAATCTGCAACTTCGGGATGATTTCATTAATGTAATTAATTGTTTTGGAAATGAACGTAATAGTGCATTGCATGTGCATTGCATATTGCATTGCATAGTGCATTGCATATTGTAAATTATAATGTGTATGTTTAGAATGTGGTTTACATTGTTATTAGCAAAATTGAAAAAATAATAATAAGATAGTTCCAAAAAATTAAAGGAAATGCTCTTAATATTTAGTAAAAAATCAAATGTAAGCGTCTGAAAAAAGTGTAAATTTACTTTACATGATATGTGTTACCTCATACGAGAGGCGTGAACAAAGATACATACAAAACTAAGAAGTAGTTTCAATGTAATAGCGGACCACAAAATGTGTGCTTATTGCCTAGTCAACTCTTTGAGTTGTGCAGGAAGAATAAGTAAGAAAGAAAGTCACAATATGTGTCGACGTTGGTTATTTAAAATTGTGGGTTTGTGACTGTACGTGGCATGAGTATTGAGTGTAGAAGTGCATTGTTCATTAAAATTTAATGACTGTTTTTATCTTCATTGGCGACATCCTCTGAAATCGTAAAACATTCGCAAAAAAAGTAGACAGAATATAGCAAAACAACTGCTATTTTAGACTATTTTATAAACGTATTTAATTCATTAGGAAAGAATAATACGGAATTATTAGACGATAGAGCCATTGTCAGATTCAGGATGAACGACTTTTTTCTTTAAGTAACGAAATAAGTAGAAGAGAACCTAAGCCTCCTAAGAGAACACTAAACAGACCTCCTCCGACCCCTCGCCGGATCTCCCGAAAGCAATAAAAACCCCGTGTCACGTTTCCTCTGGGCACAGTCGACCGACTTTTGCCGAAAGCAGCGAGGTAAGCAAAGCGGCTCAACTTATTATTCAATTTTCCCCCATATTTGTAATAACATTTGATATTAATTATTATTACTATCCCCCATTTATTGTGTGTGTATATATATATATATATATATATATATATATATATATATATATATAAATTTTGGTTCTCTTCACATATATTTATAATCTGAAATTTGAACTGGTATTATCTGTATTAACCCCCCCTCCCGTCGCAATTCATTTTTGCAATTTTATCTGCTATATGTTCCTTATCTTTTGCAATCGTATATCGATTATCCTTTTGTTTTTTATGTTAATTTTGATTTATCCATTAATTGTAATTTAATTTTCTATCTTATTTTGTATTTATTTATAATTTTGTTATATCTTTCTGTATCTTATAGACTGACGATGACGGCAAAGCCGTCGAAAGCCGGCTATCTTAATAAAGCTAGTATGTTGACGAAGATGACCTCTTTTATTTCTTCTTATAAGAACGTCAACAACACCAAATCAGAATTCCCACAAACGAAATAAGTAACGGATACATTTCATAATTAACCAATGATTGATTACTGCATAGCTGTACTAATTTCGGATTTACACGTAGTGAAAATCACTGTATCACATGCGAGACGACATGCTCGCGTTTTGTGGTGTGCAAAAGTTTCGTATCATCTTATCGGCAATTCTTATAATAGCTTTGGAAATAATATGCCGAGTGAATGCATTATTATCCTTACGAGGATTATGATCTCTATCTCACACTACCAAGCAGTCGTCTTTTTTATTTTTTTGCGCATCCTGCACATTGCGATTGCAGGGTATTGTGCATCGTGTGGATGAATTCGAGATCGCAAACAGCCAGCGGTGACAGCGGAGCGTTGACAGCTGGTAAGATGACAGCACAGTGGCTGAATCAAGCGATTCAGCGGAGGGATACAATTCTGTTGGTTTCCATTTCATTCTCTCGTTGGACAGCCTTTAGTTGAAAACATTATGAATAAAGCATTTTAACAGTTTATTTTGCTCAATCCTGCGCAATTTTAGGGTTCTCTATATCTGTAAATATATCACAATTAAAATTATTAAATTAATGAAATTAAGAAAGAAACATCATTGTCAGGAGTATAACCAGCAACTTTTAAATGATTTCATTAATATAATTGTTTTAGAAAAAAATGCAATTGAGCATTGTAATACTGTAAAAGTGTTTATATTCTTACATGTTTACAATGTAGTTTACATTGTTATTAAAAAAATTGAATTAATAAAGAACGTATTTCGAGTATTGGAGGTTTCCGAATTTGAACTTTCATTTCTGTCATCATTCCAGATAACTGAGTTTCTGCTATATTTTCATTGATGGGTTATTAAACGCCATTTCTACAAGTTATCTTTATTTTGTGAATCATATTATAAGTTGTTTACTTTTTTAGCGTTCGCCTTTACATTCTCTTTCTATTTGTTATATTTTTACAGATTTTCATTTGCGGTTATTTTCCATGTCCTAAAATTACAACTGACCGCACTTCAAAATGATCTTTTTTAACACTTTATAATTTGTTCGTTTTCTCGGTGTTTACTTTTTGCCAATTTTTCTTTTGGTTGTAACACATACTACGTTAAACGATACCCTTTTCCCATTTTTTAATTGTTTGAAATAATAATTAACAATCGCATTACGGTTCTAAAATTTCGTTTAGTCCCCAACAAAAGCACTTTTGTTGGAGGAAATCGAACAATACCTAACCAATGTGTTGGACGATTACGCATCTCCACTTGCAGACGTCAGATGTTTTCATTTCTTCTAATAGTAAAATTACCCAATGAAATAGCAGAGCTGACAAATAGATTAAGTAAAATTGTATTTTTCAAAATTACAGGGAATGAAAAAAAGTTGAAAATATCTGGGGTTACAATTTGTTGTCATGATAAACAATGGAGCTTTTAGTCTCTCATTTAAAATACCGCAGATACAAACAAATCATCTGCTGGTTCTGGCAACAAATTTATTTATGTAAAGAAATTAATCATACCCTACAAAAATTACAGCTATCAGAAGAAATTTAACACATCATGCGAACGATGCAGCCATTATCTCTTGATAAATAAACCACCTGACGCTTTCGCGCTCGTTCATTGAGATCGTTCATTCAGTCTGAAGTTAAACACCCTAAGCATTCATCAGTATCTGATTTGTTCTTCACTTCATTTATTAATTTTTTTAAATTACGTCAAATATAGGCACGCGAAGACTAGAATTAATTCAATCTAATATTTCAGTATCACATTCAGACGTAGTCAAAGAAAAGGAACGTTTTGGTGTATTTCCATTTTTCATTAAGCGAGCGACTAAAGTCTTAGAGAAAACACCCACGTACACAAAAATACACAAACACAAATGCACACATCGAGACTGAAAGGAAAGTCAAATATACAGAAAATTACAGGAGAGAAACCAATGCACATATACCTCGACACACAAATAAACAACCACACAAATACACACATCTGACTAAACTCTCAAATATACACAAAAAATAATGTAGTACATAAACACACAACCAAACACGAATATGCAACTAAACACAAACCCGAAACTATTCACAAACCGGCAACTGTACGCAAACAAACTCAAAATACAAAACCCAAAACACGTGAGTATACCCCACAATTTACATTGTTCCAGCCCACAATACATTAAATCGATGATCTTCGCCATACTACCTGTAGTTCATTATAGTTTATATAGCATATTAGCTGCTGCTTATTAGTATATATATATATATATATATATATATATATATATATATATATATATATATATATATATATATATATATACACACACATTAGCCACTACTGCTAAGAATGGATGGAAAGCAGAGTTCAGCAAGAAACAGTTTTGTGAAGATTTGAAATACGTTTTGTATTTTCAAATACTTTGATCGACTTCCTTTTTCCCGAGCGCATGTTAGCAGGGGACAGGTGCTGCGTGACCTTGTGTGATGAACTGTTACATCCAAAATATCCGTTAAACATGGGACGCAAAACAATCAAAATTACTCAAAAAATCCTTATCTCTCATATCACAATATGTATACTTCCATTAGAAAAAAATTTACGCTAATATCTCAAGAAATACAAATGATGATATAGAAATGAATCCATGTTTCAATTAGCTCCATTCCCTGATGGACATCCGTGAAAACTGCATTGCAATAACAACCGTTCAAAAACTGCCGGAAGTGCTAAAGGTACGTGACACACCTGTGAATTAATTTACGTGAAAAAATTATGAAACTTTCTATTGTAATAACAAATTGCAATAGCTCCTCGGATGGTTCATGGTAGGCGTGTTAATTGTCCATGGTGCGATTGCACGTTCGATTCCCGATATGTGCAAAAATAGAGCTGTAGATTCCATTACAATCGCCTTAGTTTCTATAGCTGTGTCACAAAAACCCAAGATCAGACAGACCAATTGTAGATAAGGTCAAGGAAATTCGTTTTGCTCACCATAGGTCTCCTTCACCCACGTGCGTGGATAATAATAAAACACGGGCTCAAACGCGGAAACACCTCTAGCTGACAAAAATCGGGTTAATCCGTCCAAAAATGACAAAAAATATACACACATGCATTATTATTTGCAGTGATGAGATTTTCGGGCGTTTGGAGCGCGGCGCACCGAGCGTAGGGATGACAAAAAACATCGATGTTTTTGAAACATCGATGTTTTCCACCAGAAACATCGATTAACATCAATATTTTGCTCTCAATGTTTTCTTTAGATCGATATTTTGTTGCTTTTGTGACATCAATGATTTTTTAATTGTGAGTTTTCTTAAATAAAGGTGTTTAAGCCCGTTGTAGAGTAGTAGCAATTCACAGCAATATCGTTGTTTTGCGTCATCCTCTTTATCACGCTGCACATTTCTCCTGTGCAATCTGAGGAAGTTTGGGAGCTGCTCCTATTACAGATGTATGTCATCACCAGGCTCGTCATTGCCTGAATGGACAGTGAAACACGAAGTCGATAGCAAAACACGATGTTCTTTATTGTTAAATTATTCTTTACATTCGATAACAATTTTTACATACTACGAACATGCTGGGAACCGAACAATAAAATATATCCCTTCTACGAACTGTAATTAAAAATGTATAGAAAAATAGCATGTTTATTAGTCTATAATTAAAACACGGATGTTTTAAATATCGATGTTTTCATCGACATCGAAAACGCTTTAGCGATGTATCGAAACGTCGATGTAACGATGTTTTGGTAAAATTTGCCGTCACTCGCCGGGCGGCGGCGCTGGGGCGAGCGGGGCGTTTCTGGGTTAGCAGATCGCGCCGAGATGTCTCCGGCAGTGGGGCGGCGGTTGCTGCCGCTGCTCTGTGCCGCGCAGCGCCGTTCGCCGCGACCCGAGCCTTCGCTGCCCCGCCGCCGCCGCCGCCGATCCGGTCGTCAAGACTGGGGCGTCGAGCAGAGCGACGCGGATGTAGTTGTGCCACCAGTGGTTGCGTGGCGCGCAACCTGCGATACCTGCAACTTCGGTGGTGTATTGGTTAGCGTTTCGTGTCGTTATATCCGAGTTCAATTTCGATCGAACCTGGGGAATTTTCGGGGCGAAACAATCCTTCGTATTGTAACGTATTGTAGGACTACAGCTAGCAACCGCCACAATGGTGCGGCGGCAGAGGATTAGACGCCAGGGGCTAGGCAGGATGTGACACGCCGAGGTATTCTGAGAAATCCTAAGAGCTAGGGAAAGGGATGCCCAAAGTGCGGGACAGCGCATTTTTGCCGCGTGCCGCACGTGACAAATTCTTGGAATCCATGGAAATGGATGTCCAAAAATGCCTGGCAAAGTGACTAGTGCGGGCTGTGTGTAAAACCCAGTGACGTTTCAGGTCACGTGGGTGGTAGCTATATAAGAGCGAACGCAGAGCGCGGGGGGTTTGTTGAGCTGAGTGGGAACCCTCGTGCGAAGGCACAAAACTTGCGCCCAGGGCGGTGCGGAGCCGAGCTAGGCTCGTGCGGCAAACCATGTGTTGGGACGCCGTTGTGGACTATATCCACGGGTGACTGAAGTCGCCGGAGCTGTCTGCTGTGTGCGGGAGGCTCGCTGAGAAGTGGCGCGGGCCACGAGTCAGTTATTCATTTTTAAGGATCGCTCCTGCGATCAGGGAAGTAAAGATCTACCAGAGCTGAGTAACTTAAATTATTACTGTACATATTGTGAATAGACCTGTACATATTTATCATTGAAGCTCGTGTCTGTGATTATTGTGTATTCCCACGACGTCACAGTATGCCTGTCATTGGAGAGGCGTCCCACGCTGTAGATTTCTGCATGCGAAAATTCTCATTTCTAAACGAAGCCTCTGCTCTCTAAATTTGTATCCACTGTTTTGTCGCCCGAGTGATACATTCTTTCGCTGCTTGATGGCCAAAGGGGCGTAGCGAAAATGCGTGGTTAGGTGGATGACTTGAATCTCGCGACATAGAATGAGGTATGATTGAATGGAGGACGAAACATAGAGAACTGTTCAAAACCGCACTTGAATGAGAGTGGCGTGCGGGAGAGATGGACAAAGTGTGATGAGCGGGAGGACTAGGTAGTGCAAAAGGGGCTAGATGGGCAGAGTGAGATGCGTTGGCAGGACGGTCTTGGTATGCCAGATAGGGCGTGCGGGCGATAGAGGGGGGAAGGAGTGTGATGACTAGGCATCGGATGTTTAGGCACTAAATATTCGTCTTTAAGGCGCCTAAATGACACTGAAAACGTCGAGAAAAAGGAGAAAAAACGCAGTCATAAGTTACACAATAAAATAAAAAATTGTTTGTAATTTTTTCTATATCATTTTGTAAACTTAAATGCACAAAATAAGTTCGTGCATTATAATGTAAGAAAAGATTTACATTTTTTCAACTTGTTTACATTTTATTCTTAATAGTTTACACGTTAATATATTAGCAATAACTTTTCAAGAATCACACTTTCAAATTTACAGCTATTGAGAGACAAAATCAGTTTGAATACAGAGAAGGACTTCGGAACATCTACTTATGTGACTGCCATGTATTTTAGAAGTCAAACATTAGAAACCTGGAACATGGTTGGTATTAAGAAATAGTGAAATGAAGAAAAATCTCTCGGTATACTTTTAGGAATTATTTCGTATTTTAACCCATTAGCGCCCGGTGGCAACTTAAGTTTCCACGTCGGATAATTTGTTCTAGATTCCCAGAATTGGCTCAAAATTGGTTTCTGATTGTTGTATACTGCAATTCAATATTTCTTCTTCGTATCTTCCGGAGAAGGTTATCTCTTTCACTTTAGATTAGGGTCTGTTGTATTTCATTTCTTGACGTGCGCGCATGCTGATCACTGTTGCTGCACAGTGTTGTCTAGAATGTAAGTTTTCTCTTGCACGTAGTTACTTTTTTTGTGTTCATGGAGTATTTATCAATGGTAATACATTCAGGAACAAATTTAGATAAATATTTGTGCAAAAATATTGTATTCGTTTCCGTTAGAGTAATCTAAATGTGTTTGGCAACTTAAGTTGCCACTAGGCTCATTCAATATCGTATTTTGAAAAATTATATCTGCGTGTAATCTCACTTGCCAAGATTTGAAACTTTGTGTGTGACATTTGTGTAATGGACACTAAATTCTAATGATGAATTATTTTGGGTAGTTTTACTTATATTTTATATTTTGGCATGTTTTCTCGAGGCAGAAATGATGATGGTTTGCTTTTGCATGAAGTGCTAGAACTTTTAGAAAATGACAGCTTGTGCCCAGGCACTATCGCTATTTGTCCGCCTGATGAACATTCTAATGCTGATACGGACAAGGATTCTGACAACTCGGATGAGGAAATAGCTTGTGAATCTGATCATCTTCCTGCCCGGATTTTGCGCTCCAAAACACTTTTGCAAGTTTCAAGAAATGAAGAGAGACATCTTATTGGAGACATCGTGGAAGTTGACGTAAGAGTAAGTGAAGAAATCGCTTCAGGGAGCTCTAACTCTGACACTGTAGTACGTCGAGGTAAAAAATCCAAACGAAAATCCTCTATCGAGTGGCATAAAAGCAACGACCTGTCACATAGTATTCCTGAAATGGAATCTGAAATGCATCCAAATGCAGAAGATTTTTTGAAGAATACAGTTAGTTGCCCTGCCAATGCTTTTCAGGCTGATTTTAGCAGTAATCTTTTAAACCACATTGTAACTGAAAGAAACAGATATGCAGGTCAACATTTACGTCACGATGTATGTGTTTCACCTGATGAGATTTTATGCATTGTTGGCGTTATGCTTCTGTCCAGCTATCATTGCCTCCCTTCAAGAAGGCTGTATTGGAAGACTGATCCCGATGTACATGTGCCCATAGTTGCAAATGCTATACGTCGAAATCGTGTTGATCAAGTCATGAGTGTACTACATCTTGCGAACAATTCTACCAACGATGGGGGTGATCGGTTATACAAAGTGCGCCCTCTCTTTGATATTATAAATTCCAGTTTCAAGCAGGTGAATCCGGGTCCGACTGTTAGCATTGACGAATGCATTATACCTTACTATGGCAGACACGGGGCGAAGCAATTTATTAGACGGAAGCCGATCAGATTCGGCTTCAAAGTTTGGGTAGCAGCTGATCCATCGGGTTATGTTCATCATGCCGAACCCTACTGTGGAGATTCTACTTGCTCATCTACTACAGGCTTAGGCCAAGGAGCTGACGTGGTTTTAGGTCATGTTGAGCATTTAGATCTAAAAAAAGGTGTTAAGACTTTACTTTGACAATTTGTTCACATCTGTAGCACTTCTACAAGAACTTGCATCACGTGGATTAGGGGGTACAGGAACTCTACGAGAGAATCGTTGTCAAAGTAACGTGAAGTTGCCTAACAAGAAACATTGGAAAAAGCAATCAAGAGGAAGTATGGCAGCATCCTCCAATGGGAATTTGCTTGTGGTGCGCTGGAACGACAATAATGTTCTCACAAACTGCGATGGAGTTCATCCCATGAATACTGCCAGCCGGTACTCACGTGCGGAAAAGAAAAAAATATCTGTAAAAATACCAGGACTAGTAGACAAATACAACAAAAATATGGGTGGGGTAGATTTATGTGATCAGTTCGTGTCAACCTACAGAGGCGGCATAAGGTCAAAGAAATGGTGGTGGCCGTTTTTCGCTTGGGGCGTTGATGTGTGTTGTGTGCAAGGATGGCTTCTCTACCGACGCTGTGGAAATAACATTCCTCTACTAGAATTCAAGCGTCAATGTGCCACCCAGTTTCTTGTATCTTTTGGCACAGCAGCGATATCGCCTGGCGTACGAAGGACCTTTCCAAATGCAATTCATGGAATACGTGTGGATTGCAAAGATCATGTAGTAGAGAAAGGTTAACATAAATATTGTCGATGCAAAGTCTGCGGAAACCGCACTATATTCATTTGTAAAACATGTAATGTATCACTTCATCCAGAAAATTGTTTCAAAACATTCCATAGTGCCTAGAAGATAAGATTTTCCTGATTAGAGCCATCAGAGTTGTGTAAAATGATTCTTATGTTTTAATTTCAATTCACAGAACAAAATATATATTTCGATATTCTTCATGATATTATTTTATCATTTACTGATACCGCATTATCCCAGTGGCAACTTAAGTTGCCAGATAATTTTCCTATGTTGGCAATCTTGTTTGACTTCGTTCTCGAAATATGTTGTAATAAGAGTTCAGAAGTATTCGTATTTCAAATTTCATTAAAAAATATTCATCGGAGAATTACGGGCATTAAAAATATTAATAACCACAAGTTTTGTTTCTTGTGATTTAGAGGCATCATTTTATTTTATTTATTGAAAATAAATTACCTTACATAGATCTCATCGCATCCAAATCAGAATTCCCATTATGAATATACAAGTAATTCTTTTTATTTCACATTACCAATTTCAAACATGTTTATGGAGTGATTGAACTGAAATTCGCCCGCCCCTTTGATTTTTTTTCTGTATTGTCTCTTGAGGCGATGGAGGGAGCAGTACTATTATATCAGGCTTTGGTTGGTGCCACGAACACGCACTCAGGAGCGGATTCGGCTCTACAATTCGGAGATAGAAGGACCAAAGGTGTTCACGTGACTAAGTCCGATTCAATCAGGTTTGGATACGCTTTTCTTACCGTGTTTCCTGTATTTTCTTACACATCTCACTGTGTACGGCAAATATATTTTCGACATCGTAAACATCATCACCATCATCAAAAATTACTTCTTTACGAGTTACTCTCCAAGCCTATCCTGAAGAGATCTCGCAATATCCCTGTAATCAGTGATACATTTCGTAACGCTTGTATCGCAGAACCAGAAACTGATAGAGGAGGGCAGGCCTTTCCCCGCATTGCAATTTGGCAATGAACGTAGACCAACTTTGAGCAGAAAAATCCTGTTCAAATTCTGCCCGGAGGAGTCATTTAGGCTTGAGGATATTTTTTTTTCTTTTCTTTCCTTCTTCACGCGGACAATTCCGTACAAGGCGAGTTTTACCTCTCTTCTCTACCGTATGAAGGCGTGTGAATGACGGATTTTCTATTCTCAAACAACTTTATTTCAACTAGGTTTGATTCGTAATGACAGTCAACGCTATCACGTATACGTATTATATTATATTAAGGTATTTTAATAAAACTTTTTTTAGACAGCTTCTAGTAAAAGTTATCCCTTCTACGTCATTCAAAGCGGGCTAAAAGTGAGATGATGCTCAAATACTCTGATAGTGTGAATACAACAAAAAAAAACACTTTCGTCTTATCCCATCATCTACTAGGGATTTTAATTTAAGATAATGGTTTGTATGATTCAATTAAAATAATATCAATAAGGCTGTCTAAAAATATTGTATGACACGGTAAAAGTTTATTTTACCATTCTTATCATAAATAACTTATTTGCTTGTACAATTAGTTACCTCTCCCAAACACATTTATGCACATTAAGTACATTTCGAGAAGCCCTTCTATTGTTTCATTTTGGTTAACTTCGCATAATGAGCTCTCACACTGGTGAAATAACGGGCACTTCCGCAGCGAAAAGCAGGGTGGAGCCTTGTGGTGGCTCGCATATAGTGTTCTGCGATTTGCACGAATCAAGTTTTACAATCGGAAATGGCTAAATCCATTCGCCCTTCCAATTTTTCAACGCCTAAGTGTATGATAAAAAGCAATGGGACATGCGTTAGCCAACCACACATTTGTTACTGACAAGGTCTCATCATCGAGGAGAGTTTCAATGATGCCGCAGAACATAATTTAGAAATGCACCGAGAACCTAATTCAATCATGGTGACTACTTTTTCGGGGGATACATTTTTAGAACATTCTCATTTTTACATTACAAAATTTGTGGAATATTTCACAGTATTATTAAAGAAAATATTAATAAACGAATACTTCGATCGACATTACAACTTATTGGCTGAGCCCTTTTCTCCGTTACAAAGAGTATATCTCCGTTATATCTTTTATTACATTGCGCTAACGTACTGCGAGAGAAAGACACTACAATTAAAATCTTTAACAGTTTTCATTATTTGTCGGCTCCTAAAACACCGGGAGAAAATAATACTAACAATATTTGCTTCAAAAGAGTCATGCAAAAAACAAAAACTGTTTCATAACTCTTTCATTTTCTTATCTTCCAACTATTTTTCCTGACTTTTCCTGATAAAAAAAATGTCCCGGCTTTTTCCTTCGTTTTCCCTGCGCTTACCTCAGCGCTTACCTCAGAATTGTCGGGCAGCAGTTGGTGTGCTCTTCGTTTACCTGAAGGACAGCCGTTCGAATTGCGGTCAGTCCTCGTAGAATTTGCGGCAGACAGACGATTTGCGTGATACCTGTTCAAGTTTTCGGTGCATCTCATTCTAGTATGTAAGCATTACGTAAACATTGATCACTCATCTTTACTCTTAGTATTCGTGAATTTGTAGTATAATAACATTCGCCCTGTGAACACCTTCATACTGCATAAAAAGCAACTTTAGTGTCCTTTCCGAATACAGCTTTTTATTTTTAAGAAATGTCAATATGTTAATGTTTAAAACACATTTACGAAAGAAGTCGATGCAAGTGTCTCTGAAGAACCTGAGACAAGAGATCAAGGATTGTGTCGTATTTTAGAATCAAATTTTCAGCGCCTTCTGCAAACACTTAAGTATCGAGTCAACAGCATCGCAATTGAACTAAATCCAAAGCACAGCTTTCGCCGGCGCTAAAGGAACGTTCCCATTCGATTGATTGGCAGTGTAACGATGCGTGGCCTACCAGTTCTGTAAACATTTGTACAATGGTCGGAACACGGAAATATCCCTTCTAAGGTCATTAGCATTTTTTGCCGAAAGCAAACCACTTGCCAGAGGAAGTTTCAGTGAGTGGTGCACTCAAACAGAAAGCTCAACAATACAACGGGTCTTTCAGAACGTAGAAAATGCATCGAATATCATAGATAGAAAGTAACACGAAAAGTATCGGAAAGTCCGCGTTAAGGTAAGACATAAGTTATCAAACCTGTCAATCGTAGACGCTTGAACGATCCACAAGGGCGGCAGTTATCTCGGTACCAATAATTAGGAGGCAGGCATTACATTCAAGCGAGGGAGCGATGGAAGCATAAAATACAAGACAAGTTTCGAGAAGAAAACTTCTCTTTCGTGTTTGAAAAATTGTATTGTTCAGTATTAAAAGCGTACATTTTTTTAAAAAACACAGATTTTGGACTCACTTTTAAGTTCTATGCTAGAAATTACAATATTTTCAGGTAATTGTTATTTTCTGTAGGCGATTAGTACCATCAGATTACTCCTAAAAGAGATCAACCCCGTATGACTACACTAACATTTCTAAAAATATATTAACTTCATTTCCATTTGTATGGATTACAAGGATTAGATAATGACATTCGTGTCAGTAATTACTCTACTTACTTCTAGGATAGATTTAATATTACGATGACTAAAGAAATCCTTACAAGCATAAGGCATCAGTTTAAAACTTTACGTTCGGTTTGCAAAGAATCCGCAAAATTTGGTAAATTAGAATTATGTAAAATATACTAATGTAATATCCATTACATAAAAATTAAATAATATACATTTCGTGATAAAAAAAAGGTAACCCCTTTTTTAACCTAAGTCCCGCAAGTGTCAGCCGAAACTGAGGTTTTCTGTCGCAACCTTGTTAGATAAGACGCGCAGGCCCACTGTGGAGGCAGGAGGCCCACGCCGATAGTCAGCTAACGCAAAGATAACACGCGGGTGGCGCCACTTCAGAAGCGAGAGATTCCAACAGTTCCCGGATTGAGGTGAACCGCTTAGAAAAAAAATCTACTGTGTATTCGCTAACATTTTGATCGTCAGTTGCGCCCTTCCTTAGCCATTGCGACCACAGGGAAGTTCCTCTCCAACGTTCAAGTGTGAGTTAATACTGATTCCAGGTGCAACTTCAAAGGTCATTGGTCCCGAGAGAAGTGCATGTTATATACCGAGGTAGGCGATGTGGTCCTCACCCGCCGATCTACACTCGGTATGCGAGATACCCCCTCCGCCAAGTAGGCTTACATCGCCTGCCGGAACAAGCTCTACACTCCCGACCGGTCTTCTATCATGTGTGGTAGCGTAGTGGATGCATGTTTGTGTGTGTAATGGAAGACGTGAAAAGAATGAGGAAGGAACGGTCGTGCGCGGTGTTTCGCAGTTGTTAGGGTACGACTCCGGCATTCGCCAGGTATAGTCCGAAGAAACCACTGAAAACTATAGAAAAAAGCAATCGGCCGCTAGGTTTTTCTACTTAATAGTGATTCGACCCAGGAATGAAGCTAATGTCAAAAATTCGCCATCGTTGAGACTAATTCTAACATATCCCGGTCAATGGTATTGCAAGGGGTATTGGTGTTCAACGTGGTTTCGTCACGCACTCGGTATCTGTGACAGTTTATGCTCATGGAACACGATTTCATCCCATGCACTGGCGTCAATTGCATGGAGCCAGTTCGCCAATGCATAGTTTCACGAAGCTCACACAGAAAGCTCTGAGAAAGTGACATTTCCCGCGCGTCCCTAGAGAAGTTCCATCCTCAAATCGTTTTCTACGCGGCACAGCTACTGCGAAGCGCAATGGCTGACCGGGGACATTGAGCCTCCATTTAACCAGATGCATAGTGTCCAAATGAAACTAAAGGAAATAGAACGACTTACAGACCCTCTTCAAATTCTAGAACTTTCCAATGCGACTTTGCTCAAAGACGTTAGCAAGGTAATTTGGAGAGTTTTAAGTAAGTTTTCGTAATTTCTATCACAATGCATAAAAATTCAAATGTCTCATTTTTTTCAACAAATTTTTAAACAATGGAAAACAATTCACGTTATCTAAGAAAGTGGATAAGTCTGAACATGTCACTGTCATGTAGATATAATCAAAGGATCATAATGTATTACATTAAATGCAGCTTAGTTAATATCACTTAATAAACAAACGAGAATAATACTTGTCAATAAACACATCGTAAATTTTTGTCAAATTCGAATGTCAATTACTTCTCATTAGAAAATCAAAAGACACTTTATGACTATCAATAGAAATCTTGAGGCAGTGCTCACGACATAATTTCAAATGAATCCTGCATTTTCAAATTGTCACTGACGAAATGAGCTTAGTTTGAAACGTTGGTGTCTTTGGTGGGGAATCTAAAGAATTATTAAGAATTGAAAGGTATATTAAAATGAACACACTATAATATCCTCCGATTATCCATTATGCTACGACAAGTCACTGCTGTAGAATTTTTGTACTTACCAAGTCATAAAACAAAAGGTTACTCGTTTCAAATGAGTTCAGTCACAGATAGAAACTGGAAGCTAATTAAACAAAACCTCAGAAACAAGTTTGTTATTTTTCAGGATACAATTTAATAAATGGTGGTAGCAAAGATACTCATACAAGTAGAGAAGAATCACAACCTAAGGCATTTATGAGGCAACTCACGTAAATTATTTTTACGATTCATGTCACCAACAAAACGGACAGCTCTTAATTTTATAAATATACTAATATAAACAATCGGTAATTCTTCAACTAACCAATAGTAACTAATAAGGAACTGAAAATGTGTCGTTCATAAATTGGGAGAACGTAATTGGAGTTGCAATAGGTGAGAAATTAATGTTTAAGCATATATTGTGATGATCGTCTATTCAATGCTTCATTAACTGAAAGAGTTCATTCGTTTGAGACATCAACAAAAAATACAAACATTGGATTTTTAATTTTTTTTAACTTTATCTATACTACACGTTAACATTAATTTCTTATTTTATCGACATTTACGTTTCGGATTTACTTTTTTTTATTCATCTTCAGGCGTCTGTCATTACAATGAAATTAAAAGCTAAAACAAAACTCATTAATACAGTTCGCAAGTAATGAAGGCTTTCTTTTAAAAATTCCTTAATAAATATTCAAACAATCATTAACACTAAAATTAGTAATTAATATATACGTAGTGTAAATGATTGAAATTTTAGTAAATCCATTTAAAACACAAAGGACGTAATTTTTTATTGATACTCTCAAGTGAATGGAGTCTTTCACTGTTAGTGAAGATGCGAATGTTCCTAAGAAATTTTTCTGAATGGAACTCTTCCGTAGTTACTCATGTAATGATAACTAGAACAGATGTTCAGTGCCCAAAATATCTGAGTTAAGGGTAAAGAACGCCATCGAACGAGTCTCGTCGTCATGAAGTAACAAGTTGTATTATCGTTGGGTTTCTCTTACAACATACGCCCTCACGCTCAAGGTCAGTGCAGCGCGCTGTACAAGATTAGATTGTCTTCAAGCTCTCCAACACACTTCGGTACACGCATACACACAAACTCTGTATTTGTTTACAATAACGAGTTCTCAACATTTCGAAGGACAAATGTATGATTATTTAGAACATAACGCTACACGTTTCAGAGAACAGACCATCTTTCATTGCTTCTGAAATCATCAAAATTACTCCCATGAAAACAAGCACACTGAAAATTATTGATGGACAAAAGCTTGATTGTGGAACAAAGGAAACCGTAATCATACCCTTGAGAGCACCAGAACAATAAGTTTGATTAATCTGTGAATACTAAATTACATTCTAGAATGCTTTGTCATTTATAATTTTATGTGCTGTAGTTATCGTTTGTAGGGATGACAAAAGATTTGAATTAAGTCATGATGAAGTACTTCGTAAAAAAGAGGATGGAACAGTTGTTGAAAGAAAAGCAGGGGAAATGCGAAAAACCCCAACACAAGAAGGGCGAACATTTGTCCACTGAAGGATTTGAAATCCAGTATCCAAAGTCCTCGGTTCACGTACCAAACGTATGAGCTCCCCGCTCCTCCATTGAGGGCAGCGTTCTCTTTGCCCTCGTTCAAAGGTCAAGGATGCAAGTTTTATCCAGATATGAACTGACCACCCCACGTTCACAACCTTTCGAAGGTAAATATCAATTACTTTTACCTTTTACTCAATATTAGTATGCCAAGAGAATATTTTGCCAGGAAGCGTTTCACGGACAAAATAATCGAACCAAATTCCACGTGCTCTGAAATAGGGGCACATGGGTAAACTGAAGTTCAAAAAGCTACTTCATACTAATTTTCTTACGAAAAAAAGGCCTTTGAAGAAACATGGAATTCGTATATATGAGATCAACTCTAAAACGTGTAATATAATTTATAAGAAAAAATATTCTTAGAAACGTTACAAAACGGAGGTGGGACGCGTTTCAAATATCCTTTAATTCGAATCCAGAAAAAAATCTGGATCTCCCTTAACTTTCCAAGTCTTTAAATTGCTTCAAAAAATCATTGCGGAAACTAATTTCAAAATAAGTTTCGTTGGAATATAACCTTTAAGCTGTTCTGTGCCTTCTTAAAATGAAATTCACATTCCAGTTATGATAGTTTGTATGCGACTGTAATAGAAAAGCAAACTTCCTCAAAGCACCCAGTAGATGACTATGATTCGAAAAAAAAGAGATACGAGGATTCGTACATCATGGTTAACACGTGTCACTTCCTCTTAATTATGCACCATTATTTCCTCTCAATGATTCTTCTCCACCGTTCACTACACTCCTTACAACGGATTCGCTTTTGAATAACGCCATCGCTGAGACTCTTCGTTATGAGACGCCCCAGGGCATCGCTTAACCTGCTTCCTGTGTGCCTTTCTGCGTCGCACGTCCCGCGCTCTAACTCACTTTCACTGCACCACCGCATCGCACGCACCCGTCCAGTCCAACGACGCCCAATGCGCATCAGCGGATCCTCACTCACTCAACCAACGCATTCTCTCACTCAACCAAACGCATTCTCTCACTCAACCAAACGCATTCTCTCACTCAACCAAACGCATTCTCTCACTCAACCAAACGCATTCTCTCACTCAACCAAACGCATTCTCTCACTCAACCAAACGCATTCTCTCACTCAACCAACGCATTCTTCAATAGCGTAAATTTAAAAAAATTGACAATTGTACTTATACTCACGGAGACTATTGAGATGGGGTACATGAGAATAAAAGCTAATTATCAAGCTTATTTAAACATAAATAGAAATGCTTCCCAAAACAGTTTTTAGGGACACGAAACTTTATAAGCAAATCAATCACAAATTCTGACAATATTTCATAATAAATTAACTATTAAATTTGTGTGGAAAGCAATGTATATAAATTATCGAAAAGAAGTTGATCTCCTTTCCTTAGTAACATAAATTTCCCCTTCAATTAATGCGCCTAACCTTCTACGGTTGCCTCATTAATTTGCAGCCATGGTTCTAGAGGCTCAGGCTGAATACGGAGTGATCTGAACAAATTTGGACTTTATGAGAATCATCAATAGTGATCGAGTTATCGACTATCGCAAGCCCACATGACCGTCTTGTGTATGAATGTATTATAAAACTAATAATTAAAATTCATTACATCGATATTACTAATTCCTATAAGTGTAATACTTGAAATGAACAACATAATTATGCAATATTTCAAGTTTAGATATTCAGGGGAGGGGGACTCAAAAATAGGAAGACTGGTCGTCCCCATCACTTGGTGTCAAGCCAAGGCTGTCAGTCAGCTTACCCTTCTCTTTGCGAAGTCAGAGAATTTACATAACACGACGGATTTCGTGGCTGAATCGCTTTTCAGTTTCTAACGATGACTTCTTGAAACGACCATGGATGCAGTTGAGATTAGCAACTGATGGCCACATCTGGACCGGGTAATGCGCTACAAGATCGCTCCCCTAGTCTAAATTTAGTCTACGTATCTATGGCAAATCAGAAATGACTCTCATACTCATTTCTTAATTTCTAATACCTCACTGCATTACGATTCTGTAAGTCATTCAATAACCAACAAACGAATAAAAACAGACCTGGAGGAGAATGCGTTTGGAGGCACTTGGAGAGAAGGCCTTGAAAGACGGGGACGACCAACTGTTGTGTCTATAATATGAGTCACTTCAAAATGGATCATGCTAATTCGTAATGTTAACAATGAAAGTGTGTTTATAAATATGGATAGAGGATTTAAAACCTGTAGCCAGCTGCCAACACATACTGTTCATTTGCTTCTAGGCATCCTGGTTTACTGGCTTATTAGTGTACAGTATTATTATTATTATTATTATTATTATTATTATTATTATTATTATTATATAATATTACTCCTACATACAAATTAAAATAATGTGACTGAGGGCACAGATAAACTTAACTCCAACTGGAGAATACTCTAAACCCAAACGAAAACTACTCGAAGCCACATGGAAAGTACGCGCGCAGCCGCACACCCACTTACTTTCCTTCGAACAAACTTTTTTCAACCTGAACAACAATCCCGTGCAGCCCAAGCGGACAAAAATTCGGTTCGATCCCCTCACCGCAGCGGCTGCGTTGCGGACCGCAGTGGAACAGCGGCGCGGCGCGTCGGCTATAAAAAGAGTTCGCCGGCACTGATAACGGCGTTTCAAAACGCTCCTCCGCAAATAAACACGCCGCCCCGCCCCGCTCTGCCCCGCCCCGCGCGGCACACGAGAACGTGACGCCCGTGCGTCAGTCGAGAGCGACGGGCAGGAGAGCGGGGAGGTGTGTGTGTGTGTGTGTGTGTGTGTGTGTGTGTGTGTGTGTGTGTGTGTGTGTGTGTGAGAGAGAGAGAGAGAGAGAGAAAAGAGAGAGAGAGAGATAGACAGAGAGAATGTGTGAGTGTGTGTGTTGTGTGTGTGGGCTGACAGGTGTTGGGAGGGGGAAAAGGCGGGGAGTGACAGAGGGGAGCAGATAGGTGGGTGGACATGGGAGAAGGCAGAGGAGGGAGGGGGAGGGCAGATGGACACGAGAGGGAGGGGAATGGCGGGGATTGTTTAACTGACTGATTGAATTGATTAGGTTTCCGGGCACTAAGTCATTAGTCCCGTATGTGTGGTGCATGCTTTTATCGCTGGAGGCGGCAATGTTCTTCTCCCGCTGAATGGCGAGAACTGACGCAAACCTACACGTCGGTTTGCAAGGATTTCCTCAAACCAGCTCTCATCACCGGCGAACCAACCCAAAAGGGTTACGCTCCAGGCATGGGTGGTCGTGTAGTGCAATTAAATGTGTGCCCGTCCCAGTTTGTGAAGGTACTGCTCCAGCATTCGCCTGGTGTTGATCGGAGAAACGACAGAAAACTACCAATCAGAGCAGCCGGATGCTAGAATTCTCCTCCAGGCACCATCTGAATTCAACCTATCTAGCTAGTGGCGAAAATCCTTCCACCATCGGGACTCGAAACCTAGGACATCCCAGTCTGAGGCAGTACAGCGACATGGAAGTGGTGGGGGCGAGCGAGCGAGCGGGCGAGCGGGCGAGCGAGCGAGCGGGCGAGCGAGCGGGCGAGCGAGCGGGCGAGCG